>WEKY01021070.1:177052-194048 GCA_013390045.1 Picathartes gymnocephalus | reverse complement strand
ACCCTCCCCCCCCCCCCCCCCCCCCGATTAACGTGATGGAATAACTTTATCAAAAGAATGTAATATATGTTGCTCTAGAGTCTTATCCTGATTTGGACTTCAGGAGTTTAAATACTTCAGAAAGTTTTGTGATTAGATTAGCTTCTTGGAGACCAGATCTGTCTCAAACAAGATTCCTGTTTGTGGGGAAACAAGACCCATAAGCAAAATGATAATAATTGTCATGCAGGAAAAGCAGGGAATTCTTGGTGGAGACTCTCTGAACTCAACCAACAGCGGTGCTGCAAACACAGATATATGTGTGTGTAGATATATATGTAGGTGTAACAGGTAGTGTTTGCAGAACTGGGATGAAGAATTTTTACTTAGCCCAAAAACATGAGGTACTGAAAACTAAGGAACTATGCCTGCTCATAAAGTCAATCAAGTCTGTTAAGACTTCTAGCATTGAAGTTCTGCATAAAGTCTTGCTGCATCTCTAAAACAAAGTAGAACAGATTCAGCATTTAAGAATGTGTCCTTAAATGCCAAATATAAGCATATATTCATTCCAGACAATGTTCTTCCTGTTGTCAAATCACAGTAATGAGATTTTGGCTACTGACACAGGCAGTCTGGAGTGACAAGTGTCTGTCATGAAATTTTTGCCTGTCCTTGATTGCCTTCCTTTAACATTGCTGTTATGGAAGAACGGTGATCACAACTTGACCAAAATGAGGTTAAATTATCTTCCTCCCATTTTGGCCTCAGGAACAGACAAAAGATGAGTTGGAATAAGAAGAGGGAAGCAGCTATACTGTCTCCCCACAGGGGTTTTAAAGACAGAGCAGACAACGTATGGGAGGCTCAGGATCAGCTGTTGAGAAGTGCATGAATCCCATTTTAAATTCTGCAATGCTGTGCATGTTATGGGGGAGGGGAAGGCATGCAGGAACTGCCACCTTCCCCAAAGCACCAGAATGCAAAAAGCAAGTCAGCTTAAAAAGGAGAGGCAGAGACTGAGACACCAAGACATGGGGAGATGACAGACACAAATTACTGAATGTCTGGATTGCTGTGGGACTGGGAGAATCTAGCTTCTAGCTTGGGAAAAACTTGGCAGTGGGTGATAACGGGGTACTAAACAGAATAGTAATATTGGAGGAGAAACTACAGGCTCTCCTCACTAGCCACTGTAACCCAGCCTGCAATTTGATCTCAGGTTTTCTAGCAAGAACCGCTGTGGTGGGAGCCAAAATAGCATCACTGGAAGTTTGTGAGATTTGGCACACACCAGGGGGCAACCAGAACGGACTGAAAATGGGAATATGGACAAAGAAATATGATATCTCTGCCCTGAATAATCCAAGGGCAATTTCATGCATTTTCTGATTAGTTTTTTTATTGTTATTTAAGGATGAGAATACTTCATTTTTTTTCACACTCTGTTGAAGTAATAAACACTGATCATCACAAACAAACCTTAAAAATACTTCTGGAATTATCAGATTATGAAAAAAGTCCACATCTACTTAATCTCTTAAAACTATGAAAAGGAGAGCAGAACCCAGCCATGAGACAGCCCCTCAGAATCTACCACCACATGCCTTGCTGCCTGTAAATACTTTTCCTCTAACTGTTCATTGTCTCTGACCTGGTTTTCTTACCTAGTTGTATACTGTTCAACTCTGTTATCTTCAAAAGAGTACATTTCTTTTGATGTACTCCAGAATACATGAAGAGATGCAAGTCTGTTATCTACACAAATACGAGTGAAGGTATATATCCTTTCTACAGCTTATTCCTAATTTCCTGTTCCTCTGTATCTGTTTATGAATTATCTATGAATTGGTGTTAAAGCTGAGAAGCAGCTAAGCTACATTTGTATTAAATACAGTACGTTGTTGTCCTATAAACTAGCAAAAAAAGGTGATTATCTGCTTGTCTGTATTTTAAGGTAGTTTTTGAGAGCTTGGATTTCTCTTGTAAGAAGAGCAGGTGTTTAAATACATCCAAGAACATTTATTTCCTGTGCCTGGTTACTTTCCCCATGAGGTGATGCAATCTGCTTGGGGGCCTGGAGAGATCAGGGAAACAGCATAAAAGGCAAGTCCTGAAAGTTGGTGTGGAGAGAAAATTGAGGGGAAAGGCATAATGGTGAGCTGGAGGCAGCCATCCAAATTGACGCTTAATGGAAGGTTGCGAGGAAGCAGTGCCAGCGGGAAGCATTTTGTCTCGACCGCAGTGAGAGGGGGACAAAGATGAGCCTTTCCGGTATTAAAGACAAGAGGAAATGTTTACCTGCGTCCCGTGTTTCTGAAAACGGGTGAGGGATGTGACTAGCATGCAGGTGCCAATAGGCTGCCACTCGGGTGCCTTTGGAGCAGTGCCACCGGACGAGGTATTCAGAACCTTCGCCCCTCCGAGGATGGCCTACAAAGGAGGGGGCAGAAGACAAACTCTATCGCGTCTGTCCTTTGATCCGGGCGACAGGGCTCCCACCCCGTGGGGCAGGCACGGCACTGCCCGGGCTCGGCGGGGCTGCGGTGCACGGGCAGCTCGGGAGGCACAGCCGGGGCATCCCCTGCTGCCCTGACCCCTCTGCCGGGGCAGTGAGGGCTGCTCGGGGCCGCTGGACGTGCGGCTCACTGGGTACGCCCCCAGAAAAGTTGAAGCCCGCCGCTGTCCAGGGGCAGGATAGCTCCGTCCCGTCCCGCCCGCCCCTCGCTGCCGCGGGCGGTGCGCTGAGGCCGCTCCTGCCCCGGGGCGGCCCCTGCTCGCTACTTGCGCCTCTCATCGGCCGCGGGGGCGGGGGCCGGAGCCGCCGCCCCGGCGCTATTTCAGGGCGGGCGGCGCCGCTCTGCACCTGGCCCGGCCCGCTCCCTCCGCCCTCGCTCCCCCGCCGCCCTCGGCAGCTCCTTGGGCATGGCTGAGCCGGGACGCCTCGGCCCCGCTGCCGGCGGCGAAGCGGCCGCCGATGAGTTCCGCGATGTCATCCGCAGCCGCTCGGGTAGGCACCGCTCGGCGCTCCCTCCTCCCGGGGCGGGCGGGGGTCCCTGCGCAGCCCCAGCGCGATCCGGCGCTCAGGAGTTTTATTCATCAGTGCTTTGCGGAATTACTTTTTTTATTAGCTGAACTTTTCCTTTCGCTGTGCGGCATAGAAGGGGTTCGTTCTCCCGCCGGCCCTCTGGGCGAATCGCGCATCTCGGCGTGACGGGCGCGACGCTCGGCTCCGTCTCCCAACAAATGGGTGTCGCTGTGCGGGTCCCCCCGGGTGTCCCCTGCCTTGGGCTGTGCTTGTGTTGGCGGATAGGTTGTTAAAGCTGCAAATGGGAACAGCTGTAACGCTCCTCCAGAGGATAAAGTTTCAGGTGCCTGGGCTTTTTTTTTTTAGTCCTGGAAAGAAACCAAATCCCCGGTAGTAAAGGTATTTATAGACCATTCAGCATTTACTCATTTGCAGCGCAAGTGCATGTGGAGCTAAAAGTTAAATTAACTCTTGTCGAGGCTATATGTGCTTGGCCAGTAAACAAGCATTAATAGAGTGGTGTCCTTGGACAGTTAAATGACTTTAAAAATGGTCTCTCTGGTACTTGTAAAAACAGCAACAAAACACTTGTTATGCATTATGGAATAATTAGGGCTGATATGGAAGTTTTAATCTTAAAGTGTTTGGGTAGCAGAACTTAAAATTTCTTGGATAAATTTTGTGACTGTTACTTTTATTCTGGTAGTGTAAAGATGCTCTGGCAGCAATATTCGGTGCTTTTCCACTGAAGTCTCAGTGATACAGTTCCTGAAGATCTCTTGTTTTTCCTAATGTTATCACCCTACTGTTTCTTCTCATAATAATTGCTTCTTCTTCAATTTGGCATTTAAAAGGATGGGCATTGCCCGTGGGGAGTAGGAAGTGGTGCAGAATTACGTGGCTGTTAAATTTTTTTTTTTTTTTTCCCCGAAGACTTTTTTTTGGCTTCTGTGTCATGTCTTTTTACTGGATTTCTGCACCATGAGAATGTGAAAGAAGTGTCTGGTGAGCTGTCTCCATAGGCATTCCTGGTTAGGCTGGTTGTGTTTCCTCTTATAGCAGCACATGTTCCCTGTTCCATACTTAGCTCACTTATGGTTTAGGGGATATAAAATGCAGACTGAGTGCAACACAGAGAAAGGCCCCCTTCACTTAAAGGCTTGTCCTGTTAGTGTATAATGAAGTATTTGGGCAGTTGCTGATTGGATATGAGAGAACTTGAAGATTAAAAAAATATCTTCAGGTCCATGTAATTTTCAGAAAGTGAAGTTGAAGGCAGTAACTTTACTGCTAGATGCTGATCGCTTTCTTCCCACATTTTTTTGTTTTCCTATAACTAGTAATTACTTTCAGTGTTCAGTTTAATTTCCCACTTTAAAAATTCATAGTTGAGAACAGTTGCTTTCTGAAAAGCCAGACAGGAAATGCTACCTATGCATCTCCTAATTATCCCTTATACCCTGTTTCACTCGGAAAGTCTGTTTCTAGATCAACTTCAGTGCTGATATGTTAGTTGTATCATAATAAGTGTAGGATCTCAAATGGCTCTAAAATGTTTTTCAAGTTTCCTGCTATAAAGTAGTATTAGGATATAGATGTTAGCAGTAGACATGGAGCAAACATTTGTACTTAATTGGGCACAATTCCCTGGTGTATTATGTATGATGAATAAGAAACAGAATCAGTTTAAGAATCATAGAATTGCCCCAGATGTTTATGAGCCTGGAGAGATAAGGAAATTCAATTTCCATGGTAATATTCATCACAGGTATACTTTTTTTTCTTTTTTTTTTTGTGGTATACCCCACAGCGGTCTCTTACTCTGTTTATCTTTTGTTGTTATTATCCAACTTTGAAATGCATTGCTTAAAATCTGAGTATGGATTTGGGGAGCAGTAATGAACAACAAATTAACACAGCTGTTGGCACAAGCAAACTTGAGAACTTGGGGGGATCTGGTTTACAAGCCTCATGATGGGGTCACTTTGGGTTGGGGTTTTTCTGTAATCTATTACCTAAGGCATTTCTGGAGTTGGGATTCTCTATTTGTTTAAACATGCATTCTCAAACAAATTTGGGTTGGAAGTTTTAGGAGGGCTTCTCAAGAGTGAAATGCTAGCACAGCATAATCATAAAATCACCCTAACTCTGCAGTGATGGTGAGGAAATGAAATTGTTCTCAGGAGGCCTTTTCTAGGCCTGCAGAAGAGATTTTGGGACACAGTAAGGAAGATCTTGGTGACTGAACATGAAGATAGTGTAGCAAGCTCATGGAGATTTAGTGCATCAGGTACTGGATGGGCCTTAAAAGAGATTTTATCCCATTTGTTTTTCACTATGTTTATATTAATTTCATGCTTCAGGGGTCTGCTGCTTTCTGACAGCTCCTGGATAGGAAGCTTGAGCTTTGGCAGGTGCAGATCTTGTCTTTCCATGAAACCAGAGAAAAGATAGGGTAGAATATGCTGCTGTATTTGCCATATAAAATATTCTATACTTGCAGACTTAAGGTCATGTTCAAAAGCTCATAGCACCAATATTTGATTAAGATGAGTGGCTGATGCAGATAGCATTAATTTGGGCATCCTGCTGTCAGTTCTAAGTAAAATAACTGAAAAAAGTAATGAGGATTCACGTTATCTAAGGACAAAATTTTAACGTTTGTTAGCACAATTTACAGGAAAGCAGACTCTGGCAAATATTCTTCATGTACAAATTTTATTGATCAACTGATTTCTTGCAGTATGTTACAATAGACACAAAAGGTAGCACTAGCAATAAAAAAACCTACTAAATTGTTTAAAATACACAAGACAGTTGTACTGCAGAAGTTGCCGTCATGGAATTGTAATAGAATAGGGTTTTCCTTGTTGCATCTCTGTGGGAATAATTTCAAGTTCTGAGGCTAATCCATCAGTTTTCACTCACGGAATGGCTTGAGCTGCCTGAGCTTTAAAGAAGATTCACACATATGCAGAGCTTAGGAGTGAGGAATGTAAGCTGTGCTGCCAGAGAGAGGGAAGAAATTAGTGGCCACTCGGTTCAGCATGTCCTCGTCGTGTCATGACATAGGGAAATGGGTGTAGGAAAGTTTATTTTTGACTCTTGGATATGGCATGGCTGATTCTACTATGAGAAATATGTGGGGAAATATCCACAAAACCTGAAACCCACGGTGAATGTCTATAGAGCTTAGCCAGTAATTTGTTTTAAGCTTTTTACAAAATGCTGCACAAGTAACTTTTACTTTGAGTATATTCATGGCCAGAAAATCCTGGATGCTGAACACCTACTGGTGAGGGAGCAATAAGGAAGGAGAAGTCAAAGCTAACAAATTTATTTAAAACATGACATCTTGCACAGAGGAGATGGTGAACCTCTGGGGGTAGATTCTCCATATTTAGACGTGTTTGGTCCAGCATTTAGTACTTTTTTGTAAGATTAGCTTTATTCACATGCAAGTTACTGGATTCAGCATGTAAGAGCCTGTTGTAAAACGTCAGTCCAGTCATTTATCTTATGGTCCCTTCTGGCCAAAATGGTCTTTGTGTCTGCCTGGCTCTTCAGTTTAATGCTTGCCATTCCCAGACCTGATGGACCACCCTGTTTCTTTCTGGTGTGAGACTGAGGCTGAGCGTACTCCTTTTACCCTGTGCAGGGGTACTGGCAATTCTTAAAATATCGGCGTTAAACCAGAATCCATCGAGGTCTTGAGCTAAGATTGCTCCAGAGAGCTGTTGAGATAGTATTAGCAAAGAGACAGTGTAAAACAACTGCAAATGTGGATGTTACACGCTACAGTCACTTTCCAAACCACTAATAAGCATGGCAGCCTAGTAAGTGTGAATCTCTAATGTATTGTACTTGATGTCGTGTTTGTTGAACACATGGAGACCATGCTTTGGGAAGTGGATGCTGCAGAGCTTAATAAAACCTGTCTTTGTGATTTAATTTCTCTGAAGAACATGTGGTTTCCATTTCTCAGAATGTCCTTCCTGGCCGTACAGTTAAATAGCTCCATCAAGTCTCAAATGCATTTGCATGCTTGCTGTGTTGAAAGAACACTTAAAAAAAATAAAATGTAAATGCAACTCAGAGCTGAGAGTGAGTGGTTTTATGCAATAAAAAGAAATCTGCATGCCATAAATACTTTCTCATCAATTTAATAAAGATTTAGATTTTATTACTGTTTCAGAACTTAGTAACTGTAGTCATGATTAGCAACACAAAGCCCTCTAATTTCTTCAGTTCATATACAGCCTTCAGAAAAGTGCTTAAGACCTCATTCGTTCTTAACTTGTAGCACAAAATTATGCAGATCTGGAGTAAGCTGCTGTTTTAACTTGATGACTTTGCTTAGAAAAATGGTTTGGTGTGGCTTAGGGTTTGAGTGTGAGGACTTTATCCTACCCACATTGGCTTCTGTTAAGTTGCATGATTTGAAGTTCTGACTAGAAGATAACTATTTTTCTTTATATACAGCATAATAAAGCAGTTACTAGGAATTGGCACTAAGCAGTGTTAACCGAGTTTCCAGATTATACGCTTGCTTTCCTTTTGTACTTTAATGCCATTAAAAGGTAAAGCTACAACAATGTGTAGTGGTGATAAAAGCAGTTAAATAGACATATAGTGGTGGTTCTCCTTTTTTTCCTCTTTGCTCCCTCTGCCCTCCCCGAGCTTCCTTGATGCGTCAGCTGTAGGTGACCAGAACTGTTCGTGCATATTCCAAACTGGATAATTTGGGTGGGTGCTGCTCCCTCAAGCACGCAGAGATCCGAAAGAGTTCCCTGGGTTCTTCGGTGCACGGGATGGGCTCTGCCTGTTTGGCTGAGCTCGCTCTCCACACCGTGGTGGCAGGGAGAGGTTAGCACCAGATCTGAGAAGACATGGAATTGGCAGCTGTATCTGCATAACAAAGTGTGTCCCGTGAATCCGAGGTGATTGCTGATGAGAGGACCCTCACCTGCCAGCAGGGCTCCGCTCAGCACTGCCGTGCTCGCATGCCGGGGATGCTCACAAGCCCGGGGGCTGGCGCAGAGCCTTCCCTGTGCCCAGGGGCGCGTTCTGCTGCCTGGGGTGGCACGGCATTCCCGGAGCACTGCTGGGCGAGCAGGTAAGCGCTGTCTCTGCCGAGCGTGTCCCGGCTCCTGGGGCATGCTGGTGTGGCACTGCTGCCTCAGCTGCAAAGCCTTGGATCCCCTTCAGAAATCGAAGGAATGCCTTCACGGCTGCTGGAGTGGGCACTTGGCTCTGGTGAATCGCAACTGGAGCTTGCAGTGAGGGGAGACTTGTGCGTGCTGTCTCTATTCCTCCATGTGCAGCATGTGGGAGGAATTGTGACTCTTGTCCAAAAAGGCTTTAGGGGCTGAGTGAAGCTACTGCGTGAGGGGAAAGTACAGGGTCGCAGTCGTGAGGCTAATGCATGTGTCAAAATAAGTATCTTATTTATACACTAATATTTTTACATTCAAAAATTGGGTTTGGATGGATATATTTTCATGTTACTTAATGGGGAAAAAAAACCCAACCCTCTGCTGATGAAACAGAATTAGAATGTGGATATAAACTGTTCAGACTAATTCATGGCCTTGCTGGTTCATTTGTGGTTTTGTGGGACACTTGTAGCTTGCAGAGCAATTGTAGGATTCAAATGTAAGCTGCTAGTGATGTGGTGATATTTGCTGTAGTTCATCCCACTTCCGGACATAGATTAGCTGAAATGAACTAGATAAGCAGAATGGACTAGAAATTTTTTGTAATGTTTACAATCACATCATGCAAAGGTGTCTATGTAGAAGGTGACATTTAAGTATGTGGTTTAGATGGGTAAAATAATTCAATCACTGAAATGAAATTTTTCTTGCGTTCAGGGCTTCATTATGTGCTTTAAACTATTGTACTCAATCTTCTGGGGTTTTTTTCCAGATAAATTAATTACATATGTTTCTCTTGCTGAAATTAAGTTTTCATCTTGTTTTTGTTTTCTTTTATTTTGAGATATTTCCATTATTTCTGTTATACTTGACAGGCTGCATTTCTTTTTATCAGAATGAGGACCTAACCATCCACTGTATATCTGCTCATTCTGGTGTAGCAGATGCCTTGCTCTGTAGGACAAAAAATTGACTTCTGGGTAGTTAGGTGGATTTTTTTCCCCACTTATTTAAGGATTTAAAAAGCATGGGGTCTGGTATGTTCAGAAGTGCCAATCATTTGCAGCTTCTGTTATTAGTCATTTCAGCCTGAACAGAACTGGAAGGGATGAAAATCACTCTGAAAGGTATTACCAAAATGTCTCAAAACTTAAATCTTGTTAAGTAGTAGTCTCTGACCAAAAGTAAGCATTTCTTTTTCATTTCAATGGTAAAAGGTCATCCAAGCAGCAGTTTATCTAAGATACTAAATTTAATAGCTTGCTCTTTAAATATCTGTGTTTTTTAATTGCCTGCCTTCTGTATACTGTTGCCTTGACAACAGCATTTTTGTATGCTAAGAAGTTCTGATATTTAAAATGTAGATCTAAAGAAATACTGTGTGTGTCTTAAACTAGCTTTAGAACTGCAGCATCTGTAAACAATTATCATTTTAGCTGGTTGAGTGCAAGTATGTTTGTTGTGTACTGCAGCTGATCCTGTCCAGTGGATAAGTGCTCACATCTCCTCATTAACTGTATATATTGGACATGAAAGGTAGTGGATTCATTTTTATTAAAGGGATCTCCTGCAATATGAATCTCAAATTAGTAGAATCTAATTCAACACTTTTTCTCTCAAGGTAACAATAGTTCACTGACTGGAATGGAATGGTACCTTGTTTGTGGTTATCAGCAGAGGGGGCAAAAACCCCTACCTTGGCATTAGGTAGTTTTGAAGTACAAATGTCTTCCTTGAAAAGGGTAAAATATCTCCTACCATGGTACCAGCATCTCTCTGTGGTGCTCCATCCATTGCTGAATTTCTGCAATTACTTTGAATAAAGTGCCACCTCTCATATCTGGAACTCTGCTAGCAATGTGCTGCTTTGTGTTACCTGGTAAATATTATACTGGATGTCAAGGTTAGTTTTTTGCTGTCCTTATCCTGTGTGATTGGTATCAAGAACACAATGTGATTGAATTATGCTGCAGGATGCAATCAGGAACCATAAATAGTATTATTTACAAATAGTCTTGGAAGTGGTTGCTGGACTGCTTTTAAAGAGCACTTTGGCTTGGCTATTGAAACCGTAGATTGGATCGTAATTTTGAAATATCAGCCTGTTCATTAGAGAGCTAATACACTGTTTAACTAATTTATTGTTTAGAAGAATGGTCGGATTGTAAAGAAATATATTCTTGAACTAAAGCAAGTTTATATGCTGTTTGTTGCTTTCAAAAGCTGCTTTTTCCTTTCGTTCAGTCAGTATATGAGGTCCTTATCAAAGAGGAAGTGCACTTATCAAATTATTTAGGGTGTTTGCCCTGCTTAGAAATTTTCATTTCCACCTTGTAAGGAGAAGAAAAGAGAAAAGTGCAATTTATATAAGCCTTTGCCCAAACACTGTGTTCTACCTAAGTTTAAGACAATCATCTGGGGGAGGAGGAGCTATAAAGGTAGTTCATCCCGAAGTTTTCACTAAATCACAGTGGTCCCAAAAAAACTCCTTGCAAAGATTGTCTGGTCATGTATTAACAAGTAATCATTGAAGCATACATTATTTTTCTATGATTTCATGACTTTATCATGTTAACTTTTTGCTTGATAATGGAGTCTGCTGTTCTTATTTTCTCTAATGTCAAGGAGAACTTGCTGTTTTGTTGTTTGGAATCTATCAGACTGTTTACAAATAGATTTATATGACATTTCCACTTTGTCAGTAGAAGTAGACTAGCATAATAAAGGTGGTGTAATAAATTTATATGCAATAGTATTTCTTGATGGCCCACATCTGCCATGAACCATCTTCAGGAACTGGCTTCAGCCTTGCAGACAGCGTTTAAAGTGAAGTATAAATCTTGTACACCTGTGACCTGAACCTATTTCTTTAGTCCCATGGGTGCCTTCCAACTGTAGGGGCATCCTGTCTTCAGGTTATGTAGCATCACAGTAATGATGTATGTTCCTGAAAAAACACTAGCAGCTGGGAAAACAAAATCTTCTCTACAGCACTTTTGTTTCTGTGTTGCTTTTTTTCCCCCCACGCACAATAATTGAGCTAATTCAATTAGGCTTTGTGTGATCTTTCCCCTTTTATCTCAAGTGTAATGTTTTGATGAACACTAGAGGGAAATAACTAAGGATTGGCAATGTGCACTTGCGAAATATTCTTCAACTGAATGCTAGCTGCCTCCTCAAAACAATTTCTGGTTGTTGTGGATTTAAACAGTTATCATTTCATTATCCTGAAGCTCTGGAAAAGTGTCACTGTCCCTAATTTGCTGGAAATATCAGTGTGCTGTGGAAAATGTGTGAAACTGCAGAGGACTTGCTGCTTGTTTGGAATTCTTTCCCCATGGGTTCCTGCACCCAACAGATGGGTGAAGGAAACTTCTACTGTGTGAAGAAACTTTCTGGTCTGCTTCCCAATCCGTATTGGACTTGCTAAATTTATGTTAATTTAGTCATATTTTCTCTTTCCTCTTTGTGATGCTGCTGGCTGGTGACAGCAATAATGACAGTAGTGTTGGAAGATGTCCTGTCCTCTGGGATGATGGCTGGATTCTGGGTTGTTTTTTTTCATAGCTATCAGTAGCGCAGGAAAGATCTACAGATTGAGGCCTAGTGACCCTGCACCAAAATTTGCTACCTTTTTTCAGCCTCTGCATGCTGGTTTGATCAGAGCTGTATAGCTTGGGTGTAACCTGAGGCTGCTTCTGTTGAGGTCAGTTCAGACTCTGAAAGCAGTCGAAGGAGAATTTGGTTAATTAGAAATAAATAAAAGAAATACTGAGTACTAATTAGATATAATGGCCTACAGTAAAAATTGCTGAACTTGCACTCTCCCCCTGGGGAAAAAAAACCCCAACAAAACAACAAACTATTTGTTCAAATGTGACCAGAAGGGTAAAAGTGATGGTCCTTAGGCAGTTTTCTCCCTTTCTGCTGAGTTATTCCAATGACCTTGTCTAGAGCTGTGGTCTATGAATTTCAACCAGGTGTCCTGCTAAACAGAGAAGTGAGTCCACAAATGAAGTGATTTGCATGGCAGAGTAGAAAATTAATTCATCATGATGATTGCCATTTGGCTGATAGTTAAACAGAGGCATAGATAATACTAATGCATTCTTCCTGCAAGACTAAGTCAATTAAACCCCATGCAGCTGAGACAGATCCCTTTTCATCAAGATTTCTTTCAAGGCTCATGTGACTTCCTCAACATAATAAATTAGCAACTGGGAATGAAATACCAAAGTCAGTTTCATTCTTTAAACTCTTAATATAAACTCCCTCAGGATACTTTGGGGAAAAAATCAGCTACAGTAGATTTTTTTCCTCTCCTTAGAAATTGTCTCTTAAAAAAAAAAAAAAAAAAAATCCCCTGAATGACTCATTTAGACTTATGCAGAATATTCTGCTGGAAAGTTCTTAGTGATGTGGTGTGTCAGGATTTCAATCTTCTGTCATGGGAAAGAAGAGAAGGTATGGTACATAGACATGATTACTGCAGTCAAACAACTAATTCATATTCAAAACTTAAGCACTCATCAGGAAGAGTTTAAATCTCCTGCAAATCTAGAGTAGTTTTAAAAGATCCAGAGCCTACATTTAAGTTCAGCATTTTTGTGGCTAGGCTCTTTAAAACAATTATTTCTGCTTAATTAATATTAACAGTACTTCTCATCACTTGTAACTGCTGCAGTTTGAATAATAATTCCAATTTTGAACTATTAATTTCCTGAAATTATTTTTCAAATTATTCATTGCATAGGTTATAATAAAGGCGGATGCGTAAGTATCAATCTGAATAAATACTGTGAAGTTCTAACTTTGTTATGAAAGATGAGTTTCATGCTTTTTGTTCCAAAATGTTATTCAGTCTAGTTTCCTAAACCAATAAGGCAATATCAGTCAAACTGCAGAGGTATAATATTTAAAACTTGTGCTTTTTCTTTCATGAGTACCTCTTTTAGAGATTGCAGAGTGAAGGATTTTTCATTTCATATGAAACTGAAATAACCCTTTCCTTAAAGAGCAAATATTCTTTAAGTAAGAAAAGTAAAGCTCACTAAGAATTGCAGTCCTGGCACAAGAAGCCCAGATTTAGCTAAGCTTGGGATCCCTTACTGTTATATGCCATGACAGGGACTTACAGGGAACCTTCTACTCAATACAGGTCTGCATAGTATATGTGATTTTAAGTGTTAAAAAAACCCCAAACACCAAACAAACAAAAAAATCAAACACCAAACTGAAAGCAACCTCAAAGAACCCACCCACACAAACCAAAAGTAACAAACCAAAAAAACCCCAACACCCAAACCACCAAAATACAACAACAAAATCTTACAGCCAGCCTCTCTGCTTCCCAGACTGAGAGAAAAGCTAAATGAGTTTCCTGGCCACAGTAGCGTGATATGTTGCAGCTCTGACTTTGCAGTGTTGATAGGAGGAAGATGAATCTGCATTTTATTTCAAATGTAGATGGTCATTCTCTGATCAAATCAGAGTTCACCTCCCAGTCACACCCTGACTGAACCTCTTCTCCTGAGCAGGCTTTCTCCTGACTTCAGAGGGTGCTTCAGCAGGTACACCTTCCTCAAGATGAGGCACCACTGCTGGGTACCCAAGAGCTTGGCTTCCAGCTCCAGCATTTGGACTAGACGATCCTGGAGAACTTGATACAACTTGCTGGAGTTGCTAATGCCTGCAAGTGAAGTTACAATTTAAGCACAGACTGTTTATCAGACTGAGACATATGCAGCTATCAGCAGACTGAACTGTAGGCTGGGCTAACCTGACATGTTAGTCCTAATTGCTAGACAGCGATCCCAGAATAATCTGGTGATAGGTGTTGGCACTTCTGGAAGTGGAGTACCATGTGAACGATACTGTATCATAAAAGAGAGTATGGGATGTGGTAGTCCTCAAGTGACTGAGGGTAGTGGGTGGTGGGGATTTCTAGTCAGAGGGATCCTTGTAGAGAAGGGAGAGGCTGCCTTGCTTGTTTCAAATGTTCTGGCTGTGGTTCCCTGCCAGAGCAGTGTTAACAAAGGAGAGATGAAGACTCAAAATAGACAAATGTATTCCCTGTAAATAACACCATGGATGTGTGATGGTACTACTGTTGGAGTGCTGCATTAGTTTACAAACGTACAGTGACATCTGAAGATGTAACTGTAATACTACTAGAATGGATATATTCTATGTAGTCCTACCTAGGCAGGTAGAAAACTTGAGAAGAAAATGGTATAGTATCTTAAAATGAAAGTTAATTGACAGTGACTGTGTGGATAGGGATAGGTAGCTCTCTTCTGTCTCTCATTTATCTATGATATATATATATTCTAACTGGGAAAGAAAAAGAAAAGTTTAATTTCACTTCAGATTCTGTATTAAATATTTTCTTGTAATTAAATTAGGATGCTGCATGCAGCAGTTTACAAAATGGTTGTCAAAGTAAAGAGCAACTTGGCATATTTCTTATTTTCAGAACTTAAAGAGGCAAAAAAAACCCTGGCACTGGAGTTAAACCTTTCTCTCTCATTTTTTAAAAATGAGATTTTACCTGTGTAGAAACTGATTTTGCAGGCTCTTCATACAGATGTGAGTGTGACTGGAATGAGGAGATCCCTTTGGAGGGTTGTTGTGAACCAGAAATTGCACTGGCTTACCTTCAGTACATATGCAGCTTATTTAATGAAGTGATGAGCAAAGTACATAAGCCTGAATACACTGAAAAGGAATGGAAGCTGAATTTTCTTGATATAATTATGCCTGGGATTTCATCTGTTTCTTTCCCTGTCCTGGTGGGAAGTTTATCCACTTAGTGCTGTTCATAAAAGCTTAAGAATGCCAAATTCAGCTGTTTTTTCAGTGCATATATTTGTTCAAAGATATTCTATTCAAGCACAAACCAAGAGACTTCTGGGTCAATTATCAAAAGCAGTAGCTAAAGCAGGTGTCTGAAATGTATCATTTTACATACAAAACGTGTCTGGTGTTTTATAATGAACCAGCTGAAGCTTATATAGTGAGGAGTTTTGCATTTGATACCTGCATTTGCCTTACTTGAATGCTGATTTTCTATCTCAGTTGAGGAAAGTTTTCTGGCAATGTCACAGCACCACTCACTTCTAAAATATAGCACCAATACTTAAGTAATGCTCAAGTTAACTTTGAGTTGTTTCATAGCACATAGTATATCCTACACATGGTGTTGCCTGGGATGCTTGGAATTGGGTTCCAAACTTCAGTTTTCTGTGAAATGAATATATTTTTACTGACCTCACTGATCAGCATATCTAAGTTGTTGGTTTTTTTTTTCTGAAAGAATACAATCCGGTGATTTGTGGTTTAGTGCAATCCTGATATGTTTCAAAGCAATAATTGAAGTATTTAAGAGAGCTCAATTTTCTTTTATGACAAAATCAGTGTCTTTCAATAGTTAACTATTCATAAGAATGTATCAATCTTATTAGTATACGAAATTTTTACTCTTCAAAACAAAAAAATATCAATTCTAATTAACTGATATATTTGAGTAATTAAAAAAAAATCCTGCCAAACCACAACAACATAAACCAGAACAGAATAGAGTTTACATTCTGTTAGTCAGGCTTACCTGTCTTCCAAGGTACATTAATACGTTTTGATTTATAGACCATCAATACATCAACAACTGGACCATGATTCTTTGCTTAACAGAGATAATTATGAGATACAGCTTTATAATGTCATTGAATTACCTGGATAAATACTTTTGTCAGAAATATGATACAGCTGTAATGAAATTGTGGTTCAAAATAAAATTTGCTATCATAACATAGATGGCAAGAGTACCAGTTCAGCTTGACTTTTTTTTTTTCCCTTTGTCCAAGCTTAACAAACCAAATAACAGTGGTGTTGAAGGAGGGAGTACATAAACAAGATGCAAGTTGCCCCATGTCAACACCATGTTTGTTGATCAGAATGTGAGAAATGTATATTTCTGTTCATGAGGAAGCTTGTTCCAATTTGGCCGTAAATTATAACCACTTCTACCATTGAAGAACTGATTTATGTTATATTTTTGTATATCCACTTGGGGCGGGAGAACTGCATTTTAACTGCTGCCTGAGTTTGATCATACTTTATTTGTGAAAAAACATTTGTGCATGTGTGTAAAGAGACATGCAGGGTTGAAAGCTGTAGCCCAAGAATGTACTTTGGAGGCGTATGTGCTTAAATATTCATCCCACCCTCTGGATTCTGTATTCCAGTTGGTGCAGCAATCAAGACAAAGGAAAATCTTATGTATAGCCATATAACCCTGTTGTGCACTATACTGCAATGGAGACCACGGCATATGACAGAAGATCCAAAGGTTTTTTTGCAGAATTTTGTTTCTTGATGCTGCCGCTTTTTCTCAGCATTTCCCTCTTGCTCTGAGTTTCTGTACTGAGAATGTCACAGACAAAGTGTGATGTTACCAGCATTCACAGGAGTGTGGGGATCTGTGCTTTGCTTCCCAGGTTGGCTCTGCTCTGCTAATGGGCACTGGGTGAGTCCTGTGGTCTGTCCTCCCTCTCTGTGAAACAGAAAATACAGCACTTGGCATAGTGTTTTGGGAATGTGTGTGTTTTGATGGCTCTTTTCTCCAGCAGTACAGATCATCAGAGATCCATTAACAGTTCCTTTGGGTTTTCTGCTACAATTGATTATCTAGCTGGCTAAGAAATTGTAGAGGAGACAAGATGTCCTGAAACATGGAAAAAGTATCATGGAAAGTAGACTCTGTTCTTTCAGCGGGGTAAGCCATTATCCTGGTGAGATTTTGTGGTCTATTTTTTTTTTTTTTTTTGCCTCTTTG
>WEKY01021070.1:166509-176963 GCA_013390045.1 Picathartes gymnocephalus | reverse complement strand
TTTGTGGGGGTTTTTTTTTTTTTTTTTTTTTTTTTTTTTTAATAACTAGGAATCTTACACTCATTATATACTAGGAGCTGAAAAAGAAGGGTCAACAAGTGTCTGTTTCTTTGTGTTCTGTCCATAAAGTTCTGCACTCAGGGACTTGTTTCAATGATTAGGATTGGCAGCAGAAGTACCAACTTTTTAAGTTCTTGTCCAATTTTTATGATATTTTCAGGGGGCAAAGGGACATGTTGGCTTCTGAATGTGACACATTTTTAATACTCTAGCAAATGTTAGTAGTGGCAACCCCTTTTAGGGGTTGGGTTTTTGGTCTGAAAGGAGCAATTTTGGTTGAAGAATACCATGAATGGTTCTGGAGAAGCCTGTGTCCTGTACAGTGCTAAACAGAAGTGTCCTGGACTTCCTCTTCATCAGGCAACATATTAATAATTTTAACAATGCTACATGAAAAACTAGAGTAAGGACTGTGGAGTTCGCGGGAGCAAAAACGTGAATGTTTTCCAGGAATGGAAGTGGATGTTATTCAAGTGACCACAAAGCTAGAAAAACATGTTGAAAAATCATAAAGTACATACGCAGGCTGTGGCATTGCAGCATCATGGATTTCTCTGTACAACATACATAGAATACACCAGCTTCTAGGATCCTGAATCTGACCCTTCAGAAAATAAGGGGGAAATTGTGCAGATGGTACTGCAGCAGTGGATATCAGCTGAACTGGCTCAATATTCAATAGAGGAGTATGAAGCTGGAACTTAATTATACAAAAACTCAAAGAACATAAACCACCTTGGTTAAAAGAAGTCTTTGTAAATGAGTATTTTATCTGCAGAACCACATCTGGTGCTGTCAGGTTTGACAGCAGATTATGATACTAATCCTACTTAAATGGTTATGCAACTAATTACTGGTAGGTGTTATGAACTCAGTGTAGCCTTGGAAGAGTTTAGCATTCAGTTGATGCGTTGTTTGTGGAGAAAATTGCATGGTAGAGGTTGTGGATTAGAACTTTGGTCATTTTTCTGTGTTTGTCTATAACTCTGAAATATGAAGTCTCCTCTCTGTTGCTAAATGCATTGTCTATTATCTAAATATACCTATGTATAATGCAGAAATCTTGAATAAAACCAATTCTTAGGGCTATAATTCCTGTTCCACAGTGTGGCCAGCTACTTGAAAAGACATGGTGATTAATTGATACAGCTAGTTTGAGGTTCATAAACTCCTGTCTGGTAGTGAGAGAAGTTTAATATAGGTGAAAATCACATAAATAATTGCATAGCTTTGAAAATAGGATCTCCCTTGCTTCCTAAGATCATTCTTACCAGAGGAGACTAACATACCTCTGTTAGCAATTTTCCAGGTGTATAAAAAATGGAAATGTAAGTTTTGCAGAGTGAAAATATTCTCTGGAGAATAGTGAAGTACTGAGCTTCTTCAGTTTAGAAATAAACAATGTAGGTCACTTGCGGCTGGCCTCCTGAGGAGTAACTGGCCTTGTGAGATCATAAATGGCTGATACTTCATGAATGCTGCTTCAGTAACATTGTATTTATCTTAATTGAATGGAGGAAATAATATGGTTAGAAGATAAGGTTGTTTAAGACTCATGTTTGCTGTTATATTCTCTTGTCAAGATCTGTGGGGTAAATATTAAATTATGAGCACACTGAGCGAAGGTTTTGGAGCCCATTCCTTTAAAGCACAAGATTTAAGATACTTGGACTGTCAGATGGCTTATATGTTTAAAGCTTTAGACTGTGTCTTGGGGAACGTAGTGGAGCTTGTGAATATATTCAAATTTACTATGAGACTTGAACAGTTACTAGTCAATTTTAATGTTCAGTGCTACAATGACCAAACTACCTTTTTTAAACGCAGCAAAAAGCCCTCTCTAATTCAGCAGTGTTGGAAGTGATGATCTCAAGCTTGCTGTGTACTTGCCCATTCTCTGGGCAAGTACACAGCATTGAAGCTATTAAAGGCAGATCCAAATAATTTCAGTGAAATTCTGCTTCTGCATCTGTAAGGATTGACTGGAAATGCAGTAAAGCTCCACGTTGATAAGAATCCCATGATCACTCGTTTATATAGTAGGTCAGGTTTTTGTTGTCTATTTTATTTGCAACTTCAGATTAATGTCATGTTGTAGTTTACAGCTGACTGGGGTTTAAACTGCAGTAATCCCAGCTAGCCTGACTTCTGGCAGTGATGAGGTGGAGCTCTTTCCTACCTACCTACAAGCCTATTAGTGCAGTTCAGGTGTTGATTGAAGGCCAGCTGTAGCCTGTTTGCTGGAGGTGGTGTAGGCATAAAGACTATTAGTATATAGAAAGGAGAATTTCCCAGTCTTTGCTCTGCTTTACAGTTTTGTGGTTTTCAGCTACATTATTGACCTATCTGCATTCCCTTACAAGATATGTACTCCAGCACAGCAGTGCAAGCGGTTCAAGTTTAATAGCTCTTGCTGGAAGAGGTTAAGAATAAAAGATATGGAAAAATCTATTTATCTTTGGAAGGTTTTTTTTTTAAGTGCTTTTCCATAACAAGCTGTTTAATTATTCAGTGCAATGTAAACATAAACAGATATTCTTTTACAAGGAATACCTTCATTAAATATCTGTTCAAAGCAGATGCATATATTTTCTAACATGGCAGGAGGACTGGAAGGTACTTATCTAAGGAAGAGAAAATTTATTCTATAAAATGATTGAATAATAGATATGTAATTTTCTAGCTTGCATGTTCTTTCTGAGCACTAATGGCATTGCAGACCTGATAAGCTTTGCAGAAGAGTATTTTAAATCTTCAAACTCAATGGGGCACATATAAGTTAGTGTACACACACAGGAGTATATTTGCATTGTGACTCTCAATCTTGCATACATATATGCACAATTGAGTCTCTCATGAGGAATATAACTTACAACTTACTGAAATTCTCTAGGCTATAAATTTTGGTAAGCAGCTGCTTTTTCAAGGTTCATGTCCTCTGTGCCTTTTTGTAAACCTGCTTTCTCAAATGGTCCTTTCCCTGAACCTCTCTGACTCACGGGAGACTAATGGGGGCATTCCTTTTGATTTACCATCTGTGCTGTAAATTATCCTCACAAAGCCCTGCTTGCTCCCCCTCTTCTTTGATACTACCTATAGTGCACTTTTATATGTGGTGGCTTGTTGCCACGCTGCTGCTGGCCCTGAGTGAGAGCCCTTGCTCTCAGTGTGGCTGCCCGTGGCTGCTCTTCACCTGAATTTCATTGCTAGGTGATGAATTTCTGGCTTGAAGCGTGTGCTCTCAGGCATCCATGAGACTCCCCTACCCACAGTTACAGGGTTCTGCCTCTCTGCTTCTGATTTTTGCATGGGCAGTGCTGGATTGCAGGAGGAGAGTTTAAAATATTCTTAGAGGGAATTGGCGAACTCTGAAAGCTCCAAAGACTGCTTTTTGTCCTAAGCCTCTGTACAACTCGTCTGTGAATGAGTTTGAAAAAGCCCTTTCTGGTCTATAAAGTCTATGAAATCAGGTTTTCCCTCTAGACTGTGATCCCAGCTGGAGTCTGTGTCCCTTTAAAAGCTGGTGTTTTGTTCTGAATTCCATGAGGTGTGTTGCAGTTGACTTTTCTTTCAGAAAGTGCTTTATATCACTCTAGCCTGTTACTCCCTTTGAGTCAGTTATAATCAGGAGCAAAATTTATGTGGAGCAGTAAATTGTGATACTGTGTACAACCAGCTGAAATTTGCAGTGGCTTATCCATGGAATTCTTCCTGTGAAAGCTGTTTTGTACTCCCTCCTTCCCTATTGCTCATTACTGCACACCTCTGGAGTCTAATTTCAGCCACCAGGAAAATGACTGAAAGAAGGGTGAAATAAAGTTCTCTACTGGAGTTAATGCTTTTATATCCACTAACTGTATAGATGGCCTACTTGTTGACATAAAGGAAAATGTCATGAGGAAACAAATAGCAAGCCCTGGCAGTTTTGCAGCACAGCAGCCCTATGACAGATGAGACTGCAATGGGTGTTGCAAGCTCCTTGCTTACTCTCCTCCCAAACCTGCCCCTTGCCCAAATTACACTGCCTCTAATAAAACATTACCCTTCTTAGTCTTGTGATTTGTTTTTTATCTTTCCTTAATTTTGATTTAATGGCTATTTATGATCCCTTTCCTTGCCGCCTTCTCTGCCCTGGAATGATTGTGGGTGTAGTGTTGCCTTCTGCAAAATTGAATTAATGTCAAATAAAATTGGGATAACAGAAAAGAGCTTTTTAAAATAGATTTTTTTTTTTTTCCTAACTTCTGTGCTTCAAATATTTGTTTTACTACTGGAAACAACTCAATGTTTTTCTGCTTTTTAATCCAGAAGAGCCGCATGCTTAATTTTGAATATGTTCATAATACTTCTGAATGTTTGGGGTTTATTGGAGCAATTCCTACATAATAATACCTAATGTATTATTCATTTTAATGAATTTAAGCTGATTATTTGCAATATAGTGAATATTCTAATTGGATGTTGCTAAATAAGCATTCAGTTGTAACTGATTCAGTGGCACTGGTAGGGCTGCAGGTATGGTCAGCCTTGTTTTGCTGTATTTGTTCTTCAGCTTTATGGTTCATTGTCTTATAAGAGTTATTTAATTGCAATACAATTGCAAACAAATCCAGGCATTTAAGAACTTGAAAATGATCTACTGGATCAAAGGACAGTAGCTGAGACCTGTTGTGTGCATGTGTATCATTGCATTGCTGCTTCTATTGAGATAATCTTACTTAATTTAATTTTGTGGGAAATGTTTTACTGTTCGCAACTAACTGCTTATCAATTTGAGCAGTGTGAAATAAAGACTGTGCCCTCAAGTCTATGGCACTGACAATGAGGATCATTATCAAGATGGCTTATGATGATATTGGTACACGTGCACTGTCCTTGCAGAATGACAGAAAATTTAGTTTCTTCTATATGCTTTGCATGAGGCCAGAAGTATCCCTGTTTATTTTAAAAGCTTGAATGTTTTTCCTCTTGTACAATAATCACTTTAATTGTTTTGGACTGTGTTGAATATCTACTTGTTAGCACAGAACACAATTACTAGACTGTAAGAGTCAGAAAAGAATATCAAAAAGAAAAATAAAAAAATATGATAAATTCTGAATATTTATAAATATTTAAATACCTATTTCCAGCAAAATATTTAAATAAAATATACTGCACATATCCATGATGTTTTTAGTTAGTTTAGAGATGGAATTATAATTGTTTGCCATGTGGTTACTAGCACTGAGAAGGACATGGTGAGCCTTTGCTTTAAGCTGTCAGTCTGAAGGAAAGCATGAAAATCTCGATTAAATAATCCATCATTAGCCACCACCTCCAGTGGATTTTAGTATCGCAGCATTCTATCTCTGTTGAAGCACTAGTAATCCTTCAGCTTTGTTTATTCATGTTATCCTGCTGAGGCTTGGGGGCCAAATTTTGTGTTTTACTCCATGGTCAGTTAATGAAATCCATCTGAGAACAGGCAGGCAGGACAACAAATACCCCCCCAGCCTTGTGTTAATCTCCTTAATGCATCTGTTCTGCAGTCCAGAATAGCAAGAGAGTAGTTCTGTCCAGTCAACAGCAAAGCACCAGCTCTGCTGTCTCGCCTAGAACGTGGCCATGCCCTCCTTGCACTCTAGAGAGTTCATATTCGTCCTGGGTGCTGTCCACCCCCCTCTTTAGTGCCTGTGCCCCAGGGGCAGGACAGGCATTGCACCCACCCTTCGGGGCTCAGAAGCCTGTGCAGATCCCCTGGCTGGGAAGTGGGCTCCTGGGCTTCTCCCTGGCGACTCTGCCTGCCTTTCTGCAGGAGTCGAGCTAGCTCATCTTCCAGGTCCTCAACAAGATGCACTTGCATCATTAAATTCCATTATTTTATGCATTTTCATTGGCTGATGTTAGTATTTATGAAGCACTTTCTATTCTGAAGTTAGGGACACGGAACACCTTTGGGAGCTACTGTGCTCTTACTACCTTGCCTTGTAGATGAGAAGGTAAATTGACTTGCCAAAGGCTATGCAAAATCTGTAAGGGAACCAGAAATATAGCAGGGATCCATCAATGGGTCCTTTTCCCTACACAGTAATACTTTTGCTTTAGATAAAATACTAAAAAAAAAAAAAAATTGAAAATGTAAGAACAGGAACCATTAAAAAGTAATGCAAATGCAACCCATTTTTCTGGTGCAATTATCACAGAAGCAACCTCAAGAAAGCACTGTGCAGTGCGTTCCTTTCTATTAGTAAATTAATGCCTCAACCATGCCATCTGACTGCCTGCCAACTGAATTTTGCTTAATGTTGAATGAGCCTGAGGCAGAAATAGTAAGTCCTGTGCCACTCATGGAGGAGCCAGCTTGGTTCTGTAGCTATATGTTTTTCATTTTGTTTGTCGTTTGGTCCAAAATAGTCTGCCTCTGGCACCTAGAAATTAGATGTTTGTGAGTATGATCCCACCTACACAGAGTGGGAACTGATTTGCAGTATCTGTGTTGCTAGGTTTTGGCAGGTTCATGTAAAAGAAAACAGCTTTGATCAGCAGAGAGGAAGCATGCCTTGTATGTATTTCTCAGTCAGGGATGAGTATCCAAACCACAGCAAACAAACTGAAAGGATAATTGGTTTGAAAGTGAAAGTTTTCATCCTTAAAACTGTTTGCCACACTGGATCAGTGCTTGGTCGTTTACAGCTGTGAGATATTGTAGAGCAGGAACATATTTTAGAGGGAACAGCACCTGAAACATGACCTCTTTAAAGCACCAAAGATCTTACCCTTACCCTCTGCTGCTTTCAAAACTTGCCTCTCATATAAACCCTTGCAGCAGATGCGAGACATCAGCAGTCTGAGAAGGAGCCACACTAAGAAACACCAGATCTATAATGATATATTATTGATGTGTCTTCCCATTAAGTACTCTCTAATCCCATTATGTTAGGATTGTACAGCTTGAGTGCAGTATTTTACAGTACTTGATGTGCACCACATAGTTGCATTACTCAGCATGAAATTAGATGTGTGGTGCTTGCCTTGTCTTTGTTGTTGAAACAGTATTGCCCAGGATCTACACCTTTTTTGAAACTTTAGGAAGTGCTATAGATCAAGAATCACTTGTTAGCTGCCCTGCTTTTTGTGTGTTCCTTTTCAGCTTTCCCACTGTCCTTCCAGTTCCTGTTAATGGCCCTTATAAAAGCTACAGCTGAAATGCTCAACAAGAATTTTATTACACCCCCAAACCCATCATACTACTTCTCCAAATTTACTTTGATTTCCTATCTTGCAAAGACTTCTGTAGTTTTGTTAATTTTATTTCAAGACTTTTGATATGGCCTGCATTTCCAAATCAAGGTGCTTGAGGCTCAGTGATCATACTTGAGTAAAATAGCAGCTGCCCCTGTGCGTGTCTTAGACTGGGGTGCTCATGGGTGCCACAGCTCTCAGGTGTTGTGGCTTGTTCCAGTGAGTGTTTTGGGGTGTTCCCTTCCTGGGTATGAGAACAGCAAGTTGTGAATTGTTTTGTTGGGGATGTGGACACAAAGAGGTGACTCTGCTGGCCCTCTCTCACCAAAGCCCTGCTTGTCAACATCCTCACCCAAAGCATGTTGAAATATCTCAGCTGATCTTTTTCAGTGGGATCAAAACAGAATTGCTGGTGATGCAGACCCTCAGAAGGCAGCTCATAACATAAGTAAAAGTGTTAGGCTGCTGATTTCCTAAGTGTCACCCTTTGCTTGGGGATAGGAAATCCAAGTCACAAGACCTGTAACTAACATTCATATAGCAAAATGGAGATTGATAGATTGATGCTAGCACGCCTCTCAGCTGCCCTGTAATGACTTGATCAGCTGTGATACAAGTAGGAATAATTTCTGGGCTCCTTCTTTAATTTTACAGTCATTATTTATTTATATTTTGGTAGTATTTTATTTGTTTGTGTAATTGTTTTTTACCTCACCTAAACACTTCTAGATATCTTTTGGGACCAGAGAGGAATTGGATGACACATCTGAGATGTCTTAAAGAATTGACCCTTGGTCAGTGACAGCAGGTGCCAGATCAGGGATTGAAAGAACAAAAAAGCTCCACAAACAGTTCTGTTTCTCTTTTAATGCTGTAAAGATCCTGTAGTGGCTGAGTGTTAGAGGCAGTCATGCCCAATGATGAGCTGAATTTAGGGAGGTAGAGGGAATGTGGATTTTCTCTATTTGCATTATCACCACCTACACTGTGCATGTTGTGACGCAGTGCTGGCGCCAGCCTGCCGATGCTCTCCTGTGGTTATTGTAGCCAGAGACAGGAGCAAACCCTACTGGTACCTGTCCCATCTGAGTGGGAGCTGAGCTGCAGGTCACTGATGGCTGAGGCACATGTTCCTGGTCTTACCCAGCTTCTTTCTCCAAGCTTTGTGCTCTTACATAGTTGAACTGTCATTAGATGGGGAATCAGTGCAGCAGGAACATAGCAACAGCAGTAACTTTCATAGCTTCTGATTCTGTGATCCCTGTGTAGGGACTCCTGCTTCCTGCCCTTTGAGATGTCTCAAAACTTCAGAGATGTTTAGGCAAAAGTGTCTGTTCCTGCTGAGATGATAAGTGACTAAGAAAGGGAGGTGGATGGAGCTGGGAGAAGAGTTGGCGTTGCATCTGTTGTTACCAGGAAGGGAGAGGTGCTTCTCTCTCTGCTGCTATTTCACAGTTCCCAGTTTCTCAGCAGTAATAGCCAGGAGCAAGCCTGATTTTTCTGTATTCCAGTGAGCTGGGAAGCACAATAGAGCTGAGGGTGTTTTTGCTAGTGGGGCAGGCATTTAGTTGCAAATGGTTGTAGCTTGCCATGCCTGGCAGTGTGGGTTTTTTCATAGTTTAGTTTTAGGCTTCTCCTAATTAAAGAAATGAGTCAGAAGGAGTTTTCTTTATGTGTGGGAACTTGGGTCATCCATAGGGATAAAGAATTAACTTCTGTGGTTTAGTCAATAATTTCTGTTTTCTCTGGGATGATCCTGGGGAAAATAAGAATGTTTTCAAAGGTAGTGGGAAATGAGAAGCACAATCTCCCTACCCCCTGTGTTTAATCTGCATTGACTGAATGTTAATCAGGGTTTATTCCCAGGTAAGTGTTAAGAATTCATGTCTTGTTTTGCATTTTGCATGGTGTGATTTCTTTTTATTTTTACAGCTAGTAGTTCTGTGAACTTGACTATGGGAAATAAAAAACCCTTAAAATTCAATGTGTCTCAGGTTATCCTTCCTCTATTTCTGCCCTAGTGCTGCTCTTGCTCTTTATTCCCATCAGAACTCAGTGAAGTCTGCTTCCAATTTGTGCTCTTTCAGAGAATGGACCTATTCTTTCTGGCAGCTTTAAGTAACTCTGATTGTTCAGTCTTTGTATTGGCTTGATTGTGTTCTTATAGCAGTGTCATGGTTTCTGTAATATTCTTTTTCTTTTAATAGTAGAATGACCAGAACAGTAAGAGCAACTTTTCAGAAGACTAGAATGAGTCTGTGAGGTGTGTGAATTGAACTACCAGAGGACCTGATATTAATTTTTTTAAACTATTTATCTTAGTACTGTGTCAAGAGTTGATGAGTAGTTGGATCTGGAGTGATTCTAAGCTAAGTAGTCTGCTTAGAGAATGTGGAATATGGGAAAAAATGCATTGGTTAAAAAAAAAAAAAAGGGAAAAAAAAAATCACTTAATCCTGGCTGGTTTTATTTTTTTTTTTTGTCAACAGCTGCTTAAAAATCTCTTTACTCATAATGTTTCCCCTCTAAATTGAAAATATATATTTATTTTAAAATGAAGTTAGATTCAAGGTGTAAATTGTGTTTTAAGCTGGAGCAGGTGGGATTTAAAAGAAACAATTTTCCAATTAGACAGTTGAGTCTGCAAATACCTGTGTGGGTACCTGCCTGTGAACATCAAGTTTTCTGTAGACAGATTGGTCTGCTTATTTGTCTGTTTCTGCCTTCTTTCTGAGCTGCCACTTGAAATATCTGCTGTCCTTTAAAATTGGAACAAAATCTAGCTTTCTAGCTTGTTTTATCACCTTCCCATAGGTAGGTAACTTAGTGAACTCAAGAGGAGATCATATTGGTAAATAATTCAGTTTAGTTTATAGTCTGAGCTGCTTAGGCAGTGTGACGACGAAGCTAAAAACATTAAAACATCTAAGAAATAAAACACTGAAGATAAAAACTGCAGAGACACCCATGATTTAATGCTGTTCATGTGCTTATTTTTTCTCAAATAAAAATGTGTTCAATTCTTTTGAAAGACACAAAGGCTCATACAAGTTTCTGATTCCTCAAGTGGGGGATTCACTTGTACTTTTGTAATTAAAGAGACTAAGTGCCTGGCCTTCAGGTAGATCAACAGTGGGAGTAAAGAAGTTTGCTGGAAAGCCAAAAAAAAA
>WEKY01021070.1:145171-166463 GCA_013390045.1 Picathartes gymnocephalus | reverse complement strand
TTTTTTTTTAACTTAAGGTAACACGTTTCCTTCAGAAGTCTGGATGTCAGGCTGTGGTTGTTTTTGTAATTGATTCGGGATGCATACTGCTGATGCATAGGTAGAAAATGAAACCTCTTGAGCAGCTACATTGTCTGTTCCTGTCTTAGTTTGGCCGCAGCTGGCAACAAAGTACCAACCCCCACACCCTTCTCATGGTGGGATGTAGAGAACAATCAGAAAAATATGTGGGTGGAGATAGTATAGTTATCATTTGAAATAATGTGAACTATAATAATAGGAATAATGAAAGGGAAAGGAGAGGAATGAAACGCTCTGAGAAGGTAAGCACTGCTCAGCAACAGCCAAAACATCAGTGGGTTGATCAACAATATTCTTATCCCAAATCCCCAAAACACAGCACTGCACCAGCTACTGGGAATAAAATTAACTCTATCCCAGCCAGAACCAGTTTTGGTCACCACAATATAAGAAAGAGATTAAACTATTAGTGGGGGTCCAAAGGCAACCAAGATGGAGAAGGGCCTTGAGGTGAAGCCGTGTGAGGAGTGACTGAGGGCACTGGGTCTGTTCAGCCTGGAGGAGACTGAGGGGAGACCTCACTGCAGTTACAGCTCCTTGTGAGGGGCAGAGGAGGGGCAGGCTCTGATCTCTGCTCTGCGGTGACAGTGACAGGACCCGAGGGAATGGCCTGAGGTTGTGTCAGGGGTGGTTTAGGTGGGATATTTGGAAAAGGTTCTTCCCCCAGAGGGTGGTTGGGCACTGGAACAGGCTCCCCAGGGCAGTGGCCACAGCACCAGCCTGACAGAGCTCAAGGAGTGTTCAGACAATGCTTTTAGGCACATGGGGTGACTCTTGGGAATGGTTCTGTGCAGTGCTAGGAGTGGGACTCGATCTTTGTGTGTCCCTTCTAACCCATCTTATTCTGTGATTCAGTTTCTTATGCCAGACTAAAAAAGAAAAGTAACCCAGGATGTTTATTGTCTATAGACAACTGTCCAAAAATGCTTGCAGCTTCCATGTTATGAACATCTGGCACAGAGGCAGTATACAGCAATAAACCTTTCAAGTAGTACTGGATTGGTATCAGCTCAAAGGAAATGTATCAGCTACTTGGGACAGGACTGCGTGTGCACTTGGCTAATTATCTCGGACAGCAGTGAAAGCCATGCGTCTGATCCTGCCTGTTAATAGACAGCAGGACAGAGTTAGGCAGGTAGGCAATGCATCTAGACAGGTCTTACAGAGATGGGAAATCTCACAAACGTGAAATTTAAGTGCATCTTGCATGTGTCTGCAACCCACTTTCAGAGGATGCTTTGACAAGTAGGCTTCAAAGCTGTCTGAGGACAAAAACTGGCTGTTTCTTGAAGTACTTGAAATCTAATTTCAAATATTAGTTCACAAATACTAATTAGTATTCTTTCAGTCTAAAGAAATTCTGGTAATGGAACACTTAAGACTGTAAATCCTTAAAGGATGTTAAGCACATTTTAACATGAGCAGAAATAAACCCCATGTTCTCAGGCAGCTGAAAGAGAGGGTCTGCAAAGATGGACAAGAAGCAGAGATTGAAACAAATATTTTATATTGGCAGAAAATCAGAATTTACCCAGTTTACTTCTCAGAAGTTGGTCTGAAATGTTTAATTTTCACAAGTCTTTTGCCACCAAATAAGTGGTTCTTCCTTAATGCTGAGAATATGCCATGCATGAATCTTCAAAATGTGTTGCTAATGTTCTGATGCTTTTGAAAATTGCCCTGGTGAGTGTCATCTTGCTTCAGAGAAAATAGTGTTTATCTAGCGAGAGATGTGTAGGACTTTAGGATTTTAAAACCCAAACCAAACCACAACCTATTAGAGGGGAATCAGTACATTCCTTGCTTTTGTAATGTGGTATAAAAATTAGTCATAAACTGTATTTAAGGACTTGATGTAATTTGCTTTGGCTTTCTTGATGATATTTGAAGGACTGCTTGTTTAGAAAGTTAGAAAGATTTCATCCCAAATAACAAATGAATTAATACAATAAAAAGCAAATCTGATAACTCTATGCTCTGTCGCTCCAGGCCAATACATCACGTCAGAAAAGCTTGTTTCACCCAAGGTGAAAGAGGGGGGGAAGGTAAGTCGATGACAAATAACAAAGTACTGATATTGCTGGAGAGCTGACAGCTATTACTGAAGGTCATTACCATGACATTATCATTATCTGGGCAGGATTAAATTAAGTCCAGAACTAATTATATTGTCCTTTCCAGAAATAGTCCAGAAATACTTCTGGTAAATGTCAAAAATACAGTTCAATATTTTGATGTTTGGAGCTTGACACTCAATAAGGGATGCGTGTGGTTGTGCAATCATGATACCATAAGTGGAAAGGAAGCCAGTAAAAATGAGCAATATTGGAATAATTCATAGTCCTCCATCTACACATGCCAGTAAATCTCGACAGGATAGATACAGGCAGATACTGCAGTCCCACACCTTGTATTTTCATCCTTTTGAGAGGGATATAACTCTTTTTACCTCTTCTGCCAAAGCTAGTTTTTCCAACATTCAAGCCTTACTTTCATGTATCCTTTCTTTCCAACTTGCTGTAGTTAAAGTACTTTGAAAAATACTTATCCTCAAAACATGTCAGGCAAGTGTACTATTGTGATCTACCCTTTCAGCTGTCATTTTTCAATCTCTTTTCTGTGTGTATTTCTCATCTTTCTATGTGTATATTTGTGTGTTTTTTCTTGTATATTCAGTATTTTTATGCCTATGACTGTCTTGATTATTTGCTCTACTTTCCTGTTTACCTACATTGGCCTTTTCTCAGTGTTAGTGCCTTTATTGCTACAATACTTGCCAGAAGCATAGCTGAATTTATGTTTGAACAATTTCAATTTCTCTTCTGTTGCTCTTCCTGCCTTGCTTTATACCTGCACGTTTCTTTTGGCTTTGCTCTCTGCCCACAGTGTGTTGTGCTGAAATACAACATCTTTCTTTACCTCTAGTTTAGTTTCAGTTTATTTATGGATACAAACACACCTATATTACAAGTGTTGCTTAAAAGTTACCCCATCTGTTCATCTTAGCAATGGGATTTAAGCCCAATTTACTTTCTAAGGAAGTGCCCTGCAGAGATGCTGCAGCTATTCCTGTAGTCATCAAACTGGGAGACAGTCAAGGCAGGTTTGTTCTTTCCCCTATTTCTAGTTGAGTTTATGCCTCTCTTGTTGCACTTTGTGCCCTTTTGTGAAATCCCTGCTATCATCTTCAGTTCTCTTTTTTTTTTTTTTTTTTAGTCCCTAACTGAAACTTGCATTCATATTTTTATGTTTGGACACCTCTTTAATTTTTACTGCAGCAGTTCTTGGACATAGTGTAAATAAGAAGCATTTGTGGGCAGGATTGTACACAAAAAAGGTGAAGAAGTTGTTCTACTGCTTTTGGTCCTGGGCTTAGAGACCAATGAAGTTGTGCTGGGGAAGATGGGTTGGGAATAGGTAAGGAAGTGTGGAAGTACAGTGGGAATGGGAAGTAGTTTGTGAATGGCTCTGTGTTGTATCTCCTCAGAAGAGTGTTCCCTGGTACCACTGTGGGCCTTTAGGTATCCAACCATCCTCTGAGGGAAGAGCTTTTTCCTGATACCCAACCTAAACTTCCCCTGACAGAACCTCAGGCCATTCCCTCAGGTCCTGTCACTGTCACCACAGAGCAGAGATCAGAGCCTGCCCCTCCTCTGCCCCTCACAGGGAAGCTGTAACTGCAGTGAGGTCTCCCCTCAGTCTCCTCTTCTCCAGGCTGAACAGACCCAGTGCCCTCAGCCATTCATCACACAGCTTCCCCTCAAGGCGTTTCTCCATCCTCACTGCCCTCCTTTGGATGCTCTCTAATAGCTTAGGGATTTTTTTTTTTGATATTGTGGCACCCCAAACTGCCCCCAGCACTCGAGGTGAGGCCCCCCCAGCCCAGAGCAGAGCAGGACAATCCCCTCCCTTGCCCAGCTGGCCATGCTGTCCCTGATGCCCCCAGGACACGCTTGGCCCTCCTGGCTGCCAGGGCACTGCTGGCTCAGATTCAACTTTCCATCAGCCAGGACCCCCAGGGCCCTTTCCTGGCACTGCTTTCCAGCCTCTCACTCCCCAGTCTGTCCGTACATCCAGGGTTGCCCCATCCCAGGTGCAGAATCCAGCACTTGCCGTTACTGAACTTCATATGGTTGGTTTACAAGACTTTGTTTCAACTTGTAATTCCCTTATAAACCTGAAGGGTGAGGAAGAGAAGAGAAAAAGATAATACTCTTCACTTTAAAACAGTAATATCAACAAACCCCTAGTATTCTTCATCTCTGAAATGCTGTGTGTTGCTTAATGTCTATGTGAAAACAACCTGTGTGGTGAGCTGACTCTCAACATCAGCAGCCTTAGGGTTCTGATGCCCACAGTGCAGATCTTATGTAGTTCTTTAATGGATTTCTTCATGGGGAAAATATAGTTCATCATCCAATACTGTGAAATCATAAGCTTCCGATAATTTCATGGCCTTAACCCAACAGGCATTTCCTCTCTGACCTTGAGAGATACAGGGATGGGGAGAAAGGAAGCAAAATGCAAACCCACCCTGTCACGGTGTACCTTGCCCCTCCCTCCTATAGCAGAAGGCAGTAGCAGCTGCAGTTCAGTGGCTGACAAAGGAGAAGCCAAAGCCTGCACGCCCTGTAGCATCTCTGGAAATGTGTGTGGGATACGGGGATTCTTTGCATCTCCTCTGGACCTCAGTGGTGTATTGGAGGCTGTCTCTTTCTGGGCTGTAGGGCCTCTGTGTTTGCAGGGTTTAAATGCTTAGATCCACTTGAAGCTGTAAGACAGAGAATTGCATCACTACAAAGTACTGCTCGGAGTAAGAGAAAATACAGTATTATCCTGTGGCCTTTCCATGCTTCTTGTCTTGTTTTGCACTCAAGCATGTTTATTTTTACTGGAGTGTTGCTTTTACCTTTTGGATAGGTTGCTGGCTTGCTGCACTACTTGTGTATTTACTCTTTTCTCAGCCCTTGCTTCTGTCCTTCCCTTGACTGTTGAGTTAATACCTATTGTATTTTTACTCCAAATATATCTCATGAGTTATGTGTCTGCATATACAGGCATTTGTCAATCTGTAAAGAATCACTCAAAAAGCCAAAGAAAACCTCCTGACTGTTGAACATATTGGACTTTTGTCTTTCAGTTTGCCCCATTCGACTGTAAACAGTGTTCCTTACTCAGTGTTTGTGAAGCTCTTAGTGCAGAGGGATTGCTGACCTTAATTGTGTGATGTTCTTGTCCAACTAAGAATAATTTAGCTAAGCAAGTCTTTTTTTTTTTAATCATTGCTAACTCTAGGAGTATGCTACATTAAGCTCCGTAAAATGATTTTTCTTTATTGTATATAACCCCTCCCGCACCTATTTTGTAGTCAAATTATGTGTTTGTTCTAGAACAGCAAGACATATTTTTATGCTTGAGTGTTTGCATACCCTTCAAATAATACTGCTTGTATGCCTAATGCAAGTCTTCTCTTTGCTGGTGCACCGTTAACTTATGTTTAATTTATAGTCTTGGTCAATTTAAAAACAGGCAAAAAAATAAACAGCAGAAAACAACCCTGGGCCGTCTCATTAAGCTGGTAAAAGATGAGATGAAAAAGTCAGTGGTCCTTTGCCAGAAAATCTTGAAGATTCAAGCCCAATGCCAGCAGAGTCTGGTTTCTTTTGGCTTTCAGTCTTAGTCACTGTCTCTCCCAGCAGAAATGTGCTTGCTTCGGCTCCAACCCTGCCCTAAGCCCTCAGGAATAATTACACCAGTGCTGCATAAAACGTGGGGAGGGTAGAAGGAACCAGTTAGATAAATATGAGTGTTTTCAGTGGGTTTTAAATATTTAACAAGTTATTTTTGTCAAAAAAAAAAAAATCTGTCCTTTCAAATGTTGTAATGGAACTTAATGTTTTTGCATAGTAAAGGATATTGTAGAAAAAATTGCAGTGACATTACTAAGTACAGTGTGTTATTTTTTCCATTATTATGTGAATTTGATTCCATTTACTTTCCTAATTGTATTTTGCAGTCTTCATTGATCTACCACAGCAATAAACCAAATTCAAGTTAAATTATGTGGGTGAAAAACTTTTAATTACCTCTTTTATAGTAATTCCTAAACTACAGTTTTATGGTTTTTTACAGTCTTAATCTTCTTTCGAAGTCTGTTCTACAGCATCTCTGAACCTTAGGACAAAATACATTAATAATAGACAATTTGGTTTAGGTTATGATTTATTTGAAAGCACTCAGCAATTGTGATTTTTCTGCTTTTAGAATTTGAGGTCAATTTTTTTCCTTCATTGTTAAACATTGAAACATATCTGTGATCCATGTGGTCTTTGGGTCTTGGTAGGTATTAATATTTGTAAATTTGGGGTTATTAAATACCCATAATCATTTATTTTTGGGTTGAGAAAAGTAAATGAGACTTATTCCTTTATACAATATTGGATTTCATTGAAAAAAAAAAAAAAAAACAAAAAACCAAAAACCTCTGAAGTTGGAAATCCAGTATGAGTTGGTAATCATAATTTTTATGATCTGCTGGGAAAAGAACTCTTATTCCTGCCTGACCTAGCGTGATGTCATTGTCCTTGGTTGCAACTGATGTTATGGAAAGTTTAAGTTGTCTGGTACCTTCAAGAAATGCTCAGCATCTCACAGAAGGATACCATGTAAAAACCAGTGCTACCTGGTTGCATGACTTCTTATAAGCTTTTTAATGTTTCTTCCTGTTTAAACACATTTATTTTGCAATTCACCCTTAGTGACAAATGGCTGTGTATTCCATCTCGTGAGCTCAGTCTGCCTGTTTTGCCCAGGCTTAGTCCTAGTTGGCACTTGGGAATTTCAGCTGTGACCTGCACATCACTGTTATTATTATGTACATGTGCAATAACTGTGGCAAAATGATGAAGTTCACTTCAACAAAGTTTTAGTTCAGGGCTGAATTCTCAGCTGCCTTTTCTTTAAAATGCTATTTTGAGGAAGGCTATCTGAGATAACAAAATTATTTTTAAGTCTCCACTTCAGAAAGCATGTAAATACTACCTGAAATTTCAAATTAATTTAATTTCTTCACCTATTAGAGAATTTTCTTTAGCTGCCAATCCAGAGGGAGGATAATAAGTATCAATGGAAAAAAAAAAGTGTGAATTACTTAACATGCTCTTTCCATCTCCAGGTGGACATTCACATGCTGCCTGATATTCATGGGATCTCTCGTTATGATCAGAGATTTGTTACAGAGTGCAGTTCTCAAATACTTGTCCTCACAAATCCCATAACTTCTGGATAACAGGTTCTGTGTAATGTAGATTTTATATATATATTTTTTTTTAGACAAAATGAGAGCAAAAAGAGAGGTGGGAATTGCCCTATTTTCTCTCAGAGGAGAGACTACACTGTGTATGGTGCCTTTTTACCTGGTAAGGCTTTGACCTTTCTTACGACGGAAATTTTTACAAGAGAGGGCGATGGTGATGCTACTGGAAAACCGAGTTGGATTTCAAGGTATCAACTAAAACATCACAATTTCCCAATAATTGTTTCTCCTCTGTGTGTTTCATCTATCTTGGAAAAAGGTGGGGCAGAAACTTCGACTGGGACAGGCTAAAGAGTTGTATATTAGATATATTCAGGCTTCTGTGATCAAAGTGGTAAGAGATGACCATAATGAGAAGCGAATGCATCAGAGTATCTAAGGTTTAAACTGGTGTTGTGGTTGTTGAATGGACTGAAGAGTTTCTGTCACAGGAGAGCAGAGAAAAGAGTAGCCCCGAGTGGTGAATACAGCTGATCTACAGAGGTGTTTTTTTTATCTTTAACCCAGTGTGTGCTCAGGGATGGAGCCAGTCTTTATAGAGCAGTTATAATACTGCTCTACAGACTTCTGTGGAAAATTAAGTCTCCAGTATATTTACAAGCTGGTGCTGTTGCTTTCAACATAGTAACTCTTTCTAGGAGAAGGTCTTTGAGTAGAATCATAGAGGTTGGCAAAAATAGAACTGCACAATTTGTCATTCAAGGGCTAGAGAAAATTCCTATTGGATTTTGTGGCAGAAAAAATAATGTTGAATCAAACCTGGATTAGTATTCCTGTGCGGTTAACCACCAGATATTTTATTTTTGGTATTTGATATTTTGAATCTTTTAAATTGAATTCACTTCAGTTCTTCTCTCCACTGAGAAATGCCCTTATAACTGTCAAGACTTAATTCTTTAAAAATATTAACGACCCCTCCCAGAGGGGGTTCTTTCAAGTGTCAAATGCCAAATTCTACTCTTTCTTCATATGGAAAGTTATTTTTAAGTTGATAGTATCTCCTGCTTGTTTTTTCTTAAGCTTAATGCAGCTGTTACCATGCTGGAGCCACTGCTAATCTTTGCACTGCTATTGCTTTCTTTATGATTCTGTTCTACTACTCCAGTTCTCTTCATTAATTCTGATTCTATTTTGTATTTGCAAAAATATAATTGTAAACCACCTTATTTATCTGCCTGCAAAATCAGTTTGTTCTGCAGTTAAGAAATGAATTGTGGCTACAAGCAATAAATGCTGCTTTGCTGTCTGGTGTGCCTCTAGCTCGGCTTTCTACTCCAAGTTGCCACTTTTCCTTTTTGGTGGTAATACGGCTTTTTATGAAGCTTTGTTGTAATTAAGCAAGTGAGATACAACTTTTACGAGTTTACTTAGGTAGGGAGGGAGATGGTAGACTTTGTATCCATGGATACTCTGCTCAAGATAACGTCGGAATTGAAAATCAACACATCTCGTCTGCACTATCATTACTAAAGTGTTTGCAAAGACATGATCGCTGTTAATTTAGAAGATTTAATTTAAAATGGAGGAATTAAAGTTCAAAAGCCATATTTAGTGAATAAATTGCTTTAGAAGAGGTGAGGGCTGTCTCAATCTTTGAGGCCTTTTCATCACGATTTAAAAAGAGGCCAGCTAAATTTCCATGTGCGTTACAAGGCATGGACATTAGAGTATTTGAAAAAGATAAGTAAGTGCTAGAAATCTGTTGGGAAGAGGACCGTAAAACTCTCTGTAATTTGAGGCCCTAAATTTAGGGCACTCTAATTAATACTGACTTCATATCCAAAAATAGCAATCGTATTACAAATGTGTTTCATTATATACTACAAGTATGCCACTTTACTTCTGGTAGACCAGTGGTTTTTTTGGTGGTGTGGTTGTTTATGCCTTGAATTCTTCTCTTTGTGTGTAAAATCCCCTTTTTTTGACAAAAAATTGCATTTCTTGTTATAAAATTGTGGAGATTGAAATAAGACTTATTGTATGAACTTAAAATTTCAGAGCAGCTCAGAGTGGGAGAATATATGAATGGAAGAAAATAGAAAGTAAGGGATTTTATCAGTAATACAGTGTATATAGATTTGAAAATGAGACGTAGCTTCTGAAAGGATTTGAAAACTCGCCCTGGGTTCTTCCAAGCGTAAGCCTCCAATGCCACCATGTATACTCAGATTCATATCAGGGAAAATTGATTTTTCCATAAAGTAGCTTGTTTTATTTGTCTGGAGACCAGTTTTTACTTCTACAGTCTAACCTAGAAAAAAGAAACTATTTTCAGAGGTACCAGTAATAAAAGGTACTAGAAATGTAACTGGTTTGATAAAGCAACCTGCAGTGAAATCTGTCTGTATACAATCTGTCTCTGGCACTTGTAAAATGGTGGGAGTTATAGGATTAATGTTAATGAGACCTGTGGTTTTTATAGCACTGACTTAATGAGCTGACAGCTTTTCTGCTCTGGGTTTGTTCCTCACTGGCAGCTTTGGGTGACTGGGTTGTAGGGTTGTTCTGCTGATGTGCTCCTCTGTGTTCATTAGTTTAGATTGCTTTGTGGCTGCTATTTTTCATATTCGTGCCTTATTTGTAGTTCCTTACCTTTTCTGAAAAAAAGAACTTTTTATTGTCTGGTTTGTGAGGTTAATTTCACTTTTAAAATTGATAATTGTGTTTTGATAAAATGAAACTAGAAGCATGAGATGAAACTGAATAGTAAAAAACATTGTTTTAAAAACCAAGCAAATTCTACAGCTGACTTACTACAGTCTTTTGATGTGAATAGTGAAGCACCACCACTTGAGTAATGTTAAGATCCTGAAAAAGGACTGAGGAATGGTTTTTTAATTAGTTTCCTTGACTGTGTCTAGTGATATTTCCTGCTTTCTCATTCCATAATTGTCTTGTGAAATCTTAATTCTTGAGTTACTTCTTTCTAAAGATAACCATCCATGTGAAAACTTAGTAAAAGCCCGAGGGAAGGTGGAACCAAAGAGAGGGAGATAGCTACACCTTGTGCAGCAGAAGGGGCCTGTGCTTGTGTGATGCCATGTTTTGTTACCTAGAGAGCACAGGGATTGCATCTAGAATATCTGAACAATGAAGGGTGTTTCATCCCATGAGCCATGTGCTCAAAAGTGTACACAGTCCTAGGGAGCAGGTCCTTACTCAGGGCAGCTGTGGTATTTGTGTTAATACTCTTGTCTTTGCCTGTTGATTTGTACTTTTATTTTATTTTACTTTTCTTGCTTACTTGCCTCCAGCTCCTGATGAAACTTTTCTCTTCTTTGAGGATGTTGTGACTGCTGCAGAGGAGGGTGGTGAGTGCCCACCATGACCTGAATGGAAGGAGTCAGAGGCTGGTGCCTCTGTGGGAAGTGGGGAAGTGGGGAGCTCAGGTTCCCTAATGATGGTTTTCTAACAGAGGCTTCAGCATGAAGCAGCATTTAAAAAGAAGGGAAATGCAAGGCTTTTTTGTGTGTGGATCCTAATTTTCTCAGCATGTCATGCATGCTCAAAGTCTAATGCAATTAGCAGGCTGAGCCTGGAGAAGACCAGTGTGATGGAAAGAAGCACTTGTCCAGCCTCTTCACCTTGAGTGAATAGAATCTTGATTTCTTCTGTGATACTCTCGGACCATGTTCTCTTTCTGAAGACGTCTAATGTGTAGTGAATTTTACAGAAAATGTTTTAATGCACTTGAGTTCTTGGCAATGGACTTTACCCAGTGTTTTTCATATGTGATTTGTAAAACTCGAAAGCACTATATAACTTATACAGTGCAGTACCTTATCCTCTTTTTACTGCTTGTAATACACTTACTATTGCACTAATGCAAGAATATAAAAATTATGTAATTTCTACAGTGGCATAACTGAACTCCTGATTCTTTCATCTCAAACTCTTTGGCATTTGGCTTCTCTCTGATAGCCAGGGGTGCTTTTTTGGTTTGTTTTATTTTTTTGTTTTTGTTTTTTTTAAACTAAGGAAATGTCTTCAGGCATAGACAAAATATTGCTTAAATCATTCAATTTATTGCAGGCAATTTTATAGAAATCAATCCAATGTTTAAATGAGTCAATAAATTTGACAGAAGTTCTTATATAAAAGGTTCACATTTGTCTGTAAAACAAACCAATAGTCTTGTAACATTTTAATTGCATGTAATAGACCTATAAAACCTGTACTTCTGAAAGGAGCTGTTCAGTTGTTCACTATGATAAAATACTATGATATTTAAAAATAAATAGGCAGTGGCTTTTCTGGATATACAAAAAAAGGTTATTAACCAACCTGGTTATTGTTGTTTTTTAACTTGAAAATGGAATAATGTTGTTTAGTTTCCCTTTGAGCATATGTTAATGTAGTTGTTTGTACCAGTATGTTTTGAGTTGTTTATTTGGAAAACACCCAAATAAAAGTTCTGTAGGGACCATGTACTTTTGTTAGTCATCAATTACTCTAGCATCCCATTATTTTTTGTATTTGTGAAAATAAAATGGAATCCCTAGCGTGAAAACCCTTCATTGGTATAATATAGTACAAGGAGCTAGAAAATGCTGTTCCAAAATGGGATAAGCCCATAGGATATGTCTTGAAGATAGATGATGGGATTGTTCTGGTCAGTAAATATATTCTGCACATAAAGGACAATAAAGACCATAATCCACTTTGGCTGGTTTTATCCAATTTGAGGCAGTTCTTTAAGCAAAAACATCTAAATGCTGTTTCATTGGAAGCAAATGAAAGCTTAAAGTAACTGTAGATTTCTTTGCCCAAATTCCTCTGTGAGGTGAGACAATAATTTACTAAAGGATGGCACCAAGTCTTTCTCTTCCTGTGGCATGTTTAGGGCTGAAGTTCCACTTCTGAGAGCCATTTTCAATATAGTGTTAGCACAAGGCACTCTGCCTGAGTAAAAGTGAAGGAAAAAAAACTAAATTTGGACTCTTGGAACTTCATGGCAAAATCAGTAGTCAAACAAGAAATGAAATATCTTCTAAAAAAAAACCAACTTAGCTCTTTGGATTTCCCATAAACTAACATTTGTTTCTTTCTATTGAGCATGGCACGGCAAATAGAGCAGCAGCTTTCAGAGTGTTGCTTCTATGAAGATCTAATGGTCTAGTGAATAAGTAATATGCCATCCTGTAAAGCTACTCCCTGTTCATAATGCATCCATATTATGGTAACAGATTGTAAATTAAGAAATATGTTGTTTCTTTATCTGCTCTGTCTGTTTGTGGTTGTCCCATAAGGATAACTGATGGTTCTTCATATCAGGCTTCAGTCATTTGGTAAAAGTGGTTGTTTGGCAGGAATGTGTGTCCTTAGGACACCTTGAGCCTACTCTGATATGAGAGAAGGATTTCTCTGTGTTAACACCAAGTTTACCTAGAAAAAAAAAAAAAAAAAAAAAATCATGGGCATTTAATTTGACTAAAGTTCTGCAGAAAAAATTAACTGGTGAATTAATATTGTTCTGATGTCTATGGTCAGATTTTTATTTTTTTTTTGAGTTTGAATTGCTGCTTTTTCTTGAAAGTAAATTGGGGGTAAATAAAAATGGGCAGATAGCTGAAAATAATAAATTGTATTCATAAGCAGTAGGAACTTTGTCATTTGCCCTGTCAAAGTCTACTGTTCCTGACAAAGTCATCCTCTGCATCTGCTTGAAAATATAATGATCAAATACACTAATAAGGTGCAAGTGAAGCATGTTAACGTCACTCCTTAAAACAGAGCTCAGATTTGAAAGTGGGAAACCATGTTTATTTTGTATTTCAAAAGTGCAACAGAAATGTTAGTTTTACCTCATGCACTGATCTGTGATGCTTTTTAAATCATTCTTCTTACTGCGTTGTCCAATACTGAATGGTTCACTTAAGAAATAGAGTGCTACTTCTCTATCTTAGACGTTTGTCTCGTAAATATTAAACTTCTTTTTATAATATTTGGAATCTATTCCTTTCAGTTTTCTCATACTGAATAGTCTATCTTGGGGGGATGGGGTAGCATCAATCCTTAAAAATTATTGCTCAAAACTGTACATGTATCTTCTTAATTGAAGCGACTCTGTTTTCCAAAACCAGACTAAAATATAGCTACACCCGCCTGAATATGCTTTTCAAAATATTAACGTTCTATCTCATTCAAGATCTTGCATGATAATTTTCATTATTTTAGTCAGAGTCTCTTTCTGAAAGCAATTGATAATAATGACATTATCCAAGGATGTTAACACATTCTATCTCATCTAGGTAGAAAAGATGAACAAAAGAACAGAAGAGAGTTCAGTTACTTCAGAGAATAAATGTTTATAAGCCGACTTCACTGATGTTGAAGGACAAATTCACTTTAATTTTAGTTGCCTAATATGGTAACACATTATTTGTCTGACAGTCTTGCAGCTGCTGTTGTGTGTAGCCATTTCCTGTAAAATGAAGGAATTTCATCCTGCTTTTATAACAGTGAGACATGCACAGCTTGACCATCATCTTCGTAATCACGGCCCTTTTTGTCCAAGAAAGGAGAATTGCATTAGGAGAATGGTGTCATCCTGTATTTTCTTGTCTTGTCAGTCAACAATTTTTGAGTTGTTTTCCTTCCATGCCTAGGAGCAAAGGAAAGCATAATACATGGAAAAATCAAATGGTTCTTCTGCCTCAGGCTACAAGTGATTGATACCTGTTAATTTTGCGTGCATTTGTAGATGTTCAGTAGTAGTATCAGCAGTGTAGGTTTTTATCTTCATTCAGCATGGTCTTATTCCTATTTGAACTGTGCAGTCAACTCTCTTATTTCAGCTGAGGTGGACAGAGGTGATGTTGCTGTCTATGATGAAATGAGACAACTGTTTCTGGTAGTTGGGTAAATGGTTGATTAAATGCTTGCAGGTTCATTCTGTTTGTTAGCTCTTCATTCTATTTAGTGATTTTTAGCCATTTAATTGTACCTCTGTAGTTCTATAGAGAGAAGAAATACAAGACAGGAAAAGAGTTTTCCAGATATGCATACTACCTTCTGTTCTATAATGCATTACCTGTTGGGATTCTTTTCTTTCTAGTAGGGATGATTTGGCTAGAATCAAATACCAGCCCAGCACCCAGTCTTTTAGTTCTTCCAGGTTCCCCATGCACTTGAATATGTAGGCATCACTTCCACATGAGAACTTGGACAAGTGCTTGCTGCTAAATCCTACTACACCAAACCTATCCTATTTTACAGAAGGGCTGGGAAACTGAATGCCAGAATGGCTGGTGAGGTATTGGCAATTCCTTTTTGTGTTGCCCAGCTCTCTATGCCTGGAATACTGCCTGGATGGCAGGTAAGGGAACAGCTGAAGGACCAGCTTAAATACAAAGGTCTCAAGAATAGTTTGCAGAAACCAATTTTATTGGTGGATTAGCCTGCCTGGGGAAAAGGGGACATCTGAAATCTTTGTAGCTCTGAGCTAAGCAATTTCCTGCTCTCTCAGGAGAGGTTTTCCTGTTGGTAAGGAAAATTATATATAATGGGTTTGTTGTGTTTATGAGTCATATATCAGTCATACTCTCACCTCTTCACCACACTAGAGATGTATTAATGTTCAGCCTGTTAAAGTAATAAAAATTCAGCTGGATGTTTAAATTGATCCAATTGTCTGCTTTTATTCACCTGTGTATCCTCATCGATTAAACATTGTTTTAAGACATCTGTTGTCATGCTGGCTTTAAGCCAAACCAGTATTAAACCTTTCAAAGGCTGAAGGTGCTGAAAAAGCTTTTCACACACATTTCTTCCCTTATATCTAACAGGGATAATTTTGGAAACATGGTTTTCCCTTTGTTTAGTAAGAAAACTACCTCCCTTGGGAGGTACCTAGCATATCCTTGACAGGCCAGATAAATTATAGATTCAAAGCCCTGGGAATTCCCTAAACCACCATGCTTACCCCAAAATTTATGCAAATAATGAGGTGTGTGTACATAGGTGTTTTGATTAGTGGTGACATGAATAGAGAGGAAGTAGTCTTACTGTGTTTTCCTTATTCCTTAATTATAGAGCTGTGATAAAATATATTAAGGTAAAGAAGTGTATTAGAGTTAGCTGTCAAAACAAAATAAAAAGAATAAAGCCTACTTGCTTCATAATCTCTAGTGAAAGGGAAATTGCTTTTAAAATACTTAATTAGACCATGGCCCAAAAGGTAGCTTACTGCAGCTTGTGGAGTAAGAAAAAAAAATTAAATACATGCTTTTTAATCCTCCAAGAGTTTAAGTGCTAGTAGGACTGTGTTTTGTTAATATTTCTATCACTCCTGAAAAGACTTGAAGACCACCTGTATTTTAAGCAAAGATACTTAGTCATTTGAGGGGGAATTACTTTCTGTGCCTAAAGCTAAGACCATTTTTTTATAAGATCAGCAGAACATTATTTACTTAGTTTAAAGGCACTCTGACATGGCTTTTAGAGGACATGTCAAATCATCAGGTTTCTTCTGCTGTACTGTTTCTGTGGTCTGCTGTGGCTGATCATCACAGGTGTATCCACGAGCAGGAGAGAGCCATGCTGAGCCTGGGGGGAGAGAGTGCCCCTTTGTTCTGTGCTCCCTGGTACATGGGAGACGTGTTTCCTCTGGCCTCCCTCCTAGGCTGAGGTAGCTGGAAATACAGAAGAGTAAGAGGTTTTTGCTGTGAAGCAGTTTGTCTTTGGCAGAGCTCAAGAGATGAAAATACCTTTCCTCTTGCCCTTGAGAGTTTTGGTCGATGTATCCTGACCTGAAATGAAAGCACAGTGTAGCTTGTCTGTGGGAGCTAGGTAATTGGTATCTATGCATCTCAGGGTGGGTTTAAAAAGGCCAACTCTTCTGAATTATTTAAGTTTTGTTCATTTTAATTGCCATCTTCTGTTACCTAGAGTCTTAGTAAAGTCACATACTTGATATAATCATAGAGGGTCTCCCTGGGCCTACAAGTGGGTCTTCCGTTCCTTGAGGGAAACACCTACACTCCTTTCTGATCTGGGGCTTCATCAGCAGTCCTTGCTGTCACTTTTTTTCATATTTTCAGCATACAGTGACTTCCAGTATTGTGAATGGTCCTGGATGCTCTGTTACTATTAATTTGGAAGCACAATCTGGCAGAAGCAGGAGGACACCTCTGCAGATCTTGTGGTCCAACTCTTTGCTCAGAGCAGGGCAGTCAGGGCCATGTCCACTTGTGTTTTGAGTATCTAAATCTAGTGGGAGACTATCTTCACTGTATTTAAAAANAAAAAAAAAAAGTGGAATATTTTGTGTTTCTGTTTGTACTTGTTGCCTTTGCTCCTGCTTCTGGGCACCACTGGGAAGTCTGTCTCCATCATCCTACTCCCTTTGTCAGGTATTTACATGCCTTCTATCTTCACTCTATTTATGCCACCTGCAGGCTTGCTGTGGGAGCTCTCTACCCCTCATCCAGGTCACTAACAGAAGTATTAAATAGTGTTGACCCCAGTTTCAGCCCCTGGGATACACCACTGATGATGGGTCTTCAGTTGAACATTGTGCTGCTGGTCACAACCCTTTGACCTGGCATTTAACTCAGTTTTCAATCGACCTCATTTCATTTATCTGGTCTGTTCCTCAGTAGGTCACCTCTAAGTGTGTTAGCAGTGTTGAAAGCTGTACTAAAATAAAGATAAACATCTGCTGTTCTCCTCTTATCCAGTATCCAGTCATTTCACCACAGAAGGCTATCAGGTTTCTAAAGCATGATGTTCTCTTCATGAATGTTTGCTGCCTGCATCCGATCGCTGTCTTGTCCCTGTCTTTCAAATGTGTTTGGTGATGGATTCCAGGATTATCATTCCATGTTTGTCCCAGGGATCAAGGTGAAACTGAGTAATTTACAGTTATCATCCTTCCTGCCATTGTGGAATTTATAAGCAGTATCTGATTTCTTTATTAGAAACCCCTTCTGGCCACAAGTCCTGTCAAAGTCTATGCAGAGTCTTTGGCCTATTTCCTCAGCTCTCACGAGTGACACCCATAGAGTGTGAACTTGTGATCTGGTTTAAATGATTTTCTAACTTGATTCTCCTCCATCAAGAGTAAGTCTTCCTTATTCTAGACTTCCCAGCTTAGAGGCCTGTGATTACTGAGTGCCACACCTACCAGTAAAGACAGAAGTGAGAAAGGTCTTGAGCAATGTCCTTTCTGTGTCCTTTGCCACTGGGTCACCTGTTCCATTCAGCAGCACACCTGTGTTTTCCCCAGTCTTCCATTTGCTGCTGCTGTACCTGTAAAGCCTTTCTCGTTGCCCTTTGTCTCTTACCAGATGCAGCTCTGGGCTGGTTTCCCCAGTATAGTCCCTGCATATTTGTGCAGCATCTGCATTTGCCTGGGTCATCTGCTCTTGCTTTCTCTCTGTACACTTCTTTTATGCCTGGCTCTTGTCAGGAGCTCCTTTTTAATCTTTACACATTTCTTGCTGCCTTTTGCTTGTATTCCTGTTTGGTGGGATGGGTGGCTCTTGGGTTTAGAAAAGGTAATCCTTGAAAATCAGCTAGCTTTCCTGGAGCCCTCTTCTTTTTAGGCATGTAGGATTTTTCCAAGCAGGTTCCTGGGCAAGCCAAGGTCTGCTTTCCTCAAGTCCAGGGTTGTGTAGTCCAGTTATTTGCCTTCTGCATTTCTCACAGGCACCTCACCATGTCATAGTTGCTGCAGACAAGGCTGCCCCAGCTTTCAGATCCTCAACATACTCTTCCTTGCTTTTAATTATCATGTCCAGCAGAGTGTCTCCTCTTGTTGCATTCATTCTCAGCATGTCAGGGAATTATCACCAATATGCTTCAGAAACTCTAGAATCTGAAAGTTAAAAAAAAAAAAAAAGAAAAAGGAAAACCAGGTCCTCATTTATTTCTGGAGGTCACAGTTCTCTCTAAAAGGACTGTAGGTGTCATTGCCATACAGATCTTGCAGCAAAGTCTCCAGAATTATTTAGTGAGATCTAAGGAGAGTCAGTCAATGAGATTAATGACTTCCTAGATGCTTTCTGGAAGACTATGAACTCCGAAGTGTTGTATCAACTTAGAGTTAACACCTATATACTCTAATGGCTGTCAATAGTAAGCTCTGAGAGCTCCAAGAGGAACATAACAATTCTTTTATTTGATTAGGACAGAATAAGTTGCTCTTCTTAAAAAGTGGTTTCCTTTAGGTCCCCTTATAGCTCCCTACAATCAATGATCAATTTATTTTATTTATCATCCTTTTAAATACAAATAGATGTTCTCATTATCTATATCTTTTTTTCAATAGGCTGTGAGGTTTTCCTCCTTGTGGAAGTGATTTCCAAAGATTAATTATAGCTTGTGTAAAAAGATTTCCTTCATTAATTTAAAGTGTCTGCTTTTCGGATTCATTGATTGGCCTTTGCTCTTGCATTAGGAGGCAGAGCAATTAGAAGTGCCTAATTTGCGTTTTCTCTTCCATATGTTATTTTGTGCACCTTTATTCTGTCTCCTATTAATCATCTCTGCTGTAAGATGAACTTTCCCCATCTTTTCAGTCTCGCATTGTTGTCAAATGCAGTAAAATCAATGCAAGCCGAGTGGTTTCAGATGGTTATATTTGTAAGTTCATTTCATAAGGGTTTACCTTGTATCAAGAATAACAATTTGTGAAGCATTTAGTTGAGTGTTTATTTCAGAATGACTGGAGAGATACTTTACATGAGTAGTTCCTGCAATTATTGTAAAGAGAACAATGATGCTTCCAGTGTATCTCCAATGACCAAATCTTAAAATGTCTGCTAATGTCCATTTAATTATTTGGCATCTCATATTGTCCAGTAAATTTTAAATGTCTCTTTTCTAGCTAATCTAAAAATTACTTCAGTTGACTGTTTCAATAACAGGATGCAATTGTGTATGTTATTGATAATTTGGTTTATTCACTTACCCCAATTACTCTGTATCTAAGCAACTGTGCCTGCACCAAAGTATCTGATTTACAGAGGAGTGATAAGTGGCTCATTGTGTGTTCAGTTTATTAAGGCACAAACTTCCTCAAAAAAAGCATAGATGTATGTCTAGATTCCCCGGAATCTTCTGGGTAACCATGTCCAAGTGGTGCTTTACACGTGAGCCTACCACTGGAAGCTGGGGTAGCAGCGTTTAAATGGGAAATTAACACCTTTACATAAGCACCTCAAATTGGTGTTCAGCAAAGGGGAGAGGGGAGATTGAAGACAACCAAGTTCTTTCAGCCTCTCTCTAAACTTACCAAGGTTTACTTCTTGTTTTTCACTGGCAAAAAGCAGGTTGAAATGTAGATGCTTTGGCTCACAAAGAAACAAACATGAGCATTTTTTTTTTTCCAATGTATTCCTGAATGCTACTCTTTTCCTCTCCCAAAGTGTTTTGCATATTTTAAACCTGACATTATCAATGGAAAATATACTTGTCTGAATAAGTTCATTGTGTGAGAGAAAAGAAGAAGAAATGAGAAATGACTTTTCAAAACTACTGAGAATATAAGCTCAAATAATTCTCCACATTTGAGAGTAACACTGTGTTTTCCTGTTTCCAGTGAAAAAGCACCCTAAAATGTTAGAGACATTAGGCTGTGGCCTTATGCATATTCACAATGTACACAATTATATTTTGTATTTCAAAGGAGACAAACATCTTCAGTTATCTCTTCAGACATGTTCTGGATGCCATGGGCTGTCACTACCAGGGAAATGAAGACAGACCACATTACCAGAAGGATCATTTTAGTAGGGTTATGTATTACTTTAAAGAATTTTGTTACTGTTTTAGCTTTTTTTTTATTCTCCCCACAATTTCCAACTAGAAGCAGAAATACTTACGTAAGTGGGTATTGCTCCTGTTCTAACCAGTTTCAATTATGTGTGAAAGATTTCATCATGTCATTTACAAAAGTTCAATTTTTAGTGCCATACATTTGATTGTATTATTAGAAATTTTAGTATCACAGGAAGTGGTACTGTAGAAAGCATATTTTGAACAGTATACAGCAGTGGAGATCTTTCTTTTCCCAAAAGCCATTTTCAAGTGTGGTTTCCCTGAGAATGCAACCATGAAGATGTTTCTCATTATCACCTTTACCTAGCTTCAGGCAAAGCTTTAGGATGCAATAAAGTGTCTGCTTTTTTTCTTTTTTCCTTTTATTTTCCTTTCTTTTTTTCTTTTTTTTTTTTATGTTCAGCCGTCTTATAAAGTTTCAGGGGAAAACTGAGCTTAAACTCCCTCTCTCAGTAGATGGGTCTGAGACAGGGACTATGGGGAGGTTTTTTTGGTGTTTCTTTGTGGGGTTTTTTTCTTTGCTTTTTATTTGGTCTGTGTGTTTGGTTTTTATGTTTTTTTTTTTCTTCTTATTTCTTGGTTTTTTTTCCCCTCTTGCCCTCCCGTCCTTTGCATGCCTCCCCCTTCTCTCTTGAAGAAGTGGAGGTGTGTGTTTTGAAAATGGTCTGGTAAATCAGGAATTTTGTGTTTCACTGAGGTCTTTTTGTATCTCTAAGTCCTCATTTATACCCAAATTGCACTGCCTTGCAGGTCTAGCTCCTCTGTAAACCTTTTCTATAAATTTTAGGTGTTTGATTGCCCAGAGATACAGAGACAGGGAAATTGGTAAAAAGTATTACTGAAAGAGAAGAAAAGCAAGAAAGTGAACTAAATATTCAGTGTGTGTCATAACAAAACCATAGATTATGTAGTGTCTCTGTTCTCTTGGAGAAGTGTTTGGGGAATAAAGATGCCTATGAAATTTAATTATCTTGAAAAATGAGGAAGGAACTGGTGTGTCAGTGGGGGAGATATTTACTTCCTGACAGCATTTGCTCATTTTCAAGAGGCAGCTGACCAGTGGTAGTTCGTGCATATCCATACACCCACTCTTTTTTTTTTTTTTTTTTTTAA
>WEKY01021070.1:109022-145132 GCA_013390045.1 Picathartes gymnocephalus | reverse complement strand
TGCATCACCACACCCCCCCCTTTTTTTTTTTTTTTTTTTTTTAACCTTGGAACAGTAACTGCTCTGGTACAGTACCAACCATTTAGACTGATCATCCAGATGTTGAATTAAGATTGTTGAAGGAATAAAAGAGCTGAATATTACTAAAATGAAAGGGTAGCTTAATATTGATTTCATAGCTTAATTGAATAGTAAGGTGAATAACCTATTGCAGAGGCTTTCTTCTGAAATAAAATGAGGAAAAAGAAAAGGGTTACAATCAAGAGTCTCAAGAGTCTCTTCTGTCTCTAGGGTGACTACCATTAGAGGCTTAATATATAATTTCAATAACATAGTTACCATCCTTAGATTTTCATAGTTTTGTGTAACACTACAGAAAGCATAAGGGCATGAAAAAGAAATGCACTTCATGACAGTCGTATTTTTCATTGGATCCAGAAAGAAATTATAGACAACAATGACATAAGATTAGCAGTTGGTTTCCATCAATAAAATTAACAGAAACTACAAAGAGCAAACAAAAGGAAACACACAAGTAAGGCATTCACCAGGAATAATTTCATATAGAATAATTTGTTGGGAGGTTTTGAGTGACAGGGGTTCAGGAAAAAAACCCACCCAGCGTTTCTAGGTAATTTGTCATGTAAGTAGTATAACTCACTTACCACTTGCACTTCCTTTTCTCCTCTATCACCAATTCGAATCTAAATGAGCTGGGACATGACTGCAATAATTTCTTTCAGAAGGCTAATTAGCATCTTAAACTTCTGATTTTGGGGAGTTTTGTTGAGATGGGTGTATCCCAGGTGCAGTTTAAGGAACGTGTTCTCCATATGAAAAACCTGGCACTCAACAAGGTTCTCACTTAAAAATGAGGTGAAATGAGAATAGGGACTGGTTTAACCTCTTTAGCAATCACTGCGCTGAGACAGTTTCTGGCACTCTGAGCAGTCATGTTCCTCAGTGCAGGCTTCTTTATATTCATCTTTCATCTGTCTTGTAGACTGTAAATTCTGTGTTCCAGAACCATCTTTCATCAGTGTTTTGTAGAAGACTAGCACAGTGAGTTTTGAGCCAGGACTTCAATATGAATAATAAATGTAGTTCTGATAAAGTACGCTTCTGAAAAAAAAAAAAAAGTTAAATGCAACAAAATATCAATGACTTTTATGATGTTATATAGACAAGTTGAAACGTTTGTGTTTGTTCTGCATCAGCCCTGCTGAAAAACACGAGCAAACACTAATTGTTTATTGTCTCTCACATGCTGTTGACTGGATGTCCATGGGACCATTTGAAAAATGAAGTCAGTGCCATCCTTGTATCCTTGCAGCTCGCTGTTCACAGGTCACTCATTGGAAGACAGATAGAATTATTAAATACTGGCAACCAATTCCGTAATAAAATTGTGCTTCTGACCTCGTAGCAGAGATCCAGTCTAGTGGTGCCAGTAACAGATGTGTATGGTGAAATAATGTCACCCATTGGGTCCATAATTTCAGTAAGATCAATTATTCAGTAACAATAGACTTCAAAATAATTTTCTGGATTGCAGGGTGGGGGAGGTGGATTATGGAAACAAGAGGAAAACAAAGGCTTTCAAGTTGGCTTTGTCAGTTCTTGTTCAGTTTTTCTATGTTTTTAAAGAGAAATGTTCTCCTTACCTGCAGCCAGGTTGTAGAATTCAAACTGGTCCTGAGCTTTGTGTTCAGTTTCCTAGGCCTTTTTAGGTAATCTCCAGAAGGGACATCCCACATGTGCACAGACAGCTCCACTTCCCTTTTCTGAACTGTAAAGGTAACACTCCTTTCAAGTGAATCTTCCTGTAGGAAGGAAGACAGAAGTTTTCAGGAAAAGAAAGAGTGGTGATGCATATTGTAAATGAGAATCAGTGGCATGTGGTCAGTTTTCTTCTTAAAACCAACAAAACAAGGAAATAATTAATTCTATTGTAGTACAAAAAATTAATATGGAACTTGGTTTGGGTTTCCTGTAAGCCACATTGTTCCCCTGAGAACCAAAGAGGGGGAACCCCACCCTTGTGATGACTACTGAAAGTAATCACTGTGATTCCAAGGAGCTCAAATATCACCCTGGCAGAGCAAAATTTTGTATCCTCATAACAACAAAAAAAATCTTGGTTCAGTTTTGAGAAATGGGGGGAAGATTGAGGAGTTGTTGTTGTTATGTGTAATGTTTGTTTGAAGTCCTTAATCTGATAGATGGAGGAGGAGAGCAGTATAACATGTAGTGGAAAAGCACATATAGTTTCCACTTCTTTAGGGACAGAGTTGCCTGAAGGTGGTTTCTTTTATATGGATGAGCAGCACAGTAGGAAAATATACTGAGAATATCCTGTGTCTCTTTGGAGAACTTTTTTTTTTTTAAGTAAGGCAGTATTTGAAATCCTGGTACAGGCTTTTAAATTTTTATTCTGCTCTGTAAGGTTAGCACCTCTCTTCAGCACGCTTCACTGTAACCTGCTCAGTGCATAAATTCCTCTTTAGTCAGTCAGGTACCTTCTTCATTGCTGATCTGCCATCTGTAATATGACCAGGAAAGGTGTGTAATACTGTAGATTTTCTGTCTGCATTACTGATGAAAATGTTCCACAGTATGTTGTTTGTTTAGTTGCCATAGTTGAAAAAATGAAAAATGTAATTTTTCCATATTTTTGCCTGTATTAAATGATTACATGTTGAAAGGTTGTATAGTGTCATAAACATCCTAATGCCTGCAACAACTTAGATCTAAACTGTTGCTCATTGTCCAAGCACTGAACAAATTTGGTGTTGTTATATAGCAAAACAGGGTTTTGTGAAGCTTTATCAGTTTGAAGTCACACTTTTGATATGTTAATCTCATGTAAGTGTTAGATAATTAGGGTAGTGTTTGAGAAGATTGTTGGGCTACAGTATGAAATAGATTTTATCATAAGAATGCTTCCATTATTTAACTGGATTTGGAAAAGATATAACTCCAAATATGAATCTACGCCCACCTGTTAAGTCAAGTTGGACAGGTAAAGTTTGCCAAAGGTGAAACACAGAACACTGTTTGAAATAACTGGAACCAAGCTCAAAAAACTGTTTCAAGGTGGTGACAAGTTACATCCCCAGGCAAGCTCTGTTACTGTGAAGGCTGTTTTAATCAGACCTACTTTTTTAACTGTCCTCCCGAGTGTGATGGCTGCCAGTGCCGCGAAGGGTGTTTAGGTTTTGCACATGCATTGCGTTCATGCAGCAGAAACTGGAATTTAGCAAAGGTTAGGTAGGATTAAGCTGGGGGAATAAGCAGTGAATGGCGATGTGTGGGGGTGTGCCACTGGGGTAATAGCAGGGAGTTGCAGGAATGCGAGATGGGAAAAAGGAGCAGGAAGGAAGGGCTGGCGCAGTGGGGAGGGAAGGACTGAGGGGTGGCAGTGGGGCACAGGTGGTTTTTGGGAGGTGCTGGGGAGAAGGATGGAGATGTGCACACAGGCTGCTGGCTGGCAGCACGTGGCCCCTGGAGGAGGAGGAGGCTATAGGGATGAGTTCGGTGCAAACTGGCTGTAGGGGCTGTTCTGAGAGAAGGATGTGAGAGGAAGTGGGTTTTTGGGGCAAGACACTCACAGGATAATTTCTTGGAGCTTACCATGGTTTGGGTGAGCACCTAAATGTCAGAGCCCACTCATCATGACCACCACTTTCAGAGCAGAGTTGCTTCTGCTTATTTCACTTTGTGAGCAAAAAGTGATCGGGTTTGTAAAAAAGAATTTTCAGCATGTTCTCAAATGTAACTGATGCATCTTGGAGAGAAAGGAGATGGTGAGGTGATCTTCGAATTAGTGCCCTCCTTCCGCTCACTTTTGTGAGGGCTGTGTGTGTTTGCCAAGATGTAGGGTAATGTTGAAAAGGATAATTAAACAAGCAAGATCCTTAATTGCAGGGGGCCTCTATACTTCTATCAGCATGCTTTTAAAAATGACTTGTGCCATCACACTTCTGTGACTAGGGAAAATACTGTTTCCTGCTTTTTCAGGCGAAATAAGGGCAGATAGTTCAATATAATGTGGCAGGGTGTTGATGCCCCTGTGACACCAGTGCTGACTCTCAGTGAGGGGTGGCAGTGAAGGAATCCTGATGGCTGTCACACTGCTCTGCTGCTGAGTTCTCTGTCCCTGTGCACAAAGGTCACATAGATGTTTGCTTGGCTCTCCCTTGCAGTGAAATACCCATCAGTTACAAACTTACTGGCAACCCAAAAGCCAGAAGAGGCATGAGCCTGTAGGTTATAGTGCTCTTTCTGTGCACAGCCGAGCTGTGGAGGTGAGCACCAAATGCTGTCAGACACTCCTGGTAGCACTGCTGTCTTGGGGGTGTGTGCCTGCACTCAGGAGTGCTTACGTCTTCAGAAACCTTTGTTTAGAAATTCCTCCAGCAACTCATTTACAAGCTTCAGCTCTTAGAAAACTGATCCTTGTGGTAATGCACATAACAATAACAAGATATGGATCAGAGACAGATGGATACTTTCATACTTGGCATATGGTGTGTTATGAGCCTGCTCCCATGATATTGAAGCTGATGAGTCTTTCTGTTGAATTCAGTGAGCCTTGGATCAGGCCCTGGAAAAAATTGAGTGTAATTCTAAAGACAGCTTGAAATTAAAAGGGGGGGGAAAAAATAAAATCACTTTAAATGTTTTCTTTTTTTTTTCTTCCCCTCTGTAAATGTCTGTGACTTTTGGTTATGTATTTAACTGAGTTGGAAAGACATGCACGTGGGATCATACCATTTGAGAGGACACAACAATGGGAGAAAATTTCTTCTTACTGTATAAATCTTTAGCTTTAATAAGAGATGTTTGAGAGTTAGAAGCTGACTGACTTTGCAGGCAGTGAGGCATAACAAAGCTGGAAATGTTGAAGTGACTGGAAAATATATGAATTATGGCAAACATTTTGCCTCTAAATACTTAAAATTCCAATCTAGCTACATTTTAAATCTCCTCAGAGAATACAATTTAGCAAAATTATCTTTGAGGAATTTAGAAATATTTTACTCAATTAATGCCGTGTTTTAACATTCTATTAAGAAGCATTTTTATGATTAACGGCACACAGTTAATTTGCACAAATAAATGTGTTTAAAATTTTGACTGTGTCACAAGACTGTCAAAAAAGATATTATCATTTGAGGGATTTCTTATACAAAACTTGATGTGAATTCCAGTTTGATTTTCACTGCAGCCTGCATCAAATACATAAGATTCACCATAAGCAGCTAACAACAAAAATGTCTTATGGACAAAGACAACAGTCTGGTATTTAATGGATCATATAATCCATAATTTAGCATAAGTGGAAGATGGCTGCCTAGTAAGGACGTAAGAAAGAGATTGGAAGGGAATGTAGTTTTGATATCGAGTAACCCACAGTCTTTTTTCATTATGTTGCTGTTGAGAGATGATGCCAAGCCTCATGAATCATTTCTTTGGTGCTACCCTCTGTCAGGCACCTGTTCAGGACCTGGGGTCATCTACAGAGGTGGCTTTGGTCATGGAATAGCAGGTAGGAAGGGACCTTAAGGATCATGGGATCCAAATTTTCTTGGCAAAATACAGTTTAGACAAGGTGGCTCAACATCCAGATGTGACAGGTTGCCAGTTGGAAAAGGAGCTGTTTGCCAGCACCCTCTGGGTGTGACCAGTGAGCAATTCCCCTCCCACTGCATGGACCTCTTGTCCAGGCCATAACACATCAGCTTTTTTAGGAGGGGACCGTGGGAAGCTGTATCTAAAGCTTTGGGAAAGTCCAGGTAGACCATGTCTGTGTCTCACCCCACATTCACTGAGCAGGTTGCTTTGTCATAGGAGGGGATCAGGTTTGTCAAGCACAGTTTGCCCTTGGTGAATTCATGTTGTCTCTTTCTTATCGTGTGCGTCATCTGACTGGTGATAGTCCCCAAGAGGGATTTGTTCCATAACTTTCTTAGGGGCTGAAAGAAGACTGATGGGCCTCTAATTGCCTAGATCCTCTCAACTCTGCAGGCACTGGTGAATGCCCTCGTAGTCCCCAGCAGATATTTGTCTGCTTTTCTGTGTCTGGAACAATTCTCCTTTGGCTTTGAGCAGACTCTGAAGCTCATACTGAAGCCAAGGGGGGTGCTCTGCTTATTTCCCTTACCTTTGGAGGGGATGAACTGTTTTTGTGCTTCCACAGGAGAATTCCTGAAAAACTCCCAGCACTCACCAGCTCCATTATCCTCCATGAAAGATCCCATGGAATCCCTTCCAATGGAGTTCTGAGCAATCTGCAAGATGTAGTTTTTCCTTGGAGATGACCCCTCTCGTTTTGACCCAGAGGTGTTTAGTAAGGGCTCCCACAATTGCCATAGTTGACTTCTATATACTGAAGGTTCTCCTTAGCATAGAATGCACCAACTCTTCTTCTTCCTTGCCTTTCTTTATGAAACAGCCTAAAACCACCTGATTCTCCAGGCATGTGGCACGTGGGCCCTTCTCCCTGAATCCAGGCGCTCCTGAGGTTCTTTGGTGCCTACTTTTCCTGAAAGCCACATTATGAAATGTTTTCCACCCAAGCTTATACTCCAAATATGTGACTTTATTATATCATATTTACTGTTCAGTGCTGCTCCTTTTTTTATTTACAGATGATAACATTAGGATTGTAGCTCAATGAACTGTGTTCTTTGGAAATAAAAATAGCTCCAATATGTGATTACTAATGAAGAAAACCATGAATTTTGCTTATATATGGACAAAGTTGTTTTTTGGTTGTTTTTTTTTTTCCCTCCTGGATTACTCGAGTTCTGGCTGTGGTATTTGGGGAAATTTACAGATCAGCTTTTTTTTTTTTTGTATGCACTAATTTCTGCTGAATGGGTTATTATATTCTGTAGTGCTTTTTTGATGTAAGAAAACGATCTTAGCTTGTCGCTACCTTAACTACATGCTAGCAAAATGCGTTGTGCTCTCAATAATGTCCTGTTTTGAATGAGAATTACATATATTTTATCAAAACATGCAGAGATGACTTGACTTAAATGCTGATTGAGAAATTTCAAGTCTCTGCTGAATGGGCACAGCGAGGTGCTGGTAGAGCAGTGCATTCCAAATAGCTTGACTGTGGTTTCTTTCTCTTCACAGTTGTTCAAAACACATAAAGAGTTTGGAAACACTGTAATGAGAGATTTCATGTTGCTGGTTCTAGAAATTCCTCCAGAAGGAATTTGTAATAGGCTTCTCTGGGATAGTCATGAGCACTTCCCAGTTGTAAAGATGTGATCAACACTGACTGGCTGTCCCCTAGGCTGGCTCCTTCTTCTAGTTTGCCTTACCATTCCCAAGATTTTGTAGTACCAATTCCAAAATAATCTAGAAATCAAAGTTAGTTGAATACAAACAGTAGCAAAGTAGAAATGCACGATCTCTGCATGCTCCTGAATCCTGCTGGCCACAGGAATCATTCCTCTGCTGCTCCTCACCTCTCCCAGCAAAGTGAAGAGCATAACATTTGTATTGCTCTCACTGGTGCTGGAATTAAATCGTTCCTTTGATGATCTTGGTCTACTAAACAGTTGTAACTGGTTTTGTTTTTCCTACTTTTTTAAAACTAAATGTAGATGAACAAACTTGAAGCTTTCGGACACCCACAGCTGCTGAAATCCATGAGGTTCTGTAATTCTGAAGGGTAATAATTGCCTTCAATCTTCAGGGTGTAGTTTTCAGAAATTATAAGCAGACGGAGTAAGAAAAATTGCATGTAGAATTTCTAACAGGTTTTAGGGGAAAATGCAGAGAAGAGAAGCTGTAATCTCCAGGCTTTTGTATAATGGTGGGGAATTGAATACAGAGGTTTCTAGTTTGGTATTTTCCTGCTTTGTTGTGTGCCTTTGGGGAAGCTGCTGGACATGTGTGCTTGCTTTCTGTGCTGCAGAGATAGCACCGAGTTACCTCTCTCTGGAGACTGCAGGTGTAACAGGTAACGTGTCCACAGGACTCTGCATACATCAAGTCCTGGAACTGTTTTCTTCTTTCTCTTTTTTCTCTTCATTCATTCACAGCAGGTCTTGCTTTGCTATTGTGTAATAAACCAAACCACAATGAAAATTTAATGTGAAATGAAATTAGGCTTATAGATATTGTTACCTTTGTTTACTATACTCATTGGCACAGGCTCAAAAAAAAAAAAGTGTCTGGAGGAGAGCCATGGATCCACACATGNATTACTTTACCAGAAGAAAAAAAAAAGGCTGAAAAGTTTTAAAAAACAGGTTGTTGTTTGGGATTTTTTTAAATTAGTATTTAAGAAAATAATGTATCTGGATGTAGTACAGGACTAAAAAAGACACTGTCGTCTGAAATTGCAAAGTAAAATTAGTTAATGACTATTTTTGGTCTTAAACTTTCTTGTCATATGTATTTAACCAGTTTTTGCCTACTTATTGCTTTCCTGGTAGTTTTATTACTCTTTTTCAATCTATAATTGCTTTGTGCATTTGTTTCTCTGTAATGGATTCATGCGCTTGTATGTCTTTGAAGCTCTCTAAGATGTACTTTCGTTCTCTCTGTCATTTATGTCATCTTCTCTGTGTGGTTAGGCAGTTTGGCCAGAGCAGTTTCAGCACGCAAGCAGTAAACATAATTAAAATGAATCACTTTTGCATGGGAAGCTTTTGATTACTCCCAAGGTTTCGATGGAATTGTGCCGTGGGATTCCCGACGCCACCTGTCGGGGATGCTGAAGCCTGCGAGCAGCTCCTGCCGTGGGGAGTGCAGGTGTTACAAATAATAATGAAAGAGATTTTAACACCACGAAGTGGATAATAGAGCATAAATAATCGGTTTTCTCCAGGTCAGTGGTTTGTGCCGAATAACTTGATTTTTTTTCAGTCTTTGACATGAAGCTGTGTTCTGGTCTTCTCCAGACATGCGGAATTGTTTTAAAAGTAATTGATTTAGTTCTGTAATTCTTGCTTAGGCTCAATTTCCCATGGTTTTCGAAAATCTGACTGCAAGATCTGTTCTTACAGGGGCTGGGCAATGTCTCTGTGTTTCGTGAGGCTGTAGCCTTCCCTCTGCTTCACAGAAGCTCCCTCCCAGAGGAGCCGTGTGGCTGGAGGGAGCTGTGCTCCGGCACATTCCGAGTGGCTCCTTCTGCTCCTGCCCAGGCCCCTCTGGGAGTTCACCCAAGAAATGCCTTCGGAGCTCCAGTATTTCCTCTGGTTTGGTTATTATAATACCTTAATTGTATCATTTCTATGTTCTTTCTAAATGAACACATAGGTAAAAATATGCTGGGGGGGTTGGAGTTTTGTTTGGTTGGTTTGGTTTTGGCGGTTTTTTGGTTTTTTTTTTGGGGAGAGGAAATGTTCACTAGCTTGATCAGGCTTGAGAAGTGGTGTCCTTCTCGACTAAACCACCATGTCATTTATTCACTTATTTTTCCTCATAGCAAGGATGAGTGATAAGATTATAAACTCAATTATAATGCCTTGAATTTTTAATTTACATTGTTGCTTTACATTATCTTTAGGCTGATCTCATAACTCCTTTATAAACAGCTGAAGATAATAACTTTGCTAAACGGGAAAAACCCTAAGGTACAAACACTTTTAATTATTTTTATTTTATTATGTAAATAGGAAAAAAAATACTGTTAAATAACATTATTTGGGGTTTTTTTGTGGTATCATATAAGCCCCTTCAGGTACAATAATCTACCCATTGAATATCATTTGTTGTATCATGGCTAAAGGAAATGAAAATCTACATATTATTCTGGCTGTTGTCTGGGACAAGCCATCAGAATATGTGGACCTTTTATTTCCTCTGTCATGGATAAGAATGTATTTTAATTTTTATTAGAAAGTAGCATTGGAAATGCTACTGAGATGCAATATCAAAAACTTTTGTTAAAATATTTTAAAACATTAAGTTCTGGGAAGACTTGCTGCTAATTTTAGTAGTCCAAACTTATTTTCTACATGACTGAATCCAGAGATTAAGTTTCAGTCAATTACTTTAAAATAAGATTGGGTCTGAAGAACATGCAGAGTTTTAGAGACAAGATTTCACCTTTATCAAGCTAAGCACCTCAGTAGTACACATTGTGACTTGAAGTAGAATAATTTTGAATGTGCAGAGTTTCCCAATGGGTTTTTTGTACTTGACTCCTTTATTTTATCCTCAAAGAGAGAGAGGAGAGAGAATAACACATCCTCTCTTTGATCCATTTTGGTTCTGTGGTAAAAGGCATTTTTTAAACTGCAGGACATATTTGTACTTTCTGCAGTTTTCTTTGTAGTTTTGATTGTACTTTGAGTTATTTTACTCCTAATGCAAACCATGTCTGTTTGACCCAAGAGTTCTCCTAGATTGCCCTGATTTCTGCAGGCTTGTTCTCTGCAGAAAGCTAACCAGACTAACTTGTGTTGAGAACAAAACGATAAAAATCCTACCTGCCATTGTACAGCATCCATGTGCTTTGCTGCTTACTGAGCCTGTGTGGAGATCTTAGTTTGCACAGAAACAAAAGCACTTTTTTGTTGTTTGGTTTTGGTTTTAGGTTTGTTTGTTTGTTTTGTTTCTAATTCACATCGTGTTGATTGTGTGCCAGGTCAGAAATTCAGAAATTCTGTGATTATGTCCATTGAACTACAGGGACAAAAAAAAAAAAAAAAAGGTTTAGCTGGGTTGTGGGCAATTTTTCCTGTACCCATACACATATTCCCAAACTAGCACCATGGGAATATCTTGATTTCTGCTTTCTTAAGATAACTCCTGTGGTGATATGTATTCTAATCCTTGTTTTCTGAATGGAGTTACTGAGCTACTGGTGTCCTGGGCTGACCTGGCAGATTTAATATCCTGCCTTTTCCCAGTTCTGGACTGCTATGTTCAGACTGTAAAATTTAATTTTAGAAACTGTGATGAAAAGTAAAATGGGTAGACAGTGTACTTTTTGCAAGCCTTGGTATTTCACTATTGTAAATACAAGGAAAGCAACTTCTGTGTTTGGTTTGTTTTTCAAGGCAGGAGTTTAAATTCCCCTTGGCACTCATGGTCAATGTGACGCAAATCAGTTTTAATAATGAAACATATCTCACTGTCTGAGTTAATGCCAAGATTTTTCAAAAAATTAGAAGTTTGTATTTGTATGAATAAGGATGAATGAATCCTCTACCCTCTCCTCTCAGTCCACAAGTGATTGTTGTAAAAAAGGCTTAAGGTGAGCCAGAAAATTTGGAAATACTTTTCTAAAAAATAAAAATCTTCATTTTGTGATTTATGACTGTGTCCTTAAACTAAAGGTTATCCTGTTCCATGGCAAGTTTTCATTTTATTTGGTTTGAGTGAGTAATGTCAGTCACTACTTGCTTCTGAATACTTCTGTCTGATTTATCATGGATGACATAGTTGTCTGTGTCAGCCCTGCTTTCACAGAATCTGCCCAATTTCCTTTGGTGGTCTTGGATGTTTATTATTGTCATGCCTTTGCAGGTCAGGGAAGGCAGGCGGTGTTTTTGGGTGGCAGCTGCACGAGTCCAAGCGCACAGGATGGAGCCGCCCCCCCCTGCAGCCTGTGCCAGGATGGGCAGGGGGCAGGCGCTGCCTGCCCGTTCTGCAGCAGTGGCAGTCACCCTTCCCGAGTTCCTGAGGTGAGCTGCACAATGACAGCTATTTCACATGGCAGGACCAGAGCTAATGTGGCACTGGAAATACCCCTCAGAACTGGCAAATGTGGTTTCTCTCCTTAGAGGAGGGATGGAAAGCTGGAAAGGGATACAACCTTCTCTGACCTTTTGCTATCATCTCAACAGCATTATGAAACAGACACTGATGGAAAGAGAAAATAAAGGTAAGCTGATAAACAGAGAATGAACTGATGTGCAAAAAAAGTTTTCCAAAGGCAGTTCATATCAAAACTAGCATGATGTCTTGAGCTGGGGATCTCCAGCAGATTGTGGTGGGAGCCTATGAGATGAGACAGGCTGCTTGTGAGGTCTAGCTCAGGGGTACAGATCTTGGGTTTCATTTGTTTGCTTGTTATATTTTGGTCTAGAAACGTTTCTTGGTAGGTAAACTCTGCCGTAGTTGGCTGGTGTGTAGAGCTAGGGAGGCACTCTTGGTGAGAAGAGGAATTAGTTACATGATCATTCTTAAGAACGTGGTTACCAGGGGAGCCTGGGGAGCTGAACCAGGAGGACACCGGCACGGCAGTAGCAGGAAGATGGTGTGGTTGGGAGAATGACAAATAAAGTGCAACGGTATTAAATACTGCCAACTCAGTCACTGTCCAAATGTATCTGCGTGTCTGATGTACTAGAGCATCTGTGTGAGATTGATAAATGTGGTTTTGGAAGACAAGGACTTCTGGAGACTTCCCTGGTCTGTCTCAGAAGGTGGCAGGAGCGTGTGCTTTTTGGGACAAACATTCCCTGCAGCTGGGACTGCTGGCTTCCCTCACTCTCAGCCCCGCCAAAGTCTGCCATGGATTATTTTGCAAAAGCTGCCATTTTTCTTAGGCCCTCAGGGCACAAGCCCTTCCACAGGAGTTTATATACACGTAAAAGAAAAAATGAAAACCCAAAGTGAGAAGAGTGAACACCTGCAGGGCATGGCTGTAGTCTGTGTAAACAAGCAGGAAAGAAATGTCTTGGCTTCTTATTTGTCATCTTGTGGAATAGGTCAGTTTAGCAGTATGGCAGTTCAAACTGAACTTAGCCAATGATCATTTTCTGAACAAAAGGATTTTCCTTCTGCTTCAAATTCAGCATTTTGTGACAGTATTTGAATACAACAGTGATTAAAAAAATTACCATGTAAATGGAAAATTAAAATAAGAATTAGCTACACCTATATTTTAATACCTGCTACTTCAAATAGCACATTTCAGCTTCCTTGATTTATACAAACATTAACTTGTATTCATTGTGCCCCAGAGAGATAAGTGTTATTAGCTTCATAAACAATAATATAAAGTAAATTATTTCTTATTTCCACCCCTTGCTGTTTTCATTATTATTTTGCATGTTTGAAAATTATGTCCGTTATGCAGGTTTGATTTTCCATAAAAAAATTATAAAACCCTGAAACAAATTCATTATTAATTAGGAATGCTTTATTTTATTTAATCCTCTTCTGTTTGAATGAAATGTCTTCATTCTTTCTGATACATTAGGTGAAGTGTATTGATTTCTTAAGTTCTCAATCTAATGGCCAATAGCAACTGAAAGGTAGTAAATTGCAGTTTGAAAAGAAAAAACCTAGCCCATTCGATATTTTGAGAGAATAAAAGAAAATAAAAGGGTTATATTTTTATGTATAATATATATTATTCAAGATGTGTATGTGTGTATATATATATATATCATAAATACTCTTATGAAGCTTCAACCCCTGTAACTTCTCATTAAATAAGAGAAAATACAGAAAAAATAAGTTTTTCTCCTGGTTTTGAGTTAGATATTCCCATTGTCTTGGTGAGTCTCACATCCATCTTCTTCCCTTTTGTTCGCCCCGGAGTTTATTTTTCCAGTCTTCATTCTGGATTACAGAGGAGAGAGGCAGCCTCTAGGAAATACCAGTTTGTAGTTCACCATCACTGAGGCTTCTTCATTGACTGACATCATGGGCCTCCTAGCAAACAAGTTCTGGTAGAAAAAAGCTTCTCCTCACACCTTTCTACTGTTTCCAACTGGTAGGGTATGACTGATTCTTACCCAGCAGAGTGGTGCATAGTGGATGCCTTGATATACAGCACCAGGCAGGATTTATGGCAATGTTACTCTTTACAATGTATTTACAGTTGTCTCTCAAACTTCAAATAACTGACTAGGTAGACAGTTCCATAGACATGGTTAAAAGAAATCATCTTAGTCCGGGAGTCTGCTATAAATTCACTGTAAGTTTATATACTTCCTTGGTTTCAGATGGCTGTTTCTGGAATGCCTGGCTGATACTACAATTGCCTGAGCTTCTAAAGGGAGCTGGATACAAACATCAGCTCCCCAAAAACTCCTGCCCTTCACTCATTTTCATAAGTGATTTTATGGTAGGTTTTTTTTCTTCCCTGCTTGTATTTAGACCTCCATTCTGAGCTGTGTCATCTCGCCACTATGGTTGAAGTACTGATCCTCTTTGTGACTTCCCTGATCACATTTGCCTGTAATCTGGATGGCCATGGTGATAGTCTGTCAGATTGCAGGAAGTCCTTGGTGCTCGGGGTTTTTCGTGTTGCCTGCAGATTTCCTAGCAGTCACTGCCTCCTGATGATGTGTGGTTTTCCAGCTGTGCCCTTGCTAACAGTGACCACTCGTGGGTGTGCAAGCCTGGGCAGTGACTTCTCAGAGTTTGTGAAATACAACTTTCTTCTGCAGCATTCTGGCCTGAGTGATACTGTGTGTTTTACCTTTATTGTATTGGGAGACTGCTGAGTTTTATCTTCTCAGTAGGAACCCAAAAAACAATATTCTCCAGTATACTGATGTGCTGCTACTATGAAAAATAGTTAAATTGGTTAGACAGTTTTAATCACCAGATAAGAAAATCCTGGACCTTGAGGAAAAAATGTGTAGCAGACAAAATGTGAGCTGCTATAAGGATACTGAGAAATAGAACAATTCAGGATTAGAGAGACAGTGTTTACGGTGAAAAATAATAGAATTAGGAGTAAGCATAAAGCTTTTTAATTTTAGCAGGAAAGATAGGCACCTGCAGTCATTTCTGTTAATGGATTGCTGAAGCCAACACTTTCTTTGGGGAGGTATGGAGAAAACAATTCTTTTTCTTGCAAAAAGCTTCTTAGAGATTGCTTATGAGACTTAAGGGATTTTAACAATAGATTTCCCATTAAAATGTGCAAACTGTCTTCTTCCCTTGCCATGACAGGGATGTTAAGGCAGTGCCTGCCTGAGCACAAAGAGCAGCCCAGCAGGAGCAGATCTGTGGGTTGAGACCCTGGGTGCTGAGATCCCCATTGTCTGTGCCGTGGGACAGCACATCAGGGGGTTTCCCTTGGACTAGCCCTAGGCTTCAATGATGACACCTAATTAGAATGGAAACCATTTGGAGACGCCTTACCTAATTTTGTCCAGTTGAGTCAAATTCACTTTATCCGAGTGCTCTGTGAACCAAAGCATGGGAGGGTCAGACGTGGGAGCAACTTGCTTTAATTATGTGCTTTTGAGACTAGTGTTGACAAATGCTCAGAATGCTCCCATTCTTGCCTCTTCTCCCCAAAAGCCATACAAGTGTTCATTGTTATATTTTAACTCCCCCACAGTGTCATGTCTGAGTGGAACTTTGTATTTTAATGTCATCACTGTGAGATTGGCTTACACTGCAAATTCTGTGTGTGGTTTTCTCTGCAGAATTCATGCTCCTAAGCTCTTCAGCACAGGGATATTTCTGCTGTTGTTTTATTCATGTAACTAGTGTATTTCTTGAATAACCAGTGCTAAATATGAGAAGAAGCATAATGGCATACCTATGTATATTCAGCATACTTTGATACATATAATTTATAAAATACAAAATTGTTAATTTAGTCCTGATGGGTCATCTTTAAAGATCTTGATTTTTCATCCATGGGCATCAAAAGTAAAACAATACCATTGAGACTTTAAAGCTATGCATAGGCACTTAAAGAAATCAATGAGCAGTAGAGTCTAGATGCTGTTGTAGATTCCACTCAGCAGTGAAGTGCCTTTTTAAGGTGCCTGAAATATTTTCTCAACCAAAAGTTCCTGATCCATAAGCACACTTGGCCAGAGTTTTCCAAGGAACTTGGGAAGACACCCAGTGGGATTTACAAAAGTGTACTAAGTGATTACCCTCAAAACATTCACTTTGAAATGGAAGCTAATGGTCAGACCTCTGAAGTATTAAATATCCTTGAATGTCTGTGGTATTTTATAAAGCTTCAGCTTTCTTGGCTTTGTTTGAAAAAACACTTACAAACCTTTCACCTCATGTGTTTGTGGAACTCCTAAAGTGAGAATTATCGTCATACCCTTGATCCTGCTGGTGTACTTTCTAATTGACTATTGCATGCAACCCTATGCAATAATAGATGTGCATGTATGAATATCCTTATCTGAAAACCTGGACATGTACCTAGTCTCCTGGTCAAACAGAATGGTATCGTTTTTCACTACCTTTATTGAAACTAGCAGGTGCTGGAATCCATTGCTGGGGAAAGGGTGCCCATGCAGGCACAAGAAGGATTGGCTGAAATAGCATCCAGCCTGTACTCTGGTCATTTTTTAACCATATTCGCTGTTTACCATCCCATCTCCCCCACCTACTTCTTTCTGGATCCTGTGGAGTGAAGGGTCAGAATACTGTGGTTTCTCATGGCTACGGTGTCCTGTTGAGCAGAGAGGAGGGGGCTGAGTCTCACCTCTGGGGCAGCTGGGTGCCAGGGGCCACTCCTGGTCCTGTGAAACCCTCGCGGATCTTCAAACACGGTTTCCCTTTATGGGGACTGGGGCTAGGACAGAGCAGTGAGCAGGAGCTGGGAGGTGCTTGGAGTGTATTTTCCCTCCTCCCAATACACAGAAGGGCTGTGGTGGAGATGGAACGTGCTCAGTTTAGCCCCTTCCAAGCTGAGGTGCAGCGTTAGTGTCCTTATCGGAAATCACTAAGAAATTGAGTTAGAAACCATCCCGTTTTGATGGAAATGACTTGAAAAGTACTAAATGCTGTTTCAAAGCAGGAATGAACTTTTGAACTTTGCACTAATTGTCTTAAGTAACGTATTTCTCTTGATACTTATCTGCCAGATAATCTACAGGGACAGACTTTTTTTAAGTCAATTAATTAAACCATTATTTATAATGGTTAATTTTCTTTGTTTAGTGTTTTGAAAGAGAAATAACACACTAAGTGAAGAATTGATTTAAAGACTTAAACTACCAAGAATAATAGAAAATCTATTGCCGCTTTCTTTATGTTGGTTTCTTGATACATTCTAGAAAGGTCAGTAACTTTAGCTGTAAATTTATGTTCTCCAGAGTTGTGTTTCTGCTGATACAGTTTCTCTGGGCTAAATTCTAGTTTTCAGCTAGGTTTTCCTTTTAATAGTAGCACATGTATAAGGTTAGGTGGATGTGATTAGATCAAAAATTTGCATTTAAACTGGTGCACTTTTTTTCATTCACCATAGTACTTTTCATATGCACTTATTTTCTGAAAAGATAAATTTAATCTGTATATGTGTCTAAAATTAGACTAAAAGGTTCCCAATTAAAGACAACCCTATGTTACCTATTTTATAGAAAAATATGCACTTTGTTATATGTAACACAAATAAAATATTGAAAATAACTATGTCAGTGTTCCCACTACATAGCCACTTCGCCTGTTGGTGCCATGAAACATATGTAATATCCTTTGAATCATCTTGCTCCGCACTCATTAACAGCCTAAGTTACTGAGAGGGAGCAGGGCCATTTAAAATGATGTTCCCTAAATTATTGCTGAAAATGAGAAGCATCAAGTGTTTCTGTTGCATCTTCTGGAAGCCTAACTCCATGTCTCCAGCCTTCTGCGTCCTCGCCTCAGCACCAGGTCATGGCCTTCAGCTTTCTGCATCCGTCCATCTCCCTGCTGGCCCCTGTCCTGGTGCTGCCTTCTCTGTGCCCTCCCCAGCGGGGTGCAGAGATGTCACTTTGCAGCAGCAAGGGCCGCAGAGCCCAGAGATTGACAGGAGCTGCCACCTGCAGCAAAGGAAACTCCTGAGGACCAGCCGTGCCTTGCGGGCAGGGTGTGCTTCTCTGGTGGTTCTTACTGCACACTCTGCAGTACCTGATGTGCAGGGACATGCAGGACAGGCTTGAATTGGTTGGACCCCAAAAATCTTCTGATACGTGAAGAATCCAAGCAGTCTCCTGCCATGGTAGTGCATAAGGCTATTTGAGCATAGAAATGGTATGAAAATATACATTTTGTTTGTTTAATAATAGGAACAAGAGGTAAATTTTTTCAATGTAGTATTTCTTGAAGTTTAAAGAAAACTTTTTTTTTCCTCCCCTCAGAAATGAGGATGATTAATGTTTGTCAGAAAGAAAAAAGGAACTCTGAAACACTCATAGTCATAGTTATCAGGGTTATCTAAGAATATATGTCTCTCAGGTGGTGGAGGAGTTGAAGTGATAAAGTGATTTGAAGTAAATCCACTTGGGGAGGGAAAGGTACATTGGGTATTAAGAAAGAATAATTTAATATATTGCAGGAAAAAAAATATTGGTACTACTAATATCTGTGTATTGATTTGCATTAAGTGAATCTCAACATTTTTGTTTATGAAAAAGAGGGTTCGTATTTTAAGAGAAAAAATGTTGTTTGAGAGCCCTCTGTTCATAATTCAGTAAAAAAAATCAGAAAAACCTTTAAGATCATAAAATCCAACTCTAAACACAACACTACAAGTCTGAAAAAAAAGAACATTTTGCATATTGGTAAAAAGTAGTCACATTTTTATTTTCAGTAGGGGTATGGAAAGAGAGGAATTGTGAAGGAAGAAGAAGAAACAAGCAAAAAAAATCCCCAATCACACCCCACATCCCTCCAAATAATGATAATTTTAAAAAATTAAGATGCTGGGCATACTAGAAATCCACGCAATTTAACTTGTAATGATCAATTAATTTCATTCTTTCTCCGTGTGTACTTTTCTAGCTGTTCTCATTTAAAGGGCTAGGCAAGAACCATATTGTATTTTTTTTTTCTTCAGCCTCTGAGTTATTGCTTCTAAAACAATCCAGGTGGGTGGTAGCCTGAAATAACTACATTCTCGTATCTCCTGACACTCCTGCCTTATGCAGCGGCATGTGATGTGTTTTGTGTGCCTGGTGTGAGTCACTCATGGCTTCTGCAGCTCCTGCCCTCGCAGCAGAAGCAGTGGAGGAAGCAGGGCTTGGGGAGGGTGTCCTTTGCTCCTGTGCACTTCTCTGGTGGCCAGAGGCTGTGCTGGAGTGACCCCAGTGCAGCCACCGGTGCCAACCCCACTGCAGTCCCCGGACTGCTGACCCCTGCCCACGCAGGATTACATCAGCAGGGCAAAGCTTCCCAGCCTCTGCCTTCTGCGCGTTTCTGGGCCGTTTGAAGTTTATTGCCCCGCTTAAGTTCATCTTTGCTAAATTTCAAGTTTATCTACACAAGTAATCTGTCCTGACTGCCCTGTCATTTGCCTTCCTTCTTCCCTGTGTTAATAATAATAATAATAATAATGCAAAACAACTTTATTAAACACTCTTAGAGCACTGAGCTGATTATATTTAACTAAAAGGGTAGTTAAGAAGTGGATGAATTACTGAAGGTAAAAAATGTAAAGCTAACCTTTAGGTCATCTATTTCTTTCCCCTTTTTATTATTTATTACTGATTTTGTAAGACCTTGTCCAATGTGAAGTCTTGTGAATAGCCATGCTTCCAACTATACAATGTTCAAGAGAGATTTATTTTCCTTTCATCAGAGTGTCCTAATATTTATTTAGAACATGTTGTAGGCTGTGCAGCAAGACTTAAACCTGATGGAAACCCCAGAGGCAAGGAGAGGATGTTTGAGTGGGTGATGCTGCAGGTCGCTTCCTTTTCCAGCTGCTTCACATAATTCAGGGAATTACTTGAATTTAATCCATGCAGCATGGCAGTGCTGTTCTCCCTATAAACTGACCCTTTTTTGCTGCTCTCTCCCCCTTGTGATGGTTTGAGATTGGCTGTTTCTAGAGAGGTTTTGAGAAATACATATTTCAATGCAGATCAGTTGTGTAAGCTGGGGTATAAACTGAGGATCTGTGGGTTTGATCTGCAATAAAATCTCCTCGAGCCTTTGGTGTCATGTCGACAGATGGGGCAGGGGGATTGCTTGTAATTTTTTCCATCTTGGAGGCTTAAGCTACAGCTGCAGACTAAGTCTGGATTTGGTCCTTTTTGAAAATTCATTGAAGTCAGAAGAAATGGAATATGGCAGAAGTTGCTCCTGGGGTTGCCCATTAAACTCAGGTGGCCCCCCATGGCACTGGCCTTAGGAGCAGTACCTGCTGCCCTGTGCTGCTGCCGCTGCATCCTGTCCTGGAGCTTCCTGACAGGAGCAGGCTGCAGCAGGGCAGCTCTGCTTCTGCAGGGGACTCCTGAGCAAAATAAAAACGTTCCCAGCCAGCATTCTAGGCCCTGTTTTATGGACTTGTTAATGTAAGGATGAGCAGAACAATGGAATAGCCGTGATAAATACCTGAGTTATTAATCACAGAGCAGAGGGACTGCTGGCTGGGAGTGCAGTAAGTGCTCGTGTCACTTAGCTTATTTTCCCTCTCTGGTGGGTAATAACTGGGTATAATGTATGGATGTAGTTGAGTACCTGTGCCACTGTGTTTTTTGGTTTTATTCCTGGTTTTTTATGCGAATTCCCTTGCCATCTGTGTGGGACATCACCTCTTCGCCAGATTGTCAAGAATCAATTATTTCCACAGAATCACAGAATAGTCTGAGTCGGAAGGGACCCAGAAGGATCATCAAGCCCAGCTCTTAAGTGAATGGCCCATATGGGGATTGAACCCAGAACCTTGGCACTATTAGCACCATGCTCTGACCAGCTGAGCTAATCCCAGGATTTTTTTTTATTATGGTGGTTAAAGCATTTGAGAAGTAACCACCTACCTACAGCACTTCTCAGAATATGAGTAGTGAATCTAATGAATGGTGATAGTGAAATTCAGGGGGGTTTTGAAGTCTTTATTTTTGTTTGTTTTGAATATTGACTCTATTACTGGCTGTGACATAAATGGAAGCAACAGTCTGATTCTTTGCATACATTAATGTGGGTGAGTGATCTCCAAATAACAGGAGTTTCAGTTCATAATTGCAGATATTTTTTTTCTAGGAGAGTTTTTGACTAAAATATCAAAAACATGAAACACTGACTTCTGTGTTAAAACAATATACAGTTAGTGCTCTGTGCTCCTTACAGTTAAAGCCTCTGAGTGCTTCCTCAACCTTAATTTGTCTGAGTTTTACAGACTGACTTTTTAAATGAAGGATGTGTTGTGATTGCATTAAGCTTTCCAGACTTAATGTTAGTCTGCAGTTGCACAGTGTTGACAGATCCTGGTCACTGAAGATACTGCTTTAAAAAGGAAAAAATAATTTAATCTCTATGAAAATATCTTCAGGTGAAATCTGGCAAATAATGTGGATGGGGCTCTTGGACAGAAACCCCTGCTGACAGGAGAGCATTGTTCTACCACCCAGAGAGATGGGAGGAGTAGGAGACTTGCTTATGAGCTAATTATTGTTCATTATCGTGTTGAATTACCAAAGTGTCAGATATATTAGAAAGGCTCTGTGACATTGCCTTGGGCATTTTTCCTTAGCAGTTCCTCGGAGCAGTGAAGGAAATAGCCATTTGGAAAATACTGGGATGGACACGATTTTTACAGGTTTCATATTGTAATAAAAACTGTAGTGCGAATAAGCAGATAGGAAGAATGAGACAGTGTTGAGAATGCATTAAATCACCATGAATTTTATGTAACAAGATGATGAAGTATATTAGAATAAGGTGTACTGTAGCTGCATCTCACACCTAAAAAGGTGTTTTCCTTTCTCATGTTTGTCATATCTCTGATACTTTTTCTTACTTGTTGGTCTCCAGGTCTCATGCAGTACTTGTAACCTTGATCAGATTTGTCTTGAACTCAAGTTTGTGCTTTTAATTTAGTTCTCTGCACCTTTTGAGTGCTGCACTATCTCTATTACTCTCCCTCTGTGATTCTAACAGAACATATTAACATTGATTGAAGTCTCCAGCAGCTTGTTCTATGTGCTTCACAGGCATTTAGTCCTGTATTCACTTTCAATGTGACAATTAAAATCACTTTAGTTCATGTCACCGGAATTAATTGCTGGCATTGCAGGTGACTGGGAATTCAGCTGGCTCAGGACAGCAGTGCTTGGTAGGTTTCGTGTCATCATACTTGTGATGGCCTAAAAAGTGAGTAAAGGAGAGTGAAAAATCTCCATGAAGTGATTTGAAGGTTTCTGACTCTAAAAAACTCTAAGCAGATTATGGATTCCTTATAATGTGAAATGCACTTTGAAGTATAAACTGTCCAGGGAAATATTTAGCAGAAACACTTTTTTGCCTCACCTCTTAAATAACTACTCAAAATACATATGTAAAGTAATAGGAGTTTAATAGTTGATTGATAAATTGATTTTCCAGCTGCTGACTTCATAAGGAAAAATGTTGACTTTGATATTATGGTATATAACTCCAGATCCACAGGAGCACAGTTATAACTTAGCAGCAGCTGTCAGAGAGGGAAGGGGAATTTCTTTTGATGCCATAGGCATGTAGGAGTCTTCAGCACAGACTGCATTTTATAGCAGCAGTTTTTTGTTAGTAATTGGATATGGCAGAACAGAGAATTCTGTTAACTATATTATTTTGAATACTGGTGATGATTTAATACAACCCTTAAAAAACTGAAAGAGATATATGAAATAGGGATGATCCTTTTTACGCCTTTTATTTTCATGTCTCTCCTAAAATTTTAGGACTTTTTTTTTTTCATTTTTCAGTTGGCTTTGTTGTTTTTCTTAACATTGGACACATGTTAGGAAGCGTTTTAGGCTGCTCTTCCCAGCTGTCAGAAGAATAAGATGACATACAGAAAGATTAGCATTGCTTTTAAAAATCATTGGTTACAGTTTGGGGAAAAACATGTACCAAGTAGAAAGCTCTAAATATTTGCAAGCACATATTCCTGAGAAGACATTTTTAGTATCAGTGCTTTTGCAAAGGTGAAACCTATTGTTCTTTTATAAAACCTGCTTTTTACTCACCTATATTTTACAGGGATTTTTTTCATTTTCCTCCACCACTATTTACTAATTATCTGTCTTCCTGTGATTGTGTTCTCACATTCTCATGTATATTGATCTTTACATCAAAGGGCATCTCAAAGTAAATATTTAGCAATGTGTTAATGAAAAAAAAAATGCACGTCCAGAAACCTCAAAAAGGCAAACAAGCAAAACTAAACAAAAAACCCCCCAAATAAACAAAACCAAAATATCCTTCCCCTGCTGCCCCCCCCGCCAATGTCAAACAAACCCAAGTTTTAGAATATCTCATGTGTCATTGGGTATCTTTCAATTTTGTGAGTGATTGCCTCTGTGTTTCTGACAACTGAATTACTTCCCTTCTTTATCTAAGCTGGATAATGAACTTTTGGGGAAGGTCTCTTTAGATCTGCGTTGAACCTTGTGTCACTCCATTTGCAGCTGCCAGCATCTTCCTGGGCACAGCCACGTGCCAGAAGCCTGTATTTACCCCTCTCCTGTAGGGGAGCACCCTTAAAACATTACCATAACTGATGACTCCATCATTCTCTTTGGGCTCCTCCAAGAAACTTTATCATGATTCTCACCGAAAATACCTAGACCGGTGGTCACCATTAATCATAATGATTTGTATACTTCCACCTTGCTCTGGTTTTCATTGGCATCTCTCCTGTATCCCCTACATGTAGTCATAACAATTATTTAGGATGGGCAGCATCTTTTTGATGGAACTGGTGTGCAGCACTTGGCGTTTGTTCCTGCACATCTGGGTGCAGAACCTTCCACCCGCACCTTGATTTACTGATCGGAATGGAGAATGATACCCCTGCATTTCAAGCATGAGGAAATCATGTTATGTCTGAGGAACAGGAGTCCCACACTTCCCTTGTCCACCCTCTCTCTAGACTTGTCCCAAGGTAGCCTAAGTGCAGACTTACATGGCCCCCCGTTGGTCCTGGGGAAACCAGTGCCCTTTGGAAGTCCAGCCTCGAAGCAGGGAGGTGTCACAACGCTTGGTCGGAGACTCGGTGTCTGAAATAGTCCATTACCAGGAAAAAAAAAAGTTTTGTTTTGCACCACCAGTTGCTATTTCAGTCTTCATATCTAATTTCTACTCATTAACTGCTATTTCTGTGTGTCTTACCTTATTTTCAGACAAAAGAAGAAATAATATTTCATGTACCACAGTGGAGTTATCACTCTCCAGGCTGTAATTGTTGTCAATTTTTATTTTTGTTTAGTTTCTTTGTCTCTTGAATTTAGTATTTATTGACAGAAAATACAGATACTCCAGCATCTGTATTTGTATTTATATTGATTGTAATTTTTCTTTTTTGATGTGTTACATAATTAATTTTGCTAGCTTGTGATGCTGAGATTCTGAACAAATTATTTCAGTGACAGTTTGGAATTTGAGGTGGTAAAAAGTTTTGGCATAAAATTCATGACTAAATTTGGTAAAGGATTAGAAAGATCTGAAGAATGACCAGGGATTAAATTGTTTTGTTTATAGAATTTGAGAGTTCTAGAATATTTTGCCTTTGCTACTTGCTAGATTCAGATATTGCATTCAAGATTATTATTCAGTAAGGTAATAAAAGAATCTTCCAAGTAAACTGAAAATAAGAGAATTGTTACATAGTCCCAGTCTTCAAGAGAATTACTAAAGCTTTATAGACATGGAATTAGACCTGCCAAGATGGGATGGGGAAGAGAAGAAATTGTAGCTTGGGCTGTTTTGTTTTTTTTTTTTTTTTTTTTCAAAATTCCATTATCCATAAAAAATATGCTTAGAGAACTTTAATGTCTGTTGACTTCTGGATTTAGTGTTGTAATTTGTAGTTAGTTTTGGCTGAAAGGTTCTACAAAACTGTTAGGGGGAAAAAAAAATTTTTTTTTTCCTCCTAACCAGATAGGAAGATACTGGTTTCTGTTCATGTAAATACTCTGTTGTAGCAAAAAGATGCTGGATATGTGATGCTGCATGCTTTGCCCTTTCTTCTCATTTTCCTCCCAGTTTTCAGTGGGATACAAAAAGTAAGTTTCCATTGAAGCTCTCCCAGAATCAGAAGCTTTAGTTGTTTGCTTGGTTTTTTTTTTTTCAGTTTTGTAGGATTTTCTTTTCTTTGCAGAGTGATATCATACTTCCTTGTACAGAAAAATGAGGTCAGTGTCTTAAATTGTTTTGACAAACACATTGAATATATTACCTTTTTAAATTCAAGGTAGGAAAAATTGCATTTATTGTGGGCTTTTTATTTAACTTAAATTACTCTAACCAACTGAAATTACAGTTCTGGAGGTCTTTCAAAAATCTATCCTGAGGATATTGCAGTTACAATATTTGAATAGAGTTTTTTATTTCCTTCCTAAGAAAACCTTAACTTCATCTACCTAATGATATTGAGTGGAAGACTAGAGTGTCTCTTCTCCCTTTTGCAAACCCAATGGCAACGAATATTTCATCGAATTCTTCCAAAATGTTTAGGAAATAATTTTCTAGCAGGTTCCCAACTCTGTGAGCTGGTGTACTTGCAATAGTTTATTTTATACCATTTAACAACTTAATGTCCAATTTTGTGGCTCCAGAGCCAAAAAATGTCTGTTATGCAAAGGGCATGTTTTCAAAGTGCTCTGTCTAAAAAAAATTTTAAAAAAACACCCAAAACAAATACAACTTGGCCTTTGTAGAAAGTCTTTATCAGGATGGCTCTTTTTTCCGCAGCTATTAGAACAAATGTATATACACTTTTAGAAACAGCCAGAGATTGGTGTGGTGACAATGCCAAACACAGCAGAAGGACACAAATCTTCTGCTATTTTTCAAGAAAAGTTTCTAGCAGAGAAAAGTCAGCAATATCCCCCTATTGCTCCTTTTTTTTTTTTTTTTTTTGGGTGTGTGTGTTAGATGATCTTGATGGCAGAGTATGTATTAGGATTCTCCTGCTGCTTGTCCATGGCGTGTGACAAAAACGCTCCAGGAAAAACACGCTGAAGTGCTCTTGAGAGTGGGCAGAGAGGCTCTTAGAAGGTGTGAAGCATGAGGAGACGGGGGAGTTGGTGCAGTTCCTTGGCACGTTGGGAACTTGTGCAACTCCATGGAGCTGTGCAGGCAAGGATGTGTTTGGCGCTTCCTCTGTGATAGGCACTTCATCTATAAAGTTGTGGGGAGCCCGGAGCCCCTGATGAATTCCATTAAAATAAAGGATATATTCGATGCTGTAAAATAAAGGCCTGTAGCTTAAACAACACTTGGCAAGAATAGAAAGTTGAATATTGGGTGGTTTGACTCTACGTACACATTTTGAGCACCTGTCTGAGCTTAAAACTTAAGGGCAGGTTATGATGCCCGTCTTAGCTTTAAGAGGTGGTTATGATAAATACCTACAGGAATTACATTTAGAAGCATCTCTCTCTTGCCAAAATCAGATTGTTTACTACAAAGTAGGAAACAAATTTCATGATCAGAACATCAAAAAACACACAGAGGAAATCTTTCATGGCTGTCAGTAGTCATACTTAGTTTTCAATATTATGAAAGCTGGTTTATGTTTTATATAGGCCTCCTGCTGAAGATGACTTTATTTCATCATCCAATTTCTGCATTTTACCCTTCTCTAGAGGTCTTGCATTAAAGGAAATCTGTTGATCATCACCAGATACATTCATGTGCTTTCCATCTTCAGGATAGCTCCTCTGTTCTTTCATGTGTTGAGTCATAATAAGTATTCCCCTCTTTTTTTTTTTTCTTTTTTTTTTTTAATTTTATTTTTGTGGTGGTTTTCTTTTCCTCAGAAACTAATTTTTGCTTATTACAGCAGCTCTGTGTTCTGGAGAATATTTGATTCCTGATGTTTTACTGCATGTTTGACAAAAAGATAATTTCTTTACCTTTTCTTCAAATATGATTTTCTGTTGTCAGAGAAACAAATGCTTCTTTTTTTCTATTGTCAGAAATAAACTGTTGAACTCTGACCAAAAATATCTTATTAATCCTTATCCACTGTATTTGATATCCATTGATCAACTCCATATTTCATTATTACTTGTGGATAAGTATTTGGTTGAAGTTACTTCATAACTTCTTTGTACTTTCTGGAGCTTTTTGAGAAAAAATTCAATTTCTTTTTGTTTGTTTTTTAGTTATTTTGCTTTATCTCATGTAGTGCAACACATGTATTGGTGAGGTAAAATATATAACATGTTTGAGAGACAAAATCATAGAAAACAACAGTTGCATTGTTTGATACTTCCTGAGAAAGGAGGTGTACTGTTCCATTATTGTTCCTTTGTAGGAGTAACTTCCTTTATTGCTCTTGCAGTCTTCTCTGTTTCTCAAAGGGTTCCATATGGCAGCAAGACAACAGCCATATATGAGGATGTGTTTATCTGAATTGTATTCTAGCTTGACGTTAAGGTTCAAAGAAATGGATCATAATGGTTTTTTGCAATATGTCAATAGCAGTCTGTATGTGTCAATAAATCAGTCTAACAGAGCTCCTGGAAACGAGTGGTTTACCTGTTACGTAAGAAGAAAGCTGCATTTCTTAAGCAATTTTCATTTGCTGTTATGGAAGGGTAACAGATGCATTATGCATGATGCTCCCTCTCATTGGAATGCAGATTTCTTTCTGACTGTCTTGCATTCACACATTGATCTCCCAAGCACCAAACTTCTCAGGCCTCATTTTCATTGCACTTAACACACTTTTCATTTGGCATCACAACTCCAGTTAATGGAAGTAACAAGGTAGATTTTTTGATGTGAACATTCCTGTTTTGTGTGCTTGAACAGATTGAATGTGGCAGGGGAGGAGTGGGGGGAGGTTGATTTGGGTTTGTTTTGTTCAAAAGATATGGTGAAGTCTTCCCTGCTTCTTCCCTCTGTAGTAACTCTCTCTACGGCTTTCTCACTGCTCCAGACAGTTACAGACAGTAATAAACCCCACCCGGAACTTTATTAATTAGACTGTGGAGGAGATAAAAGTTAAAGACAGAGGGAATGCTTTCAGTGACAAGCTGCAGTATTAATGAATACTGAGGGGTAGAACAGGTTGTTCCAACATCAAAAAACATTGGTCAGACTTCGGCTGCTGTTTCCCACCTTTCCAAATTGTCTTGCAGTGAAATCTGGGCAAGTGAAACCACAGGAGAAGGTAATGGCTCCAGCTGAACAACTGACACGCATCCTTTATATTTGCTCCTGTGTTCATTGTAAGTGTGGGGGTGTGGAATCCCAAAAGATAAGGGGTTAATGTCTCAAACACTGGTAGCCAGATGGCCGTGGAGTCAACCAAGGAGTATTGGGAACAACAGACAAGAGTTGTTGGTAATAACGTGCCCTCCACATGGGAAAGAGCACCATGTGGCTGGAGAAGGAGGTCACGTGGAGGTAGGGTAGCACTTGTCTGGGACAAACATCCTTGTTCTAGTTCCTGGAGATAAGCACAACACAGTACAGCACAAGGGAAGGAATGAGGTCAAGAAGTGGGCAGGGACTGTAGGGTGATCAGGACCACCCAAAGGCTCTGACCCATTTCCTGAAAGGTCTGGAAGAATGGCCATGATAACTACTTCGCATAGAAAGCAAGAAACTTATCTTCAGGGCAGGGGAAGCCTGTAAAGAGGTACCCCCACCAAGCCCGGCTGTGCCCCCCAGGACCATGGGCATTGGCTGTACCAGCGTTGGAACCAGGGCTGGTGATCTTTTTCTCTCTTTCTTCCTTTCTTTTTTCTTTCTTTTCTTTCCTTCTCTCTTCATCTTACCCCTTTATCCAAAACCCACTGCCATGCCCTTATATAGTAAGTCAGGGACTAACATGCCATTTTCCATGCCAAGTGTGTAATTTACTAATACAACTTTGTGAGCTTTTGCAAGCCCTCTGACTTCTGTTATTCTTTTAACCACGAGCATTTATGAACCGTGGATGGTCCCTTCCCCTTAAGGATGGGACATCACAGGAGGTTATTTTTCTTTGTCTTAGGATTTTGTGACGGTGTTGAATTATAAAATCATTAAGGTTGGAAAAGACCTCCAAAATTGAGTCCAACCATTAACCCAGCCCACCACCATGTGTGCCACTAAACCGTAAACCCAAGAGACACATTTTAACACAGTGATTCCACCACTTCCATGGGCACGTGTTCTGATGCTTCTACCACCCTTGCCGTGAAGAAATTTTTCGTAATATGTTGGCGTAGGGACTCTGAGGGTTTATATGCATGAATTGTGTCTTGGACAGTGGAGTCCCAGCCTGACAGCTGTTGTAAAATCCTGCCAGTAGGAAAAATAATTATTATTCTATTGAATTCTATCTGTTTTACATAAGTTATAAAAAGTGGTATACTTTAAGTTTGAGGGGTTTTTGCTGTTTTATGTTGGTTTTTTTTTTTAACCAAAGGCCATGTTTTTGTGTAAAAAAAATTCCTTTAATTTGTATTTTCTCCACTTGTACTTAAAAATGAGAAATTGCAATGAGGCACCGCAGGATCTGAGTAAGGGTGTAATAATTTACACGTATGTTAAGCATAGTCATTAGTATAGTGCCTAGCAACACAGCAGGCATGACTTATTACACAATATAGTGTTTGCTTATTGCCTAAGTGGAAGGCAAAGCAGTTCTAACTGATTACATGTTACAGAGCTCAGTTGCAATAGTCAATTTCCCTACTGTTTCTCGTGCATTTTGCAGGAAAGCACTGTGATGGTATTATGAATCAATTACGAAGCACTCATTAGGAGGAAATGCATATTGAATATATTAATCACTTCCATAATAAATTATGTAAGTGCACAATAAAAAGCACACATATTCTGTTGTTAAAGAGCTTATCATAGTCTAAGATTTTTTTTGCCTTTGTTAGTTAATTAAATCCATAAATAGGAGTGCAAGGTGTTGAGGAAATGCCTTACAGGAGCCCAAGTATGACAAAAGAACACAGAGCTGGGAGGAGTGGCTGATACGCCAGAGAGCTGTGCAGCTCCTCAGAAGGACCTTGGCGGGTTGGAAACATGGGCACAGAAGACCTGTGTGAAACTCACCAAAGGCAAGTGCTGCAGGGTCCTGCACCTGGGGAAGAACAACCCCATGCACCAGGATGGGCTGCTGGAAAGTAGCTGGTCTAGGGAGTTAAAGGACCTGGGGGTCTTGGGCGTAACAAGCTGCCCAGCAGTGCCATTTGTGGCCAAGAAGGCCAATGGGATCCTGGGGTGCATCAGGAAGGGCACTGCCAGCAGGTCAGGGAGGGGATCCTGCCCCTCTGCTCAGCCCTGGTGAGCATCACCTGCAGTGCTGTGTCCAGTTCTGGGCTCCTCGGGACAGGAGGGACATGGAGCTCCTGGAGTGGGTCCAGTGGAGGGTGACAAAGATGATGGAGGGACTGGAGCATCTCACTGAGGAAAGGCTGAGGGAGCTGGGCCTGTTCAGCCTTGGGAAGAGAGGGCTGAGAGGGGCCCTCATCCCTGTCTGTCAGTGTCTGCAGGGAGGGGGCAGAGCATGGACCAGGCTCTGCTCCGTGGGGCCCAGCAATGGGACAAGAGGACCGGGCAGGAACTGATGGCCAGGAAGTTCCACCTGAACATGAGGAAGAATTTCTTTCCGCTTTAATGATCAAACACTGGAAGAGATTGTCCAGAGAAGGTGTGAAGATATCCAAGAACTGTCTGGACACAATCCTGTGCTGTGTGCTCTGGGATGAACCTGCCTGAGCAGGAAGGCTGGACCTGCTGACCCATTCTGTGAAAATCATGGGATGGAAAAATCGCATCAGCTTGGGAGCCGGAAGCTGCAGATTGAAAAACAGAAATGTGATAGGGACCAAGAAGCTCAATCCATCCATGGTCACCTCTGAATGTCACCAAAGGGGACAGTGGGCTGTGTGGGCTGGGCTGTGAGTGGGGCATGTCAGTGGCAGTGCAGGGCTGGGTACCATGGTGGGCGTTGCCCCCTGGGAGCCCACAGCCTCCCAGAGAAGCCCCCTGGGCCAAGGGCTGCTTTGCTGAGGGGGTGGGTATTAAGTGGTCTTCACTGGGCTGTGGAGATGTGGCACTGTTAGTATTTGTGCTGTGCCATGTCCATTTAAAGGACTGTTGATTCAGAGTCTGCCTGTGCCGCTGTTCCACTTTACACTACAAGCAAAATCAGAACATTCTGTTCTTTTTCAACCTGTTCATTCGTTTTTACATATTCTGAAACACGATCACTGTAATGAGTGGAAGTATTTTTTGGTATTGTCCAGTATGTGTTCAAAAATGACCTTCTGCTTGTATTTTCTTTTTTGTATTAGTGGCTGAACATTTTTAGAAACAATAAAGAAAATATTAAAAAAGAAGCTTTTCAAAGCTTTTCTCTAAAAATGCTTTAAATTTAAGAAAGCATGTATTTAATTAAAATGTTTAGTATGTTTGAACATTATGGACTTGGAGAAATAAAGCAAACAGCTTTTCTCATTTTAAAATACCCAAAAGAAACAAAATCTGTAAATGATATTTAGCAAAAAGTTACCCAAGTGACATAGAAAATGGGGAAGCAATCGCTTGGGAAATGTCATACAGCATGGCACTAATGCACCTTTATATTTTACTGTATATAGTATCAAAATAATAATTTCACAGCCTGATGTCCATGACATTTCAAAGTCCTTGAATAAATTTCTTGAATATTTAAAATCAGTAACACATGCTTATCACCTTTTTCATACTCTTCTTGGTATTCCTCCTTCTCAGAATCAAGGGAAAATGAATTATTTTCTCAGTTGAACAGTTTTTGTGTTGTCTCTGACAGTAAGGCTGATAATAAGTTGTACAAATTATATGGAAGTATAAAATATGTCTTGCAAAGGGCATGATTTAATGCACATCTCATTTTGGGATAGGCAAGCTTGTATCAGGCTGTGGATAACTCAGTGAATCCAGTACGATAACTTGAATCTGCAATTCAGTAATGTAAATGAAGCTCTGAGAAACTTGAATATCTTCAAACTGAAACAAAAAGAAAGAGCAGTCTGGAACATGTAACATTTACTGTGTACCTGTAAACGTCTCCTCGGGAAGCAGAGAATGTGAACGTGTCTCAGCTGTGCTGGGTTCTGTGGGTTTGTGGAGCTTCCCGGAGCAGAGACAGCCATTCACGCCGAATGTGGCCAGAGGGTTCACGTGCCAGTAGGTGGCTGTGGTGACATGCTGCTGCTGCTGCTGTGACTCACTGTCATCGTGATGGAGCCCCGGCCAAAGGCCAGGCTGACCCTGGGGGTGTCCTCTGTGAGTCTTGAGGTGCCACCCTGCAGGTGGAGGTGGCTGGCTGGTCCCTTGTCCCTCCCAGAATACACAGGTGCCATAGAACAGGGTGAGACTTGTCTGGATCCTTCCAGAACTATGGAAATGAACACCTGGGGAGAGCTCAGAATCTTCAGTGGCCCTTCGGAAGCTTTTCTGGTGGCAGCAGCTTTGGCCACCTTTTGGTCCCACAGCAGAAGAGCAAGTTGTGAGTGTCTCTGGGCTGGACTGCGGTCCTTCAGAGGAGTTGGCTTGATGCAGTGAAAGCTGTATGGACCAAACGTCTTGAGCACCACTAAAAAGTTTATTGCCTAACATGAAGTCATTTCTGTATATGTAAGTGGGTTATAGAGTTGTAGCAGGTGTACCAGAGGCTGCTGAAATGTGTGGTATGAAGGAGTCAAGCCATGCTTAATTTGAGTTTTATTGAAAAAGCTTATTCCTAATATTTACATTCATGAGCAGCATAGTTCATCATTGCCGGGACCCTCTTCTTAAATGTGCACTTTACTTAAAGTATATTTTTTGAATCAAAATTTTAACATGGGGTGGTGGATGGTTGATGCCGCCTTTTCTTACAGCATTAATTAAGGTAGAGAAACAAACTTCTAAGTGCCTATGGATGTGAAAAATATTATTTTCACTCATTTATAAGGATTGACATGACACTTCTTTAAAATTGCTGGACATAAGAATCTCTGTTGAAATTCAGTGGCTTATCTAGGGTGTCATAGACATGAAACTGCAATACATGACACAAGCTTTCAGCAATAAACAATGAAGAGCTCTGAGAACAGAGGAATGGAGATCTGCTGCCTAGAGCCTCTTTATGTACAGAACATTTCATTTAAGAGGTTGTTACAATTATCCACCATTGTACCATTTGCAGTATTTACTCATGTGCATCATTTCTGTGTGCTTTTTCATGTCAGTTAATGCTTTTCCAAGAGACCTGTCCTTGAAAATACAGATGGCTTATGAATCCTTGAGGGTCTTATAGGAACCTTCTACTCCTGGGTCTTATAGTTTTGTCCCTCCCGTGACTGACAGTTGGATGCAATCATGCTGAAAATGTTTAATGTGTGAGGATTCACAAAACTTTTTTTCAACTCTCCACTTTCCCACTGTGCACACATACATCAGAGCCACAGACCGTGTGTGAATACCCCAAAATACATTTCTGTATCAGAAAATGATAATTTCCACTACTTCAGGAGGAATTAAAGTTCTTCTGAAAGCCAAGCTGTAAATGAAGCAGGGAGGAAAAAAAATGTCAATATTCAGAGATTAAGTTCTTAGAAAAGTGTTTCTTAATATGTAAAATATGGTACAAGTCCTGTAGCTAATTGTACAGTAACATAAATAGCCATGATGTTGTCTTTGAAAGTTGCATAAATGCAGCAGCATTTTAGATATAGATGGTTTTATAATTAATTTCAGTCTTTGATGGGTGAGGTGCAATAGGATTTCCTTACAAAACACGAAATGGATAATAGAACACAAAAAAGCATGTCTCTACTTTCCTTTGTTTTAATCCAAGCAGTCGTCCATTATTCAAGGTGAAATCCTACTGTTTTCATCTAGAAAACAAAAAGCACAGCTAATATTGGTTCATTTTCTCTTGCAAATGAGAGACTATAATTTTAACATGTTTAATTGATGTTACTTTATAAACCACGTGACCTATATATGCCAGTAATTTGGTTTTGTTCTTTAAAAATCTTGCTAATGAATCACTGCGAATAAATAAGGGAGAACAAACAACATTTTCAGGCCTGCCTCCAAAAAACCAAAACCAAACCCCACATCCAACAAAGGCACTATGCATGGTTCTTGCTGGAATTGTTCACCTGGATTGCCAGGAAAGGGAATCCCTTTTGTGAGAGACGTTGTGGGAAAAGCTAGTCTCTTCTTCTGTGATGATGTGAGCAGACAATACAAATGCTGATATCCCAGGTTCTGGAAAATCAAATTGAATTATTTTCAAGCATAATTGTATGCTGCTTTAGGTATTTTTGTACATTAGCAAAACATTTTGTCAATAAATAGCCAAATACACTGTTGGTGAGTTTTTGTAATGTATTTTATTTTGCTTTCTAATGAGATTTTTTGAAATTATTCTTTATATTATTTAAATGGAATTTATTTGCATATTTGAGTTGATGCTTTATGATGTTAGAGAATATATTTGTGAAAGGAATGGAAATGTTGCATCCAGAGGTGCTGCTGCTGAAAGCAGCTAGTGTAAATTTGAATCCTGTCCCCAAACCATATCTAAGCAAAGTCATGAAAAGTTGATTTACCATGTCCATGAAAATGCTAGGTAATGTAAGTGTACAGGAACCACTGTTTGCAATATAAACAAATGCCTGGTGCAAAATTGACTGCGCAGAAGTGAGTCATTAACCTTGAGAGTAAAATTTGTAAACTTGGATGGAAGTAAAAGGGGCTAACAAGTATCACAGGGTGAGGAGGATGAATGCTGCAAGGGTATCCTGCTGCCAAAAGTGTATGGCAGACAAATTTCCTGACCTCAGCTATATATCCTGCATGTATTGCTATTAAGTACAAAACCTGCTTTTGGGCAGCCACTAAAAAGACATTTGAAATGGGTATGGGACAAGCCAAGATGTAGAATATTCAGAGTGGCAATTATTAAGTCTGAAATATGGAGGTAGGTGAATGCCCTAATTAGCAAGAGTTGCATACACATAAGCTACTGTTTTAGGCACACTAGGAAATGAACCATGTATCTTATTATCTAATAATGTGCCATTTTTTATTGGATGCTAAATGTATTACGATAACTGGAGCAAGCTGTTGAACAGATAACATTTCCTGAAAAAGTACAATGGCATTAACAGGGTTGAGACAGCAATTGGGCTGACAGAATAATTCTACACAGGGCTGTGCAGGCTGCAATCCAGCTGTTCCTTTTCAGTGGAAAACCCAAACTAAACAAACAAAAACCCCCCAAAATACCTCCCCTCAAACCACATACAAATTACAGAATAATATGTAATTACTCCAATGCATTTAGTAGAATTTTGGTCCTGGAAAACTGGACTCTGCAGGATACTCTGTCACTTTTTTACTTTGTCACGTATTTTTTTCCCCCTGGTATTTGCAGGTGGCAGAAGGTTTGAGCCCTGTGGTGCTCCTTGGCACAGTCCACATTTGGATGGTGGGAACATCACCTCTGCTCCAGCTCCTGGAGAGAGGTTGTTTCTCTATCTTTGGACAAGTGTGGGGTCAACTTCATCCATAAATACTTGAAGTTTGCTTCAGAGCAAGGTTGTGTGCTTTTTAGGTTGAAGACAGAAAGGATGGAAAGGATATGTTTTTGTTTTTATTAAGTAACAGCATGATGAAAACTCCTGTGGAAATGGGAACTTGATGGATTTAAAAAATAAAAGATAAAAAGACTATTTCATAGTAGCAGAATAATATAAATGGATCTACAAATAAGTGCTTATTTATTTCATAGCAGTATCCTCTCTCACTAAATATCAGGACACCTCTTAGCTCTGGGAACTTGAGCAAAAAGTAAAACCACTGACAAAAAGCCCTTGAGCTCAATTATCTTACAGGATAAAAATCTTGAGTTGGTTCTTTTTGTAAGCTAAAATAATAGAACAACACAGTGGTATACAGCTGTTAAAATAACTTCGGGGTTTTTTTGTTTGTGTGGGGTTTTTTTTTGTTTTTGTTTTTTTTTCTTTATTCAGACTGCCAGGTAAGTATGCACCACCTCAAGAAACAAAGTGAAGGATCTGTCAGTTGCCTGAATTTGCTTAGGGAAATTATGGTGATTAGGAAGTCACGTGGAGATGGTAAAAGTGGTACCCTGACTCTGTTGGAGCTGGCAGGAAAAGTTTGAGCACATGGGATTCAACCTAAAGGTTCTCTATGGATTCCTATACAATACCTCCTCCACTGAATTAAGCAGAAATCAGAAGAGAACAGGTAGCATGTTAAAAAAA
>WEKY01021070.1:88041-109007 GCA_013390045.1 Picathartes gymnocephalus | reverse complement strand
AAAAAAAAAAAAAAAGAAAAACATAGCTAGGCAGTAACAGGAAATTTGTAAGGAACAATTAAGGACATTAATGACAACAAATGTCTAAACCTAGTTTTCAGGATTCGCCTCATTTTATTGCACTAAAAAGTTGTGGTGAATATTTGTCTAGATCAAGGATATCCCAGATAATTATTTCATGTTAATTCTGCAAGCAAAATGTAACATCTCATTAATTCTTTCTGTGCCTGATGGTTTGGATTCTGTCTGGTTTAGATACAGATCAAATCGTTACTTTGATTGTATCTGTTCTCTTTTTTTCCTGCAGATGCATGCTAAAAGAATTAATTAACTGAACCAACAGGAGGGCAAGGGAAACACCAGAGCATGGAATTTTGATGGGTATTTCTCTCATTTCTCAAGAATAGTTTTTACTGCAACAGTGTTTGTGCAGCAGATAATAACTGAGTGAAATGTTATATTTGTCAGTTATTATTATGCAAAAGCAGCTATAAAAATATTATCTGCTGAAGCATCTCTTCTGTGAGTACAGTATAGAAAGGCTGTGATTGATCTGCAAGTACATAATATGTGTTTAAAACTGTATGCATGTGTGTGTATATTAACTTAAAAGTACTACAGAGGCCAGTTACTTTTAACATCTTGATTTCAAGGTCACTATAATTTGTTACTTGTGGGAACAATAGAGGAAAAGAAAGATGAAAAAGAAAACTAAAGATTTCATAGGCTTTTATCTTAGCTGTAATTTCAGGAAGTCCTTGTGTAAAGTGAAAACAAAGCAAAAAGGCAAAAAGGCAAAAAACATTCCAAAATGGAGGTGTGTCATGACTGGTAAATGGAATCAAAGTATATAGTGAGAAGAAAACAAAAAGTTTTCATTCAACTTGGTTCACATTAATAATTCATGAAGACTGCATAAATTGATTTGTTAAGTCTTTTTACGTTGATGTTTAATTCATAGTTTAAAAAAATACAAAATGTCCAAGAAAGCTTCTTTAGAGGATATTAAAATACTTTTTGATTGGTTTATGTTTGGAGATTAGGTTTATTGTTATGATTGGAGATATGAGCAGCTGCCTAATTTAGAAGTCAAGTACAAAGAAAATGAATGGGATAATCAGGAAAATCTGAAGTATCCTCTTTCCATTTTACATTCCTCATTTAAAAGCAAAATACACATTACAGAAAACGTCAGTGCTGTAAACTGACCAATAACTGCTTTATCCTGTGTAATTGCTTGATTTGTTTCCATCTACGAGTGAAAAATGTGAGAATCTTTTGTGGATCAGAAAAATATGACAGGACCTGACATGAGACCATTGTGATTTTGAGAGCTGTATGTAACAGTGCTTATAAACAGTCATTTTTTGTTTTATTCTGCTGCAGATATTAGATTTTTTTTTTTTTTATTATGTACTTGGCTTAGCGAAAATAAAGTTTTAACTGCTTCAATAAACCTGTTTTTTCTTTTTACAAAAAGATGTACAAAATTATGAAACCAGACAGGGTCCCAAATCAGTTGTTATAATATTCTGGCTGTCTAGCAACATACATAAACAGTGATCAGGTCACTTTAATGTTTTTTTTTCCAAACAATATACCTGCATTTAGTGTCTCTGAAGAAAATAACCTAGGAGGGAGGAGAAATAGTAGGCAGCAAATGTCTGTGCTGCCTTGCTGTACGTGCTTAGTTGGTGTTGTCATGTACTCAGCAGCTCTCTGGATGCATTGCTGAGGTGTTATCTCCACTTACAGGATCCCTCCTTTGACCATCAGCACTGCTTGTGTTGGGATCTTAGGGGAGGAATAAGAAAAAAACTCTGAAAATACAATATGCTGCATTTGGTGCCTGATACTAAAACTCATCTCCAACAAGACTTTGGTGAGATTTTACTCATAGAGTCTAATATTAGGGGTTTTTTTGTTTGGTGGGTTTTTTTTTGTTTGGTTGGTTTTTTTGTTTTGTTTTGTTTTTTAATCAGGGAGGACATAACCCACGTAGCAGTGTTGTTATAACTTTTTGAAGAATTATGCAGCAAATTGCTTGTCATGTGTGGAAATACTGATTTTTTAAATTTTTTTTTGTTGTTGTTGGCATTTTGGCATTTTATGCTCAAGTCAGTCATCAGATAAATACACTGTTAATTACTAATGGAACAGCCCAAGGTTCCTTTTGGTTTCCTACTACTCGTAATATCATCAGAGATCAGAAGGTAGTGCCATGCAATAGGAAAATTGTAAGCAAACCTGTATGGTGAGGATGCACATTATTTAGAATAGGAAGTAAATTAAAACCACCTCTGCTAATTCAGCATTTGCTTGCAGCCCCCTCAGCCTGCGGTCCCAGCCCTAGAAGGGGTCCCCCTTGGCAGTGCTCCAGAGATTTGGGGAGCAGCAAAATTTGGAGTGCACAGATGGCACAGGTATAAAATGACAAGAACAGTTTTGGGGCCAAGAATTTGGACCTTGTGGTTTACTTTCAGCAGTTCAAGATCACACAAGGAGCTGGTTCTGCCTCTTTTTTTGTTTCCACGTCTCACAGCAACTCAATAAGAAGGGAAGTATGACATCTATTTGAATGTTCCTTTTTATTGCACAGGAATTTTGCTGCCAGTTAGGGATAGAAGTGCCCTCTTCTGTCCTTATAGAGTTGGGCAATCATCATGTGCCCTGTTTAAGAAGTTTTTTCTAATGCATTAAGTGATCCCAAAGAGCAGGCAGAAGGGATGGGCGGCCTCAATCTTGCTTCTTACACTCTAGAAGTACTGTCTCCACTCTGAACCAGAAAAAGAGAAATTCAGACTGCTTTTAATGGCTTTTCTGTAATTAGATACTGATAGCAATAGCCGAGAAAGTGTTGTATGTTTTCTGTGCATGTGGTTACAGGGAAGCACTGCTGGTTTGTAGGGTAAGGATGTGTTATAGCCTCAACAGTCATAGCAGAGACCTTGGAAGCCCAGGGAGAGAAACAAGAGTTACACCAGAGGACCATGTATTGATCAGGATGAATGCAACCCAGAGAGATAGAGGGTTGAGAGAATTAAAAAACCAATATACAAGGTTTAATTGTGCTGATGAAGCCATTAGTGTGCTGTCGTGGAGAGTGTATATCTTGAAAAGTGGTGAGAATAGCAGGAATCCCTTATTGGAGAGAATTCTATATCTTTATTGATAAAGAGAGAGACTGGACCCTTCCATTTAGTCATTTGCCAATGAATGCTTGGAGCCACGAGTCAAATGTGGATGGCCATTTGTATTAACTGCTGAAAACTGTTCATAACTAATAACACACATGAAATTGTCTTTGGATTGTGTTGGTGAGCCCACTAAAAAAAAAAAAAAAACAACCAAAAAACTGCTGCTGCCGTTCATTGGAATAGAGTTGTCCTGTATCCTGTACAGTAAAGGTACATGCAGAGGTATTGTCTGCTCTCGTTAAAAGCAGCAGTAATTTAGTATCTGGTCTAAGGTTTTGCTGATTGTGTTAAATTGCTCTGATCTCCCACTGCTAAATCTGGATGCAACATCTCATTGAAGTAAAGTCTATTTATGTGTCATCAAAAAGGTCCTTTGTGTATTAATTATTTCACAGTTTCTTTTGTGAATGTCTTCTGTTGAACAACCTGCCAGGAGTATACTTATGATAAATATCCATTTTCCCTGGCTGAGACTACAAACAAAAAAAACAAGGTTATACTGTAATTAGTTCTTTTTCAGATCTGTGTATAATCTTTTGATTACATTCCTTATTTCATTTTAGTACAGATAATTAATACCATATCCTGTAACATGATTTCCTATAAAAACAGACTGTATGCATTTTTTTTTTTATTTAAGAGTGCAGTGTACCACAATAATTGAATTTAATAGACTGGAGGATTAAAAGGAGTGCTGTGTCTTGATTACAATGGAGCCTTGCTTTCAGAGTTTCCAGGTGCGAGTTGCTTGCCAGGAATGTGCTTTTGTTCACTCTTTAAGCCTAGGTGGACCCTGGGGAATCTCAGCTTCAGTGTCTGTCGTGGTTGGTTGGATGTGAACTTGGCATCCTTTTCCCCTTTCCCCTTTGGAAATGAGCTCCCAGCATGGGTGGGACTTCCAGTCTCTCATGGAAAGGATCTCTGTGCTTGGCTTTCTCAAGATGTTTTCCCAGCAGCCAGAGTTTTGTTGTGTTTTTCCTCTAAATCCAAACAACTCCTTGGTCTTTCTGTCATGCATGCTTGGCCCATGAGCTATTCAGTTGCTGAATTTCTCCAGGTACTTTGCCTCTAATTCCTTCATCTTTGGGAATGACATTTGGTGGAATCTAGTCCACAGAGCAGTTATCTTCACGAGTGGAGTGTTTCAAGTGTAAGATGGTATGCAGACTGTCTCAAGGATCAGAATGAAGGATAGCATAGTCATTTGTCTGACGAAACCAACTCCTATATAAATCTGTTAACTCTACTTGGCTTTTTGTATAAGCCCAGTTCAGCTTTTGACTTGACTTCCTTTGATTTCTCTTGATTTTTCCCATACCTTTTAACAATTTAAAAATTAAAAAAAAAAAACAAAAACCAATTTTCTTGTACTTTCTGTACTTGCTTTTTTCCTTTGCTGTTACTAGAAAGAATCCCAATTCCAGTGTAGCATCTGAATTTCAGACTGATTCTCAACCTGCCACGGGTAAATTATTACATACAGTTTATATTCTCTCAACTTGTATCTGATTTCATTTAATTATCTATTTTTAATGGATTGGTAATAATGCAAAATAACTGTTTTGATATCTAGATGATGATTATTTCTACTGTATCAGGCACAATACTGACAAAAACTCAGCCTTCAGAAAGCTATTAAAACAGAATTTGACATTTGTCATACCATTGATTCAGGTGTGGAACAGAAGAAAACAGGGAGAAAGAAACTGCAGAGTTGTGTCAGTAAGAAACAAAATTCAGAGTATATTGAAACATTACAAAGCCTTTTGGTTCGCAAAGTGCTCATGGTTATCTGCTGTATTACATAACTTTAATCTGAGCTGCTTTAGAAAGCAAAAAGGCTCCTTTTTGTGGCATTAAGCTGTCTGCAGTACAGAGGCTGACATTTTGAAAAGTAAATGGTAAATTTGAGTGTCTCAGAAGTCAGTTTAAGATGGCTTAGAGACTTTAAGAAGTTAAGCGCCTGCCATCTGAAAAGTCCTCCTTTCTGAGGCCACTAAACTTGGACATCCAAAACCATTATCCATTTCTGAAAATTCTGCTCACACAATACCTGCATGGCTTATGTGCAAGGTGTCCCCTGTTTTAACCTATTCATAGGCCAAGTATGACCAGAAGTCTACATGGAACAAAAAATGCTGGACGGCAACATGGCACACTGCAGGGTTTGGATGGGTTGCCTGATTGTCCCAAAGTTGCTACAAGCATAGCAAGGAGTTCACCTTGCTTCTAGTTCAGTGTTTTCATACAATGGGTGGCAATACAGCTCACAAAGAATTTGTTCATGGCCAATGCTTTTTCAGGGATTTTATTTCTGTATGTGATGGTTTGCATAAGGTTTTGGTTTGATGTATAAGCGTGTACTTGTCAGGAAGAATTAGAAACTTACTGGACTAGGAATTGGGTTGTACTCAAATAAATATCGGGCTCAGAGCAGGGTAGGAAATCTCAAGTGCTTCTGTTTTGATCTTTGCAGAAATGCAAAATGAGGAGAAACCATAGCAAATAGTGAATGGGGGAACACAGAAGGTAAGTACAATATACCAGGGAAGAGTCTTTTTAAAGGGAGTTCATGCTTAGATCAAATCAGGTTTGCCATTTGATACAGCTTGCTGGGATTTCCAGAAGGCATTAGATAGTTCCCTTTAATCAAAGGATTTTATGGAAATGAAGCTGTGATGGGAAGGAGGAAAAATCCTTGCAGGTGTGGGTAGTTGCTTAAAGAAGAACATGTCGTGGCCTTTGCTGAAGTATTAACTGTAATTAGGGTAAAATAATATGTAAAATAGATAAATACATAAAAGATATTGACGTGGTGATGGTATATAGCAGTAAGGAATGTTGTTTGCTGCTTTTTGCTGAAGTAAACTTGTGATTTTCTGAAATGATTTCAGTGACTGGCCAGAGATGAACCTTACAAAGCCAGCAAACACTGGGCTGTGTCAGTCTAATCCACCACTAACCTGACAGTCAGTAGATTTAAATCTCTCACACATCTCTGAGCCATTTATTCCCTGTTCACTTAGAGAAATCAGGGAACCTGCCTGAGTCAATCCCCCTGTCCTGTTAGTGAGATGCCCAACACAAAACCCTTACAGAAACCTGAGCCCAACTATCCTAATGCCCTGGAAATGTGAATTCTTCAGGGCAAACTCTGCTGCCTTCAAGGAATTTTGGCTCAGTCCATCTTTGCTGCTTTGCTACTTTGCTGCTGTGGTAACTAAGCCAAGTGACCAGAAAAATTGGGTCTATCGTTTTGTAGCTATAAATTACTTCAGACTTAGTCAAATGCTTGTGTGGTTTTGAACACCTTAACATAACCAACCAGAGGGGAAAAACCTTCAGCTATACATGTTCAAGGGATTATCTGAAAGGGAGATTAAAAAGGAATGTGAATTAAACATTCATATCAGAGCAAGATGGAAGAAAAGCTGCTTCAGATCAGTCTGGTTGAAAGTAGGAAATAAACTTGAAATTTTGCAAACTTGATTTTTTGAATTGGATATTTGAGTCATACTTCGCTATACCCAGAGTGTTCTGAAGTGTTTTCAATGTGCATTTTTTGAAAATTCTTCTGAATATACCTTTGTCTCTTAATTTGTAAGATTGTTTTTGTCAATTTTTATACTTTTCTGATAGATGAAACCTCTGAGCTTTTTAAAGTCAAAAGTCAGCTTGAGGAAGCTGTTTTCCTGTATCCCTGAACAACTTTTCTGAAAAATACAGTAAATTTATTTACAGTTCCTATAAGTTCTGGCTAGATATTTCAATTATGCTATAGGCATTTGCTGTCTTACTGTGTTTAATTTAGAGGTTCAAGTTTCAAAAGTTAGGTACATACCTGGGCTTCTGACTTTGTGATGATATACTTAGAAGTAAGGCTATTTTTTAATTGTCTCGTTACTAAGACTCTTTTTTTTAAACATATTTTAAATTAATTTCAATAACAAGTTAGGCTTTTTCATTATTTCTTTTTTGTGTCTCAGTGGCAGAGGCTATTTTAAATACTGTGTTAAGGTCCTGCAGTTAAACTTTGGAGTTGCATCATATTAAATAATGTTTCAGCTAGTTATAAACCAAAACATCAAAAATGTTTGCATTTAATGGGACAAAGAAAAGCAAAAAATTCATAAAATATTATGTGTATTTATATTAATATTTTGTTCCTAGATAGGACTTTTTCTTTAAAATTAATACGTTATTTCTCTGTTTTGTGAATATGAAGTTTCAAAAATTCCAAATACAGTACGTAATTATGTGAGATGAAAGGACAGATGCTTGATGAATATTGATGACATCACACCATTAGGATTTTTTAAAATATTAGTACTGAGATTTTGAAGTTCACTAAACATTTATTTTCTTTGTAGAACTTAGAACTTTGTAGAACTTAGATAATTAGGATGTGCATAAGGTCCCTCAAATTATGTTAATGTTCAAAACCATGCTGCAGACAGGAGTCTAGCTTCAGTTACAGACAGCTGTACAAACTCCAAGGTAACCCCAGTGAAATGATTTTGTAGTACTCATAAGTAGCTTCATGTACCCTGGGAAGAAAAAAGATCTGTATTCTCTGAGAGTTTTCTCAACTTGTTAAATGCCTGTATAAATACAGGCGATGAGATGGAAAACGAATCTAGTGTTGGAGACTTCCTGCCTTGACAGAACAATTTTCCCAGTAATTTAATCAAAGGATTCTTCTGAGTTTATACAGGGGGCATCTAAAGGGAAAAAATGATGACATTTCTAAGATATACTTTAAATAATTCAAGAAAGGTGAATATCACCCTGCAAACCGAATTGTAACTCCGTGATACCTGATTTTTCGGAAAATCTGGAATTCTCAGTATTGTGCCAAAATAGGGGTCAAATGTCATCACTTAATCCTATGAGGGCATTTGTACTTTCGGAGTCCCTGAAGCCTGTGTGTGAATGTCGGGGATGCCAGGCTGGTGAGCTCAGTGCAAGCCTTGGGGCAGCCTGGTGGTGAGGCCCCTCCTCGGGCAGAGCAGGGTGGGGAGGGACAGTCGGTGCTTTTACCATGCACATGACCCACGAGGTGTGTTCCTTTTAATGTCACTGTGCAAATCAAAAGGATGAAAACGTGACATGAAGAGGGAACAGTACCTTCCTTAGTGTTGGAGAAGGGCATCGCCGCTTCAGTGCTGCTGATCTTCCAGGGCTCATTCAACCTCAGCGATTCCTGCAGGGGAGACTGTGGGAGAAAAGTCAAGTCCTGGTCTGAAGGTCGAGTTAAAAGGATGCAGTCACCATTTGAGTCAGCGGGATCTATAAGGAGCTAGTCAGAATGGGATGAGGCAGAGAATGACTTTTTCAGATTTAGAGGAATTTGTTGATGGAACAGTGCTTGGTATTAAGGAGTTCCTGCATGGAGGCTCTGTCTGCCATCCACTAGATAGGATTTCTTCTTGGAGATGAGGAGAGCTTTTAAAGTTATTTTTGGCAATGGAAATAACTGCAGAATTTGTCATGGAAAGATGGTAGTAAAAGAAAGATGCATTAAAAAAACCCCAAAGGGATAAATGTTGCTGAAACTGCAGGGAGCTCTTCTACCTTTTTGTTTGTTTAAGAAATGCAACAACCTAATATGTATGAAAAAGCTAGGAATACATAGATCCCCACAGAGGCACAGGACATACTTCAGTCCTTTGGAATTGCCTTTCTGATAAATGTGTTAATTTATTTTATTTTGTCCAGAGGCAAAGAAAGGTACTGCCTGTAGCAGGTAATCCTGTAGAAATATGATCATCAAAGTATTGCTTATGCTGATTCCTGCTGAGAAATTACAGGGGAAATAGGCTCAGGACTTGCCTAAGTGAGTTTTGCTACTAAAACATATTTAGATGGAAGTGTGGATCTCGTAAGATGTAATCAGTTTGCCTTCTGGTGTCATGGTTATGTTTGCGGCAGGTTTATAGCTTTGTGATTGCTATATCTGTTAGGGAACAGATATAAAAGGCATTTCACTGTAATTTGAAGGAACACTTAAGACTCCTGGGGTAAAATCTGGTTTTGGTTGCTAAGTCAAATTTTTAGTACTACTGTTGAGTAAATTTTAAATTTAAATTCTGATTCCTCATTTAAGAAAAATTAAAATAATAAATCTTCCCTGCAAATACAGTACTGGGATATGATTCTAAAAATAATAAAGCATTGTATGTTTCCTAGTCTACTTTATGTTTGTTAAATTTTGAAATTGGTCCAAGTTTGAGCTTTCTTCAACAGGATGAGGAGGAGACTACATAATTTTCATCTTAGTGAAAGACTAATGTACCAAAGAAGACACTGATTCATGTGCTAGATAAGTCTCTTAAGATTTTTCTGCTGTAAGCTTTAATCACAGAATTTCAAAAATATACACAGAAGTAAGGAGAAAGAAAAACTCAAAGCATAAAATTTATTAACTTACATCATAAATCTGAAAGACAGAGTAATTATATCATCTGAAGAAAACAATTGCTGTTGTAGAGCAAAATATTTCCAGTGCTGTAGGAAAAAATGTTCAAAAAACTTCTACCACTTTTAAGAGTCCATATTTTATTTTACAGACTCAAATAAATTTTACAAAGTTTTATTATCTATTAAAGCACCTGCATGCAACTACCTTTTTTTTTTTTTTTTCAGTTTTCACTAGATCCATTGTCTTTGTTGAACAGTAAAAAAAAGATATATTTCAGTATGTTGTGTTTTAACTTAATTATTCAGGCTTATGTTACAAGGAGACTGGTATTTTATGGAAGGCATGAATCTTGGCAGTATGCTGTTGTAGTAACTGTCACCTGACTAAAATTATATATCCTGCCATTAGTTTTGAAATGGATTTATGAATGTCAGGTTCAGGATTTTTCAGCTGTAAACACCTTGGGAGGAAGGGAGTTGTCTTTGTTTTTCTGACTCTGACAACATCAGGAGCTCATATTCCACAGAAGTGACTGGACCAAAACTAGACCCAGAGTCATCTCAGACCTTTATTTTTCTTTATTTCCTCTGCTTTTGTAAGGTTTGGTTTTTTGTTGGTATTTTGGATTTTTTTTTTTTGAGGGGGAGGGGTTTGCTGTTGGATTTAATTTTTTTTTGCCTGTATGTATGTTGTTTTAAAAAACAAGTAATAGACTGATAATTTAAAAGCTCCTACTTACTCTTTCTATTAACACCTGAGCTTTACACAGTACCCTTATCTCATTTTGAAAATTTATAAATTCCCATTGAAGCATGAAAAATTACCAAGTTAAAGTATGAAGAAAAGCTCCAGACATGGTTTTAGCTATCTAGATTAATCAATGATGTCAGTGTGTTTTGGTTTTGTTTTTTGAAAATATGTTGGTACTTTTAAGTCTATGACTTTTTGCAGGAAATATGTATTTTAAAAAGGCATAAAAGGTTATGGTTAGTTCTGGTAAAATGGAATTGTTAATCTTACTAAGGTGGGAGCATGTCTGATCAGCAAAGAACTCAGAGATATAAAAATTGAGATTGTATAAATTCTCGGACTATCTTCCCTTAATCAATCTTGATTTGTCTCCTTGTTTTTGGGTTTTTTTTCTGAATGCAGTACTTCTTACTAAGCTCTTATTTTCCCTAATCTCAATTAGATTTTTCCCATGGCAGATGAGTTATTTCATGTTTCAATGAATCTTCACTCTAGTTTCAAAGCCCATAATTTTTGGTGCATTTATTATGCAGTTTGTGGGAGAGTATTTTGTTTTAAATGGAAATAAACTTTAGGCTCTGGAATTGCAGGCTAATAGTCATTCATTATTATGTGATTAGTGCTTCAGTGAATTGAAGATGTCTTTGATGCTGTCTTTTAAAAGTGCATGGTCATTCCTTTTTGTCATCCCAGTGCCACAACTGTGAAGTAGAAATTGAAAAAAAGGGAAAAAAAAATTTCTTGAATAAGGGAAATCCAAATTCCTTCAGGATTTTCTCTAAAAAACTAAGCTTCTAGCTCATTTCAGAAAACTGGCTCTGATTTTTTCTGTTTAGTTATCTACTAGAAACAAAATGCCTTATTTTCTTTTCAGCTATGACATTTTAAGTCTGTGATTTTTTTTTGTTTGTTAGTTTATTTGGGGTTTTTTTTGTTGTTGGTTTTTTGTTTGTTTGTTTGTTTTAGTAAATCTTCAGTGCTCAATCTCAGCCTAGTTCTGAGCTTTCCTCTGGCAATGTTTTGGGCATGATTCCATCAATGGTCCTTGCTTGTAGCTCTCCACTGTAGGTGATTTCAAGGTGGCTGCATTCATTTGTCCAAACAGTGCTCCATAACTGCTGAAGGAGATCCTGTAATGATGTGTTTTCATATGGCAAGGATGTGATATTTGGCCTATGGTTGTGCCAGCCAGGAGAAGCTACAGAAAGGAACTAGTCCAGGCCCATCTCCTTTCACCCCTCTTAATCTTTTTTTTTTCTGCCTGCATTGCTGTGACTGCACCTAGAGACATTATTAGTCCTCAGACAACCAGATCAGAAACAGCACAACATGGCATCATTCTCTTCCAAGCTTTCTCTCTTTCTCCTCTTGTCTAAAATCACCAGTGCCTGCCTAATGAGAAGGTGCATTTCATGTGTTGGCTACTCAGGGTCATGGAAAGGAAAGTGCATTACTCATTCTCTTATTGCCTTGTGAATATATAATTTTTAGAAATTATTATTTCACATTCTTCCCCTGCAGGGTTAAACAGAACCATGTTGCATTCCTGCCCTTCAAACAAGAGTACAAGTAGTGTAGCTCTCCACTTTAGAGCATTTTTCTTTTTTCTGATTGCAGTTTCAAACCCAAACTCCTACTAATACGTGAAGTTATTGTTCAGGAAACCTCTGAAGGAAAATCCATACTTCATTTAAGCGTCCCTTTCATCGGGACTACTCAGAGCACTGAGAGCACGAAGGTGTCACTGGGAAAAAGAGAGGTAGCCTTGTACTGGGATTGCTAAGGAGGCATTGCTAAGGAGGCAGCTTTGTGCAGGGTGCAGGGTTCTCACTGAAAATGTGCTCCTCTGGCAGGAGAGGAAGGGAGATGCAGATTAAGGCTGGAACAAACAAATTTTCAGTTGTGGTTTCTGAAGAAAGGCAAAGCACAGGACTCCTTTGCTGGTGATGTGCAGCCCAACAGCCCCAGGCCGGCTGTTTCCAAGGCATGAACAGCAGCAGCAGTAATAATAACTCATAGGGATTTTCAGATCAGAATATATGGAGATGGTCATCTCATTAGCAATGAAGGAAATAATCTCCTGAACACCCATTTCAGAGGACAGTTATTGACATAGTACCACTCCATGTGAAAACAAAATACACTTAATATCATCTTGCAGGGACGTTGTGTCAGAATTTGTAGATGTTGCTTTGATTTATTTTGTCAGGGAAGACAGTAAGGTATTAGAAAGAATGAAGGATTAAACATAATATTCACAAATTGCTTCCTCCTATTATGTATTTTCTTGTAGTCAACTTTTTATTTGAGATATAGTGGGGGATTTTTTTAAAAAATATTTTAATTTCTGTCATTCAGATGTGACAAATAGAGGAAGAAACCTATAAATGTCATTGGTTCTGCCTGGCCAGTCATCAGCCCATGTTCTCTCCAAGTGGATGGCACTAAATTTAGGGAAGAGGGTAAGGTACTGTGGGTATTGATCAACAGGAAATATTAGAAATAGTGATTGGCCTGGGTTATAAGGCAGATTCTTAATTTCTTGGATGTTATCTGGTTTGTATAACTTCGTGGAGAAGCTTGGAACAGTGCTTGAAGGAAGAGGCACATAAGCTTTTGTGGCCCTTCACTTTCTCTTCTGTTCTCAAGAAATTCTCCAGTCCTCTTTCAGACAATTTATTGAACACATCCAATAGCTTGGGCATTGGCTGACAATCTGATGTAGTTCTTAGCTGTGTTTACTTCAATATTTGAATTTTATTAGTCAAGGTGTCCGGAGGCTGCTGCCAGAACTTTAGATAAAGACATCTGGATTTGTGCTTTTATTTTTTTATTACTGTCAGCTAAGAACAAAAATGTGGGACTCTGTGTCCTGAGTTGCCAGGGAGTGCAGCCAGTGAGAATCTTGGTCTGTCCATCCAGCATTTCTTGTGAACCATGTTCTAGTCAGTACTGAAGCTGAAGGCTCCAAAGGGTAAGGGAGAAATGTGTCCATCTTATAAAGGTTGGCATTTCAAATTTCTATTTAGAGAAATAGATATATGTATGCAATTATTTAATATTAGAATTACATATTATTAATAATTGACATTATAATTACAGAACCATAGAATGATTTGGGTTGGAAGAGACCCTTAAAGGTCATCTACTCCAACATTCCTGCAATGAGCGGCGACTTCTTCCATTAGATCAGATTTCTCAGAGCCCATCCAACCTGACCTTGAGTGTTTCCAGGAATGGGGCAGCAACTACGTCTCTGTGTAACCTATTCCAGTGTTTCACCACCCTAATGAAAAAAAAAATTCTTATTGTGTCTAGTCTGAGTTTGCCCTCTCCTAGTTTAAAACCACTACTCCTTGTCCTATGGCTACAGGCCTTATCCAGCTACAGTTTAATAAACTGCCATTCCTCAGTGCATTCTAGGACATAATCGATACTATTTACCGAGTTAAGTTTAAAAATCATTTAGAACTGGTATTTTTACCCAAGTTAGAAGCTTTCCTAATTCTGAGATTTATTTCCTTGATTTTAAACCCAGTTGCTCTAGGCACTGTCTAACTTCTGTGTTTTGCTTTCTGAAAACATTCAAGCAATCAAATTTTGCTCACATCAGTGCTCCTTGTAAACAAATTTTAAGTTTCCACACTTCAGTATGCACACTGGGAGTGGAACTGTACACAGTGCTGTGGTATTACTTGCCACAGTGATAGCAGCGAGTTCCCAAAACCCCCAACCAGAACCTGCTACAGAAGCAATTAAATATGCCATTCTTAGCTAGGAAGGTACAGCAAGATGCAATATCTTTGTGTGAATGTGATGAGAGAAAATTGCATTTAAGCCAATAAATCTTACAGCTGCCTAACTTTTCTTGGAGTGATGCCGCAGGCAAAGCATACAAGTGTCCCAGAAAAGAGAAAAAGAAAAATAAGTCCCTTAATGTTTTCATGATTCTCTTTATCTGTTGCTTCACCATAAATTGCAAGTCCTTTCAGGCAGAGACTTGGAGCCTTAGGGCTTTTTGTAAAGTTCTCCTAGTGACTGTGTTACGCTTATCCCATAGAGCAAAAAGAAACTGTATCTTGTCATATCTTCCCGTTCACATCACACACTTTTTAAAGATCAAGTATTCGAATACTTGCAGCAAATGAGTCACTCTCAATCCACAGTGTACTTAAAAATTAAGAGAACTTTTGATATATTCACATAATACATTCAGTTGAACAGTCTTTTCCATGAAGTGATAAACTGTGACAAAACTAAGCTAGTTCGTTAAAGACCTATTTTTTTGTAAGTCTTTTCCTACCTTTGGTTTAACTCAGGTTCTGCCTTAGCCATAATACACTAATGAAGTGATTTTTTTTTTTTTTTCCCATTCTGGTTTAGTAGGCACATGTAGACCTCAGTTTGAACATCCAGCTTTGGAAAAGATTATACAAGAAATATGTGCAGATGTAGGGAGAACCTACAGCTTTGGTATTATTCAGTATTGCTCAAGGGTTGATCCGTAGAACTACACATGTGATTCAGGCCTCAGAACATTTCCCAGTTCCTTTTTCTACTCGAGATGGGGAAGGGAGTTGCTTTATGGCACTCCTTCCCTTTCCCCTCTCCCCAGTTTTCTGTCTGGAGTGGATGCCAATTTAGGCTAGTGGCCAAAACTGTTCTTGGAAGTCAAGAGCTGAGTTCTGTTCCTATCCGAAGTGCTCACATGACAGTTTCTTGATTTTCAAAAGAATATTTTTCTCACTGATAATGTAGCCCCATTTTGCCAGCCAGAGAAGAAGCAGAAGAATGGTGATGTTACTCAAGTCTGTTGAATTGGGAAGTGTTGACAGACATGGAGACACTTTCAGGAATATATTGATGGCAGCAACTATTGTTACTCCAACTGTGCATATAATAAAGTCAGACTGGGATAAGCCTGAAATGGTTATGAAGAAGCTTTATGCCTGCATCAAGGAAGTATCTTTCCTGAGCTTTTGTTGTTCCTGTTGAGAGGAGACAGGAGTGGACCCCTGTGGGAAAGGGCAGTTAACATTCCTTAACAGGAAACCTGTGTGCACCATGCTGTTGAAGCACTATCTTTACTTCCATAGTTTTTCTTAATTGGACCTAAAATATCTTTGTGTAACCATGCAAAGAAAAAAATTGCATGGAGTTTAAAGCTAAAATTATGAAGGCATGCAAAAGGCATGAATTAGAATAAAAACACAAATTAAACAGTGAGTCCTCTGTCATGTGCACCCCAAAGAGACAAGCACAGAGATAGTGATGGCCTTGGCATTCTGGACACGTTTGATTTGATTACAAATTTGAGTACATGCTGTTTTCTAAAGGACAAATATCAGGAATTGCTGAGTATCTGGATGAGAGGAAGGCACTAAAACTTCTCAGGTGCCACTGCTGTTGCTAACATCTTTGAACTGCATGCTGGAGCTGGGGCCAGACCTTGTAACTCCAAAATGACCTAGACATGTTGCACATCACTCTGTTGACCTGAGAGTTGATGCAGGTATCTGTCACTTTTACTGGAGCTGGCATTCTCTTTGTATCAACTGAAGTCATATGTTTCTGGGAAATTTCAAGATAATTAATTTTTGGTGATAATGAGGTTGTTAAATGATGCATTTTTTGCATAAAAAGAGTCAGTAATGTAAAATACCATGAATCAAGTAATGTAATACAATGTTTTGTAATCTTAGTAAATATGCCCTGAATTATAAGTAGTTAAAAAAATAAATACATACTGCTCAGTGAAAATGTATTCTCACACCACCTTGTTTCCATATGCAATACCTGGTTTAAGAATTCACCTTTTGTAATTGTTTTAACTAAACTTTGACCTATGTTATATACTCTGTTGATACAATCAAAATCTCAGCTATTGTACTGATACAATACAAAATTGATTGCACTCTGATATTATGCAAAACAGTGTTAAAAATGAAGCCTGGCAGGCGAAGTGATCCTTGGCAGCTGCCACCCTGCTCACTGGTGCCATTCGGTGTCCCAGATATATTGGAAGTTTGACAAGATGCAAGAGAGAGGGCTTAATTAGGCCACAGTTTTACTAATTCAACTAATCTGCGAGTTATGCATCAATCACCCTATCCCAGTGTAGAGAGTTACTTCTTCCTCTGTCATTCCTGTCTGCCTGGGAAGGGCTCGTGGTCTCATGTGGCTCCAGGCTGAGGCCATGGGGCTCCCCAGTTCCTGTCTGCCTGAGAGCTGACTCTCCAGGGGTCACATCTCCCCCTGAATCTGCACCCAGCTCTGGCTGAGTGAGAAAAGGTTCTTGCTGAAGTGACTGCTAAATCACTGTTGTGTGCCCTTCTCACCGGGGCCTGTAGGGCAGCCCAAGTAATTCACTGTTCCGTGGCTCTTCTGGGGAGGAAAAAGAATTAGTAAAATATTCACAGTATCTTCCTCAAACTTTTCATGAAAAAGGACGTTCAAGGTCTGTGTGCTGAAGTTGAGAAGGCTGTTGAGCACTAACAGTTGTGGATGGTGAACTCTGCCTTTGTTTCACATTTAGATTTTTATCTCAAATCCCATATAAAAACAAACACACACACACAAAAATCCCCTGAACCCATGACTACAAGTGCTTTTTTGGTATACAGTAATTTCCAGGGAAATCAAGTTGGCTTAGTCCAGTTTGTTCTTCTACATTATACATATATATTGTAACAAAATAGTAGACATCCAGTCTTAAACCTCCAAAGCTAAAACACATTTTTCAATTACGGGGGTAGAAACTATGGAGTATGTTATTTCTGCTGATGAGGGAGGGTAGGAAGGGTAGGAGATGCTTTTCTTTGTGGCTGTTAACTTGCATTGTGGCAAGAGCCCTGGGCACCTCAGGGAGAGCTCTCTAAGGCAGTAATTCTGCTGTGAAGTGCAAGGCAACCACCGTGGATTTTATTTTGTTTTAATTTAGAATATATATTAAAACATCTTCTAATGTTGCTGTGTAGCTTTATTTCCTAATACAGGCAGAGTAAATGTGAAGATTTTAATATTCTGAGCCCTCATTACAGTATTTATCCCAGGAAGGGAAGAAAGTGTTCCAAAGTCAACTGCTGACATGCACAGAATTCTAGACAACAGGAACCCCAGACTATGTGGGCAGGCTTGTTCATTGAGTATTAAGGAATTTGATCTCTGCATTTTATATTTTTGAAGGTTTTGGGAACATTTAACATATTAAAAGGGTTTGGATAAGTTCTCTCTGCATGGGGTGTTTGGTTTGTTATTTGAGGGAACTGCTAGGGTTTTTCCAAAACAATTACTGGGTTTTAATGAACATTTGTCACAGAGTTGCCTGGGATTTTAACTTAAAGCCTCAACTGAAAAGCAAAACCTTAGCAGTGTTGCCTGTTAAGAGCTTTCAGCCATCTTTGGAGATTTTGGACTTTTGTTAGCAGTTGCAGTCTCATCAGCAATATTAATCAGAAGTCTGGTTTTAATATTAATGCGACCCAAACAACATAAGTAATTAATTTAGGAAAAAATTAGCAAAAAAAAATAAGTTTGAGATGTTACAAGAATTGAGAATATGGCAGCATTTGCTTTAATTAATTTTGTTACATATAGCTGTCCTATGCACGTTGCCAGCTGGTTAATGATCCATCAGAAAACCGATACAGTGAATTGGAAATACCACTAAAGCAGAATATATCTGCAGTAGCAGTAGAAGTAACCAATAGAACACATTTCAAAGCACGCAATCTCCAAAACATTTATTGACCAACTGCTATTGAACCAGTTCCCTAATTTAGCTTATGTGACAATCATCTGCATTTGGTGAAAATTGAGAGAAACATGGAATACTTTGCTGGAGAGCTACACCAGATGAGAGTGCTGATGAAGTCAAAACCACAGCAAGCTGAGTACTGGTCCACAGGGGCTGCACAGAAGGGCAGGCTGTAAGGTATGTGCTAGATCTGGGTGGTTTGGTTTTGTTTTGAATTTAATTAATTTTGAAAATGTTTTAAATTCCTGGTACATCTGTTGTACATCATTTTATACATGGACTGCAGCTGTAGAAAGAACGAACAAATTAAGGTGCTTAAGTCAGTAATTATTTCAAGCTCAGTACTGCTGAACAATGTATTTTTCTGAAGAAGTAAAGGTACAAATGGAAGAAGGTTAAAGCCGTGTAGCTCAAATCACTATAATTTAAAATGAGCTGTAAGAGAGCAAAACACGTTTGCTGTAATTAGCATGAACTTCATGTCACTGTTCAGTTTTGTGCTAACAGCATATACAGGCCTTGCTTAAGGAGGAGGATCAGCAGCGTTTGCTGAAGAGTTCAAGGTCACTAATTCTCTGAGTGTTAAATAGGGAAACTGTATGTTTCTGCTTCCTGATGTGTGTTAAATATTTGGAGAATGAGTTAGCTAGATTTATTTTTTCTTGCTAGAACCTACTATTTTAAATTCAGTGTCACTGAAATACATATGCTATGTGAGAACCAAATGTAGACTGTGTGTTGGCTTATCTGTAGACATAAGCAGAGGTTGACATTAAAAATCCTCAATAGTTACTGCATGTGAGAGATTATATTAGCCACATTTGCAGCAGTGTTCAGATGACTATATCACACAGCAATATTCAGAATTGATGTAGAGTATCCACTTCTTTGTGTGCCATGCTCTGCCATCTCAGAGAATTGTTTCTGGAGCATTTTTTGTGAATAACTGTTTTATGTCCTGTAGTATGAAATCCTGGGCTTGAGGAGGAAATCACTGCTTGCTATTGTTACAAGTACATCTGTAACAACATTTTGAAAAAATGTTACCATAAACAGGATCAATCTTATTTCAAAAGGTTGGTCATGAGTCCTCCTAACATATCCTCAGATAAGTGTGTTTTGAGCTTTGATCTTATGACAAATGCCTGAACTTAGCTGAATTTCATACACCTGAGATTCATTTAAAAAAACAAAGATGACTTCTGTACAAAAATAAGTGGATAAGCTATGGTGCAGAGGAACAAAAATTTTTAACCCCCTGAAAGTTTCAGCTCCTGGGATGTCTGTCAGGTTCCTGGCTGGATGACTTGAGGCACATCTGAAACTTCTCTCTGGCCAAAACAGTGGTCCTGTCTGGATGATGAGGCCTCTGAACTTTGCCATTGGAGTCTCAGGGCTTTTAGGCATCTGTGTGGAAAGGATGGTGGCACTGGGCTTGTAGTTTATAGAGACATGACTTCTATGCCTTTTTAATTTTCAGTTTTTCGTACACTTGTCTGTAGTAATTTTTTTAAATCTTGTGTGGTCAAAGCTGCATTTGCTGTAATTGTCAGGAGTTATCCTCTCCAAACGATTGAAATACTGCCATGAAAATGAAAGTACTGATGTATCTAGCTACATTGGAAAGTGACTCTTTATGGATAGATTACTCTTACACATCAGAAATCCTGTAATTGAGAAGTAGTTAATATAGAATGATTAACAGTAAGAAATAATTAATAATTCCTGTCTATGTTATCCAAACAAACTTTCCAGTGCTTTTACTGGAGGTGTTTATTAATCTAATCATGCACAGTATATCATTAGATTATTTTCTTGCATGATTGATCGATTGAATTAGTTGTTCCCTGGGAGAGGCATGAAGTACCTAAGTATAATGGGAGGCAGGGAAAAAGGGAAGAGAAATTGACTTTCTTCAGGAGATATGTTAGCAAAACAAATGAACAATTTTTGCTAAGCAAAATCAGCATTCATTTCTGCATACTGGAGAGAGTGCATTATGTAGAGCATCATGTAGAGCTGAAGGTCAAGGCCAATCTGCTTGCTTCCTGTTTTTCAGTGATCCATTATTTACTCTTGCTTAGTCAGAGTCACTGGTGCTTCCAAAGAGGAAAACAAAAAGAAAAAAGTAATGGCAGCAAGAAGAGGCCCTACAAGGTACCTTAGTTGTCACTGTCGTGCACACACCACCACAATCAAACTCCAGCACCCTGAATGCAGCAATCAGTCACTCTAGTAGCAGTGAAACAATTAAAACAAATAGATATGGCTTTGCCATACACTGTAGATGGAATAGGAAGGGTTCTCACCCGAATAGGCTGGAGTTTCTTTGCCTACTGAGTTTTCAGTACTGTAAATAGAAGAATACCACTTGATGAGTGTTCTTCCACTTGTCGTTTATTTCTGCTTTTTTCAAACTGAGGACAGTTCTGTATAAGACGAAAAATTATGTATTTGTGTTATTGTAGATTCTGGGAGCGCTACCCATGGAGCTTTCTCTCTAAAGCAATTCATTCCATATGGGTGGGTTGCTATAATTATATCTATGCAGATGCTGAATCCACTTACAATATGCAGAAACCACGGCTGTTGTTTTTGCAGAAAAATGCAGAAAAAGCTAGAGACAAAAGCCAGCTATTAATCTGGCCTATTAGTATGTGGACAGAATGACTGATACTGGTTTCTCCTCCCAGATTCTCCATTTGTCTCTGGGATATTTTTATATACAGTTAGTGCACACAAAAGATACAAACACTGGTATATTTCAGTTTCCTTGTCCTCCAAAAAGTAATTAAAAATATTTTGGTGTTGTTGTTGTTGTTGTTGTTGTTGTTGTTGTTGT
>WEKY01021070.1:22967-88014 GCA_013390045.1 Picathartes gymnocephalus | reverse complement strand
TGTTGTTGTTGTTTTTTTTGTTGTTTTGGTTTTGTTTTTTGGGGTTTTTTGTTTGTTTTTGGTGGGTTTTTTTTTTTTTGTTTGTTTGTTTGGTTTTTTTTTTGTTTTGTTTTGTTTTGTTTTGTTTTTTGGTTGGTTGGTTGGTTGGGTTTTTTTGTTTTTTTTTGTTTTCTCCCCCCAGAACAAAACTCCCCATAGACCTGATCTGAAGGAATATCTGTGTGGCTAAACTGTATCTCATCCACTGTGTGCTGCTGTTGCAGGGCAGTAATACTGAATGATAAACCGCAGTGGGTCCTCCCCATAATGCCATGCTTATTCCTCTGGAAATACTTTTCATCATTACCTTGTTTCCCCCTCTCCGTAGTTCTGAGGTATCTGGGTGTGAGAGGATTCTCATATATTTCTGCCACACCAGATTCTCTTTGCGTTATTACGTCTTACTAACATATGAAATGCTTTTCTGGATATTTTCATCTATAATCTCACACATCTTAAAATTCATTGAATTAGAAATTAAGCCTATGTGGAGTTCTTGGGTACTTTAGATCTTCCCTGCAACTACAAGCTGTATGATCTATGTGCTCAAGCTCATCTTTTGTGAAATTCCATGTAAATTCCTTCTTGCTGTATCTGTGATTTAGAAATCGTAATGCAGCCAGAAGTGTGAAATATTAAGCATATCCTTTTATGTACTTGGAATTGATGGCGACTTCAAAGTCAGTCCTCATTCATTGCCTGGTTTGTTTCACTTCAGAAATGACTTGAACTGTGAACAAAAAGGGGCTGACAGTATTTTCAGATAGGCACTTTATAGTTGTGCACTTGCAACTATATGATAGGACTGTCTCTCTTGCATTGAATGCAAAATTAGCTTGTTGATATGTGCGGCTACAGACAGAGGAACAGATGTAGTAATTCTACTTTATTTACATGAAATCTCTAAAAAGGCATTTTCTGGCAGCATGCTAGGAATAAATAGAGTATCACATATAGAAACAGCGCCATGCTATGTTAGCTCATTCAGGTGTCAGCTGTGCCATTTGGATGTGGGCGAGAGCAGGAGTCAGATCCTTCCCAGGAGGGCTGGGAGCTCTCTCACACTCAGCACCCCAGCACCAACCTGCCCCTCTGCCCAGGGTCTCTGCTGAGTGCTGTTCCGGGGCTGCACCCACTGGTAACACCCCTGTGGGAGTCCTAGAGGAAGATACCAGATGTTCTGATTTTTGATTGATACTTGTTTTTCAAAATAGGAAACCTTTTTACCTTTTTTCCGGGTTTATTTTTGGGGTTTAGGTTTTTTGGTTTGGAGTTTGTTTGTTCATTTTTTTGGTTTTTTTTTTATTTTTGGTTTGGTAGGGTTTTTTTATGTTTTTTTTGTGTGGTTTTTGTTGTTGTTGTTGTTGTTGTTGTTGTTTGGTTTTTTCCCTTTGGTTTAGATATTATTTATTTGGTTTCCTCACGCTCCCCCTCCACTTACTTTCTGTGACTTGGATCTCCCCTGAGCTCATGTTTTCAGGCTTTTTTCATCGCCAAGATCTTGAGGAACTTAACTGAGATTAGAAAATTGTGAGGGAGGAAGGGACTATCAGGGTTGGGTGGGGATTGTAAACCATAGAAAAGTTCAACACATATAATCTGAGTAAAGAAGTGAATCTTAAGTAAAGCCCTATGAATCTTTTGAGCCAGGAATATGAGAACTGGTGAGTGATGCTGAGCTGGCAGGTGCTGCAAGGGAAAGCTTTCCTGGGTGACTCTGCCCTGTTCCCCTTCCTCTCTCCTCCTTCGCCATTGTGCACAGGCTGAGGAAGGAGGTATTACTCCAGCAATAGTCCTTGCTCTCCCTCACTACTTCACTTAACTATCAGGTGTAAGCCAGGCTGTTGCCTCTATTGAATTTTCCCCTTTTTCTCTCACAGGTATTCAAACTTTCCACCGTGGAGTTGGGGTTGTTTATTCAGCTTTTGAGCAACCAGACGCATTAAAGATGAAATGCCTTGACTCTGAACTGCAGGCAGAAGTGGTGGGAGGAGACACAGTTAATTTGACTATGAGGATGATTGATGTGTAGATGTCAATTGCTATTAATATTCTTTTGAAATCCCTGACGCAAGTGTATTTTTCCCGCACTCAACAGAAAACATAAATAGAAAGACAACAAAACAACTTTGTCCCTTTAATTCATGATACTCAGAAGCAGTTAAGCAAACTCTGTTATTTGAAAGTGTCCTCCACAGGCTGGCAAAAAGCAGCTTATGGTGGTGTTCTTACCACTTTAAGAATATCAAGATGCTGTAACAGAGCTATCCACTTACTGTTAAAATGTATAAAGCACAAAAAGCAAGTGTCACCTACAGATAGGCTTAGATAAATTGCTTAAAAATGTACAGCTCCCTCATTAGACAGCCATTCATTGCATGAAAAGAACTAAATGTATTTTTCGAGGTGTAGCTATAAAAGCCATGTTCAAAATGAAACGGAGTTGAGAGCCTGAACGCACAGCACTGTTATTCAGAAGTAGCTTTCGAGCAGAGAGTTTCAACGGGAAGGTGCTGTTTGCTTGGACACAAATCAGCAAACGTTTGGCTGAAGCGTGAATAATTCAAGCGTGCGTGAAGAGCTTTCTGAAGAGAAAAAACGCAAGAATAGAAAAAAAAAAATTCTTCAAACATTTGCATCAGCCTTAGAGGACAATACAAGCAGCAGGATTTGAAACAGATTTACAGATGCACTCTCTTTAGGCAGGGAGAATGCTCATTAAATGCAAGATGCTTCTGTGGCTCGTGGGCTTGCACGGAGGTAGAGGTTTGCAAGACTGACGTATCAGATAAAGTCAGAGTGGTTACCACACCGACGGTGTAGCAGCTGCATAATAAATGATGGAGAGAATCATGTTAGGCATGCCCACCTAACCTAACTTGAATCATGCGAAAGGGGAGCTGCTGGAATTCAAATAGACTTTCTGGTTCCCAGCAGTCGGCAGTAATAGAATGCTTTCAGGAAGATGACAGATGCAGGGGAAAGATGCTGTTTTGCACTATCTTGATTTGTTACGGCAGCCAACTTATTGGCATGATGGAGTGACAAGAAAAGCAGCTGGCATGGAAGGTAGGATTATCAAAGCTATTGCATCATTATGAATGTAATTAGAAACTGACCATGACAAAGCATATGCTAGAATGAGCTGTTGCTGATGGCAGAGGATTTGTTGCTGAGGTCTTGAAACTCTGAAAACAAAATTCCTCGTGCAAAATGGATTTTGCAGTTTCATTTATGCTCGTGTTACTCTTTCTTTCCTGCTTACCTCCAAGCTCGGGGAATTGCTTGCTTGAAAGAGAGTGTTCTGTTAGGATGAGACTGAAGAATAAAGTATTTTCTAAGTCTGTGAAGCCTCAGGTAGATAGAAACAAACAAATGTGAAACAAGACTGGGAAAAGCTCCCTCTGATTCACTAGCAAGCTCTGATTGATATATTGGCATATTGAAGAATTCCAAGGAAATGAAGACGCGTGTACTGAATGCACTGATATAATGAAAATATATTCTTGCATGTGTCTGCTTCACAGTTAGTTTTTACGACAGGTTTTTTTCCCCATCAGTTTTTAGCTCTTGACATTTATCCGGTTGTTCAGCATTATATAAAGAAAATACATCAATATCTCCTGCAGGGTTTCTCAACACTCCAGCATCTGTTTCAGCTATTGAACTGTATTCACGTTTTGCCAACTTGATGCCTACCCAGCTGGTCTATCATTTCTCGCTTGATTACTGTTCTTAATTTCTCTGTATCAACTTGTTTCAGATTGGATTTTGAAAGCTGTTAATGAGAAATGACAGTAACTGCTTAACTGTTGAGAACTTGAGTATTCTCTTATTTTTGAAACACTAGAGAGCATGTCTCTGTGCATTTTATTAAATGATTGTTCTGTGTTGCACTGTGAGGTTTTCATGTAATAGTTGAATTTAGCTGTGAATACTTTAGATGGGTCACAAGCATAACTTTTAACTGAGTATTTTGAGAGAGTTTGAGAAAATTTACAGGTGTTTACTTTGGTGTAGATACTGTCTTACTACATGATCCTTCCTTCTGTCCACCTCTCCCCCCATAACATATATATCCTCCCTCTCTGTCACGGTGAACAGTCATTAAGTGTATATTGTACATATTGAAATATATTTTACCACCACTAGGGTAAAACGGCAGAGCAGCTCTGAACAGGTGATAGGAACAGGTTTAAAACAGACGTCAGCTCTTTCAGAGTGGATCGCCCTCGATCAAAGAAGTAAAAGTAGTGCTTTGTAAATGTAAGGCATTCTCTTTCTTCCTATTCAAAGGTTCAACAACCACTCAAATGCTGCTTGATAGCTTAAAGGCTATGATTATGTTAAATTGCTTGGATTATTTTGCTTTACAAAATGCTTTCTTCTATGTAAACTCCAGTCTTCATTAAATAGATCGTTTTTTTCACAGGTGGTAATCAAGAAATCTCTTGTCAAACTGGATATTCACTTGTCTGACTATCTTAAATTACTTTGTTGGCTGTGCTCTGTGTTGTCTTGTCAACAGGGATCAGGCTATTAAAGACTGAATGTTGCTGAGTAAAGCTCTAACAGTTTTAGAAAGATAGATGTTTCTAGATACACAGAAGTGAACCAGCCTTTGGAAAGTTTTAATGTAAAGATCAGTAAAACTAATAGCTCGTGTTATTTAGCTTGAGCATTTCCCTGTTTTGATCATCTACAAGAGACATTTTAAATGATTCTGTAACTGTCGGGAGGGGAGATGTACTCATTAACAGAGAGGATCACTGTGGGATATGAATAGCCAGAAATAGTTCTGTAGTTTTGATGACAATAAAAAAAAAATTCTGTTTCACAGAAGTTCAGTTAAATTGAACAATAATTTGTCATTGTTGATCACAGTGAAACTATAGAGAGAGTAACCCCTATAAACAGCTTAAGTGCCATTCTCCTTTTCAGGGTGGCAGTAAAACCGTTTTATATTGCATATATTATATTTATACCCCTGAAGCTGCTTAGTCTCTTCATGCCTCCAGGGTGCTGGCTGGCAATCATCACACAGTGGTTACTTAAAATGGGCTTTTCCCTGTGACGCCAGTAATTGTAACTTCATGCTGTCTGTGGTCATCACAGCTGACAAGTGATTTTATAGTTTGTTTCTGTTTTCTCTCTGGTATTTGGTTTTAGCCTTCTCTTTCACTGATGAATTAATAGGACACTAGGTGGAGCCAGCTGTTGATTACATAAATAGAGCTACAGTGATACAGGCCTGTCTAATGAGCAAGCCTGTGTATATAATGCTTATTATTAAAAATAACAATTTAAAATGTTACGAATTGAGTTAGACATGTAAGTCTAGATCTGGTAGGATTAGAGGAAACCATGTATCAATTTTCCTTTCCTTTTATTATCTTAGAAGCTTGTAATCAAATGTGAAAAATAATAATAAGGAAAGAGCATCTACATTCAATAAAGAGGGCTGGGAAGCAAATGAACGGAAATAGAAAAAGAAGAGAGAAGCAGCAATAAGAACCAGCAGATGTTTCTACTATAGATACATGCAGATATCCAGTTGTGTATCTGTACATCCTTTGCCTGATGCACACAGATTTTCTCTCATCCTTACATTTAAATCTTCCTTCCGTTCTGTCTTCCTGAAGTAATTTATAGAGCTGACATCTTTTACTTTATATTTAGATGTGGGATCCATGTTTTCAGATCTCTTCTTGGGAGGGTGTTCTAGAAGGTGTGCAAGGGCACAGAGAGTTGTCACTCATATGTTAGCCAGACATAATTAAGAAAACTGTAGAAGGTTATTTACTGACCGAGGTGGAATCTAGTTGTATGTGCTCCTTTACATAATTCTGGTTATTAATCCTAGTCAAGGATAAGGGATCTGTAGTCCTAGGCAGTGTGACAACACAAGAAAAATACAGTCACTTCCACACAGATTTACAGATATGTACCTCAGGTGTGGTACATATATTAATTCAGCAAAGAAGAGATAGCAATCAGGGTGTATGTTGATACTTGGCTACATGAACTGAAGAGGAAAAAAACAGGAAATAAGAAGTGTGAGATGGCAGGCAAAACCAGAGATTAAGGACATGGGCTGGAGCAGTGTGGCAGAACAATGATAATTCCCATCAACCTCTGTTAAGTGAAGCACTTCCAAGTTCAGTCAATGTCTTGTTCTTACAGGAGTAAAAGGGAAGTAGGGTAGGGAAAGGCTCAAATTAGTGAGGAAAACTTGTGGAGGAGGCAAATGACAGCCGCCTAACACTCCAGGAGTAGCGAAGTTTAGAAGACTGGAGATTGACCTTTTTGAATGTTATTCTTAGAGACTTATAATTTTAGTACTGACACGAGGGTTAGAATGGTCCTGTTCATAGAAAATCAAATTATGCATGGACTTAGTGCTTTTTGGAGGAGCCTTGCAAGAAACAGTGCTGCACTGTCAACCCTAAGAGACCTTTTTGGTTATGAGCTGTGCAGTTTGTGCTCAACAGCAGAAGCATGGGAGGAGATCAGCTACAGTGGAGACAAAGTTTATTAGTTTGCAAATAATTCAATATTTTATTGAGGTTAGGGCATGATTTTTATTATTTTTTTAGTTATTTATTTTAATGGATAGTCTTAGCCAGAAACACAGCCTTTGAAATGTGTTATGGTGTCAGTACAGCCATATCTGCTTCTGTACACTTTCTGTCTACCAGCACCCCAGGACTCGCTTTGAATAAGCTCATCCTGACATGTCCTGAATTTCCTTTCTGACAAGAGGAAGATGTGCGTAGTGCGGCAGCTCTCGGCTTTCTGCTGCTGGTCACCTGCTGCTTCACTCAGCTTGTGGTTCCTTCTGAAGAAGGTTGAAATTTTAGATGAGAAATACCCACAATATCTGACCATCTTGGGCAAGGGTCATGAGAAGCTGAGCCAGAAGAAAAATGTACTTCTTTTTTCTATCAGTCAAATCTGTCCTTTTAAAAATCCACTGGAATGAGGAGGAGGGCAGGAGAAGGGGAAATAGCACATAAGGTGATGAATGAAAGGGCTTTGGGTTTTCCATGAGACAGTCATTTGGTGAGTGAATGGTAATTGCCTTGCAAGAAAAGCATAAGGAAGGGCACATATGGAATTCAGATTATCCAAGGGATATTACCGAGTATCTGGTTATGTACTGCCAGAAAACATTATACAAAGACATACTACATCTAAGCAAAATGTATTAATAAAATAAGTCTATTTGGAAAGATAAAAATATTTTTGTCATTCAAAACTCAGAGTTCACACTTCGTAGATTTTTAATTTAGTTACTCATATTGCATAACAGAATTAAAATTACTAACAATTTGGGGAGGGACATATTTGATTATAAATGCTAAAGGGTATCCTTTCTCTCCACCCTGTACAGAGGTTGGGTTGGTTGGTTGGTTGGTTTTTTTTAGAGAATATTAAGCCACATATCCCTGAAATCACATACTTTAACCTTTCCCTCTACTCTGCCTGGATCCCACCTGGAGCAGTGGGTCCATGTCTGGGTCCCCCAACACAAAAAAGACATGGACCTGCTGGAGCAGGTCCAGAGGAGGGCCATGAAGATGATCAGAGGGTTGGAGCACCTTTCCTACAAGGACAGGCTGAGAGGATTGGGGTTGTTCAGCCTGGAGAAGAGAAAGCTCTGGGGAGACCCCATAGAAGCCTTCCAGTACCTAAAGGCGACTTACAGGAAAGCTGAGGAGGGACATTTTACAAGGCTGTGTAAGTGGCAGGACAAGGGGGAATGGATTTAAGCTGAAGGAGGAAAAGTTTGGATTAAAAAAGCAAGTTCTTTGCAGTGAGAGGTTTTCCAGAAAGGTGGTGATTGCCCCATCCTTGGAAACATTCAAGTTGGATGAGGCTCTGAGCAACTCAGTCTGGTTGAAGATGTTGCAGGGAGATTGGAATAGATGACCTTTAAAAGGTCCCTTACAATTCAAACTATTCTATGGTGTCTTAAACTACAAGGTGCCAGTGGTGTTGCATCTTTCCTGCTCTGTGCCAGTAGCTCCAAAATGTCCATGAGATTCACTGCAGAACTGAGGATAAGAACACAGGAGTTTTTCCTTGCAGAAATGTCCTGGACATGACAGACCCAGTGACGCAGTCATGAAACAGGGAGAGCTGAAATGATGTGAAAGAATAGAAATCAGGGCCTTACCAGAAATGGAAAAAGGGAAGTAATAATAGTTTTGCTTGCATTATTTTAAATTTTTTCTTTATGGTCTGAGCATCTGTGCATCAGAATCAGGGTGCAAGATGCACCTGTTAATAAAAATCAGGAACTTCTGGCTGCACTGCAGTTTCTTTGGCTTTTGCTATCTTTAGAATAGGGATTAGTCATAAAAAAGGAGAATCTGAAAAGTAAATCACGATCAGTCACAGAGTTTTTTTCATCGGTATCCTCAAGTTACACAGCTTAGTGTTTTACATTACCACGCTGTTCTTTACAAGGTGTTTCTTTCATTTACATTTCCCTGAAGATGCTGCACATACCACAACCAGTTCTCTGACTTGCTTGATGATACAGAAACTCAAGATGCTGAAATGGTCAAGGACATATGGTTGGTTTTGACCAATTCTGGCAAGACTCTCCTTTTTTTCTTTCTTTTTTTCTTTCCTTCCCCTCCATTTCCTCCTGCCCAAGGTTTAAGAAAACTGGGGAGAGTCAAAGATCAGAAAAAATTAATGCAAAATTTGAAAAATATTAAGCTACCTGAAACTTGTGTTTTCTATATCTAGTCTTACCTTCACGTCTTTTTGTGTCCTTCTGATGATTAGGAAGAAAGAGCATGAGGAATTTCTTCATGGCATCAAAACTTTTTAGCATTCACTTCTGATCACTTACATTGATCTGTTTCCCTGAAACTTAAAAGCCAGACTAAATAAAACCACCACATGCTGCTTTCTGCAGGCTTTCTTTTTGTGACTAGCTTGCTATTTTTTTACAGCCATTATGCAGGTCACACTTACTTTTGCAAAAAATAAAGCACAGATACTGGGAAGAAGTTCGTCATTTTATCTTTTTTTGTAACAAAAATAATTTAAATATTCCCACCCTGTGCTAATATTTAACACATCTTTATTTCCTCTTACTACAAAATATCATTTATAATGGGAATTCCTCTGTAATTTGATCTTTATGGTCCCAAATGGATGGTATTTAACAGATATCCCTAGGTACAAAGACCACTTGTTCAAAGGGCAAGCTGAAATTTCACCAATTTGTTTAAAATGCATAGTTTTGGAAAAAAAAAACCCTCAAAAAAAAACCCCAACCAACCAACCAACAACAACAACAACAACGAAAACAACAAAAGCAAAAAACTTTTTACTTTGCAGTCTGAGGTTTTTATTCAGTCTTGGTAAGGACTGCAAACAGTGAAATATGCAACCTGTTGTCTTCAGTAATGATTGCAGGCCTTGAATTGTGACTGAAAGAGGTTTGATAACAAGGCAGAAAAGCAAAGCTACTAAACAACTTCATGTACATGCAAAACATTATATTTATATCCTTCTGAGTCATAATGGAAACAATTTTTTAAACTGGATGCTTTGGTGAAGAAGTTTTGGTGCCATTGAAATATTCAGTGACTGAAGATTGAAGTTAAGGTAATTAAGACCTTTGAGATGTTTATGGTTCAGTGTCTGTGATGACTCTCAAGCTAATAGTAAAACTACCGAATTCTCATTTCTTAGTGGCCTTGTTTTGGACTATTGAAAGGCACAAGAGATTTTTATCTTATGAATGAATTTGCTACTTACCAAAACATTTTAAAACCCGTGAAATAAATTGCCAACACAGTGTGATAAAATCCTTGTGTGCATGTGTCTCTTCAGATGTTTCTGCAGAAACCAAGAACAAAAGCATGTCACAGACGTTGATAAATCCCAGTACCTAATTATATTTATTCCCAGGTTGTGCTATTTTTCAAAACTTCAGAAATAATAAGGATTAGGTAAGCGATCAGTTATGATGCTACCTGAACCAAGAACAAACAAATCCTAAGGCAGTGAGGGTTATGAGGAGACTGTCAGGCTGCTAATTTAAGGATGTAATGAGGAAGCAAAAATTGAAAATTCTTGACATACCCTGGGTCCGTATGCCAGGTAAAACCAGCACCATCACATGCCCTCAGAATGTGAAAAATCATACAGTTTGCTTCCTTCAGAGAACTGATTCTTTCATTCCTGCTGAGTTCCTTAAACAAGTTAAAAATACTTTAAGTACCAATACCTCATTGTCTGTCATAATATCTAATCCCCCACTTTTCTTACAGGCACTGTTTGTTGAACTATGTGGGCCTAAATGTGACTTTGAATTATCAGCCTTAGACAGAGTGTTAGTGCAGGTGATAAGGGCCCCGTAACAGCAGGGAAGTGAATACTGCTGAAGAGCACCAATTAGGGTTATTCCTCCGGTAACAAGCAAATGAATTTTTCCTTAATGATTCCGTAGTGAAAATGGTATTTACTATAATATTCTGTGTGACCTGGCTGACCCATCAAATAAGAAGCAGCCCAAGCAGTTCTGTTGGGCTACATGTAGCACAGAATTTTGTAAATCTGCCTAAGTCTAGAGTGCAGAACATTTATTATTATTTAATGTGAATGCTTTATTATCTATTTTGTGACATCAGTGTATGTGGCATGTGAGCAATTGTAGAGAAAAGTGACTTTGCTCTAGGGAACAATATGTAATTAATGTGAAGGGTCTGCTTTATATCCTGAAAACCAGGCACAGAATGATGACTGCAAACCTTGACCAGCTGTGAAGCTGTAAATACCCTAAGCAGAAAGGGGACTGCATTTTATGGCACTCACAGTTTGAGGATTTCACACTGAATGAAAATTGTACTGTGTGGAGACGAGCCACCCATTGATGATTCTGAGATGCCATGGAAACAGAGGTCCCCTTATTAGGCGTTGCAATTTGTGTGTGAGCCAGGGATAGGTGTGTCATTGGGAATCCTCCACAGCCTGTACTTGTATAGAAACAGTGAAACCGAGAGAGAGGGAGAAGAAACATCTGCATTGAAAGAGACAAAAATGAGCCAGTCAATTAGATGAGGGAAATGCAGTGGTGTCAACTTACTCTACTGCTGCTTCCTGCAACTTGTTGCTGTCTGCCAGGTCAGGAGATAAGTTTTTACCTGAGTGAACAACCATCTCAGAAGAGCATTATTATAATTCAGGAGAAAAAACATAAGGTATTTGGTTTGTGTTGCAGGATAATTTTCTGGTTTAACACCTTGCCTCTGAAGTTGCAGAAATATGAGAAAGCACAAAGAAACTACCGAGAGGTGTATCAGTGCTGAAATCGTCAGTTTTATTTTGTTCTCTGGGATTTTATTCTAGGTCCTAGCTCTGTCAAGTTAATTTAAAGGAAAAATAAATTCATATTGATAGTGCTGGACAGAGCTGCATTGACAAGACTGGAAGAGTAATTCTTTGTACCCCCAGCACAGTATGGGACTGGGAAGCGTTGGCCTTCTCCACACCAGCACCCTGTGCCCCGCAGAGTCAGAGTGGTGGGGAAAGAGTTGGAAGTAGAGCCTGGGGAAAGAAGCGACTTGGGGGGCAGGTATTATTTCAGTCATTTTGCCTTTGCTTTTTGCTATCCCATTCTACATTAATTGGCAATAATTTACATTAGTTTACCCCAAGCTGAGTCTGTTTTACCTATGACAGTGACTGGTAAGTTACTCTCTGTGTGTTGACACAAGATTTTCTATTCTATTTTTTACCCCTGTCCTGTTGAGCCTGGGTGGGTGTCTGGCTGCTGACTGAGGTCAGCCCACCATAGTGAGGTTAAACAGAATTATTCCCCCTCAGCTTTCCAAATTGACCGGACGTAATGACTCAAAGGTTGGTCATTTTTAGGGATAGCTGATATTAGAATGTGTGGGTGTGGACCACAGCTGATACTTGGTAAAACAAGAAAGTGTGTAAAATTAAACCTCTGCATTTGAAGCAGAGTCACTCCAGAGGTATTTATCCAAAACGTGCCCTGAAAACACAGTTGAAGATACATCATGCAAAGGGCATTGTTACTATATTGAAGCTGCTGTAGGTTGTGTACACCTGAGCTAAGATTAGAGGCATGAGGAATTGTATTTGAGCAACATCAGGAGTGCCTTGCATTGCTGATGTTTTTGTCTGCCAGAGAGGGACTGCATGTATCAAAATTTTTCCTTGGCTGCACTCATAATGTATGATGAAATCTTGAGTTTAACCAATTTGAAGAATGTTCCCTCACTTTTTAGTACTTAAAACTGAAAGAGCATGGTGCTGTGGCTGTGACAACCTATTAATTCAAAAGGTGAAAGAAAAGAGAAAAAGAGCTTTATTAAAAGAGATATGCCATACAAATTATCACAAAAATGTTTTGTCCTTAAAAAAAGTGATACTTTAATGGGTGTCTGTGGCATTTCACAGCACACTGGTTGTACAGACCAATGTAATATCTGTTGTTCCTAGCAGAGTTTAGGGGGAAAAAAAGCTATTACAGCATTTGAGTTGTTTCATCATTCTGAGATAATCAGTGAAGGAAAAACACATTGTGTCTTCAAGTTTAGAAGGTGTCAAGAAATGTCATATGGGGCTGCTGTCAGATGGGGGAAAAGGAAGATGTCATTTGCAGGATGTTGGAAGCTGTCTGCTGTAACAGGTTGTGTTCTGGAGGTTGGGCTCCTGTTCTACCATTGCTGACGTGATCTAAGTTTGAACGAATGCAATTGTTCAATACAAGTGTTGTCTGTAAAAGGAAGGTTGTGCCCTTGAAGGAGGTGGGAAGGAGTCTGTCCAGAGGTGTTCAGGAGACACTTTGGAACAGCCTGCAGAAGCCTTGTGTTGATGATATCTCAAGACAAACTTGTTTAAACTTTAAAATAATAATAATAATTTAAGAAAAAAAGATTATATATATATGCAGGGGACATTGCCTTGGGACCATCTTATTTTATCCATTACTAATTTCAACTCTGTGACTTAAAATTAAAGAGCTTCAGACACTGACAATCTATAGCACCAGGCTGGTTTCTGCATGGAAAACTGCAAGAGTTCTTCTTCCAGAAAAATGGGAAAAGATATATTTTAATTATTGAGGTTGTAAACCTCTGGAGGTTCTGTGATAGAGTGTTTTCAAACTTACACAAAGCTTTCGGTCAACCATGTCTTATCTAAAATGCAGTAAGCTCATTGGCCAGTGAGGCTGGCTGGCATCCTAAACCAGCCTGTAGCTGATGTTGAACCGAGAGATTCCAATTGTCTATAAAAAGAGCTGAGAACAGTAAATCAGAGGCTGTTTCTACATGATCACGGTGTGTGTGTGTGTACCTGTCTCTTGCCAAGTCCTCAGTGAGCCATTTACAGTAACGCTACATGAAGGGAAGCCTAACCCAACACAAAGGAAATATAAACAACTTGGAAAATGTAAGGAGCCACAATTCTTTTGTTGGGGCCATGAGAGTTTTTGTTATTTATTTTTGTGTATCTCTTGGTCTGTGGATTATATAGCAGGTCAGTAGTAGCTTTGCCCCACTTGTCAAGATTTATGAAGTGGATGTTATTTCTGGCTTCTTTATGGGTAAGTTAGAGAACAGGCTTAAACATCAAGGTGAAAGTTAGAGTTCAGTAGAGACACCCATGGAAATCTGGCTTTTCTTGGATGTCTCTCCTATCTTCAGTGAAATGGACTTGTGGAGGAGGTAGCAAACTGGTTAGAAAGGGTCAGGTTCATGTCTTCATCTGTTCCTTCTGGAGGTCAGTCAAAGTGTATTTATGGAAGCCTGGCAGTACTCTCTCTCCTTGTAACCAATGAAATGAAATTACCCCAACCCATTACTGGAATAAAATGTTAATCTCCATTGCAGATGCATTTTTAGATTAGATCTGTGATGTTTCTTTGTACACTCTGGCGTGTTGCTTTGCACTTGTAAGTAATTTGTCTTGCTGGTAGTGCTTGCAAGTAGTCTGGAATAGTCCAATTCCTTGTAGTAAGTAATAAGCTCCATTGCTCAAGAACAATATAAGAGATATGTGGTGAGTTACTACAGAACTTGAAACTGAGCAAGAGAAAGCTAATCTATACATGAGGCAGGATTAATTTCATTAATTACATTATTGTAGTTTCCTAAATTTTGGCTTGTTCTTTCTGGTTCAGGGTTTTTGATACCTGGTATTGCCTACGAGGTTGCAATATTGAACATTTTGATTGCTAATATTAATACTGTTACTATTTCAGGAACAGAGTAGGGCTTTAAGGACCTCTTGATTAAGCCATGATAGATACGAAGCAGTGAGATTTTTTTTTTCTTTTCTTCCTGGCAGGAGAAATAAGGGTGTGGTAGACACACCTAAAATGAAACAGCTGTAATTTCTTTCTGTAACCACTGATTGAAGAATGAGTCCCTTAAGAGTACTGAAGGAGACAAAAGTTACTTGGGTCTAAAGAACAAACCAAAGAACACATTTTTGTGTATATTTAGAAAATATTTGTTTTTCTCCATGCATTTCAAGTGGCTCGCAGCATCGTTCTCTCATGGTGCATGAATTCAGCTCAGAGGAAAAAAAAAATGAGCCTTCGAGCCCTCAAATATTTGCTCCTTTGTAATCCTATCTACAGCCATTTAAGGTCAAGCCTGAAGTTTAATATTAAAGTAAATGTTGTTAACCCTGGAAAGTAAATAGCGTGAGAGTGATTGAGCTTTTTCCCCTCAGGAGGGTGGAGAGGCGGACAGCGAAAAACCTTGAATAAAATAATTAAGAGAATTAATTGTTTCCCATTTACCTACTCAAGTATTTTATTCTGTGTTTCTGAACACTGAACATTACATGTGCTCCAGGGGAAAAGTCCTTGTAATTGAAACTTTATAGTGTTGAGAAAAGCAGCATGATTATATGTGGGGAGTTGGACTGAGAAAGAATATTGGCAGAAGACTGTTTCTAGGCAGGGAGATGCTGCAGCACACTGCAACAGGAGCCTGTGATTGCTGACAGTGTCACAGCAGCGTGTGAAGCAGCCCTGCACCTCATGCCGCCTGTCTGAGGGTCACCAGCTACATCACTGGGCATCTGTGCTCTCTGTTCAGGTCTGTTTGGAAACACAGGAAAGACTGGCGTTTAAAGGGGAAGAGCCCCCATCCCAAGCTTCATCCCAAGCTTAGCTATAACCTAACTTAGTGTCAGAACTACTGAGTTCACTTCCTACATCCTCTGTCTTGAAGATTTTTAGACATTAGTGGTGGAATACCTAGAATTTTCCCTGTGAACTAATGTTATATTGATTATTGTAGGGCAAGTATGTTTCTTGCTTTATCAGTTCTCCATCCAGGGAACCTGAAAAACAGTTCCTACAGAAAGGAGAAAACGTTCTTAACCTTATGAATGCTTTCTTTCTAGAGCTTGTTTAACATACTTATTTAATGGTCCCATGTTCTTTATAAAATGTATAAATTAAATCAGTTTCATTTATTTTCGTATAACTATCTTATGTTAATCAATACTTAACATTTTTAAAGTGATGTGTTGTGTTCTTGTCTTTCACGTTATTTTCTTTTTACCTCTTCTATATACTTTTTAATATTTGCTACATCTTCCATGCACTTTGACTCTTTTTTATTTGTTTTATATGCTGTATTTTATGATGACTGTAGGTGATATTCAAGATTGAAGGTGCCAGTAGTTAATATTCATGTTAAATTTAATGCATATTGTTCTCCAGAGATGTAAAAGAAATTGTTTGGCTGTTGAAGCTCTCAGATAAAAGCAAAAGTGACATACCTATTTCATGCATCACATCAACCTGTTTTGCATGCCACTGTCATCCTCCTTGAAGTTGTGCAAGATTAGATTCAAACCATACAAAGCAAACAGGACAGGTATGTTGCTGCCACTTTGAACTGTGTGTACCACATTGACTCTCCTGTCAGATATGCTTAAACTGAAAAATAAGCAGTGGATGTGGTCTTGATCACCTCCCAGCCACACTCAATAGCTGTGGTAGCATTTACTGCTCTGTAAAATTGACCAGTCTCCACAGCCTACCCACTTTGTTATTAATATAATTGTGGAAATTAGTCACTCCGTAGCTCTTGGATTGAGTTCAGATTTGTGTAATTTCTATTACACACTGAACCACCTTCTCCTACTCATCAGCCCTCACTACAGTTGCCAGCAGCCTGGCTGGAATTACCCCTCTCAGAGGACTCTCTCCAGCAAAGACTGCTCTAACTGAACACAGTCTTTGGCCCTTCACTAACACGGGGCTTTATTGAGCCATCCAGCATGTTCTCATACATAGAGGTAGTTATTTGATTCTGAATTGTCAAATTACCAAGAGCAGTTTTTAAAAAGAGAAAGAAGTTTTCTTTGGATTTAGATTCCCTAAGACCTTCTTTTTTGGAGGGTTTTTTTTCCACATTTGGAGGGTATCTTGTCTACTTCTGTGTAGCTATTTTTAGTACAGCTGGAGAATCTGTGGGTCATTGTGTCACATTCTCTCAGTTAATCTGCTGTTACTTATGCTAATGAGGCTTGTGCACTGGGCTTTTGCTTCACTTTGCCATATTGTCACTTCTGCAACAGAAGCCAAAGGTGACTTTATCCACTTCAACTGTGATGCTTTTTAAGCACATTTTGCTTTTTCTGTGATGTAGCCCCAGAACTCTGCAAGTCAAACTGTCTCAATCTCCTCATAAGAGCATGGATTTACAGCCTCCAATTTATTCTCCCTAGTGTCTGGTGAAGTCCAATGAAGCTAAATCCTGTGAAGTATAAACTTTCTAGAAGAGTAGAAATTTTTTTTAATAGAATCATAGAATGCTTTGGATTGGAAGGGACCTTAAAGATTATCTAGTTCCAGCTGCTCTGCCATTGACAGACATTTTCCACTAGATTAGGTTGCTCTAAGCACAGTACAACCTGGCCTTGAACACTTCCAGGGATGTTAAGACTTACATGGAGATTTTGGAAGTCTGGAGAAAATGAACTGAGAGAACATTGATACATAAATACTTCTATATATATACATGTATTCCCTCTTCTTATGAGATAATTATGTTTCATATTATGTCAGAGTCTTATCTCTGAAGGACACTGGTGACTTGAAATCATGGGTGTATTCTGTCTGTATCTTCTTGTTTCCCTCTTGAATACTGAGCTAAAGAGGGAGGGGAGCAAGATTTGGAAACTCTGCTTCTTGTGCCTACTCTATAAGCCTTTGCTGACCCTGTGAATACAAACTAGCCAGAGCCTTAGTAATTTGTTCAGCTTTTGCTTGGGTTGCACTTACACCACAAAATATAGTTCATCTCTCCTAAGTTTAGGTGAAGTCTATTCTCTTCACCTTTGTTTTTTCTAAAGTGATGCAGTGAGAGAGGCCAATTTCCTACAAGCTAAATGCAATCAAAACCTATGGGGTTTGCAGTCTGGCTTTTGCTCCAACTTTTGCATACTCTGAACAAAAGGATATGCTCAACCCTCTAAACCAAACCTTTCAATCCTTTGCTAGAGCTCCACACACGGTACTCTGGCTTTTGACAAGGAGCTGTTCGACGTTTTAATCTTGATTGGCCTTTGACAAGTACACAGAAGCCTTCAGTGTCCCCAGGCAGAGTCATGTTCTTCTCCTGTTTTCTCTCTGTGTCTTTCCAGCTTTTCTGAGCCTTGCGTTTTGCGTGGTTGTTGTCATTGAAAGCAGGGACAAAGGTGCTATTTGTCTTCTCCTACTCAGAGCAGGAGGAGAGCAGATGCTCGTAGGAATGCTGCTAATAATCTGCAGTAGGAATGGCAGTACGTCTGGTAGGAAAGATCCCTGGCTGACCATGTTTTCCACTGCTTTAGGGCACAACTACAGCGTGCAGTGAAGAGAGCCATGCCAACTCCAAATGAGCCAAATCTGGAACTGCAAACTGTTTAGCTGTGTTGCACAGGAGGATGGTGATATTGCCAGGCCTGCAGACTCATGAAACATGCTGCATCCTAAGGATTTGTCATATAATCAAAGGAAATGGGATGTGTGTAGGGAATCCCAAGAAAATGCTCAGGAAAATTCATCCAAACTTATGTGTGTGTGCACACCACAGATTCACAAACAGACAGACAGATACTGCCATCTAACTATGTTCATAGTACTCTCGAGCTGTTTCGTGCCTGGAACACTGTAAATGTGGTAGCCTTGTAATGATTGCAATTTAGTTTGAGGCTAAAAAATTAACTGGAAAGCTATCATCCCACGTCTAGTAATAAATCTCCAATGCAATAAACTTCTTAATTTCTGCTCTTGCCTTTAAGTTAAAAGTAAATAAAAGCAGCTCCCTTTAAGCTCAGCTTCCCCTCAAATTGGCACCACTTGCAAGTGAGAAATAGAACTGAATGTGTTTGTGGCAGTCATGATAATTATGGAACACAATATTAACCTGGCCAGGAAAGATAAATATCTTGGTATTCACTGCAGTGATAAAATGATTTTGGAATGCAGCCTGACAGAGTGGCAGATGAAATTTGATTTTTCTAGCTATACATAGCTCACAACGGGGCCTCTGTAATATTTGTTGAGTCTAAATGTCCTGAGAACCTGATGTTGTCTTTGTAGCATGGATAGTTATTCTTTTGCAATATTTTAAGGGAAAAGCCTATACTTTTAATACCAAAAATAGGTAAAAATCTTTGAAAGATGGTAGACAAGAAAAAAATACTGTATTGAACTATTGAACATGTTTTTTTGTCTTAAGGGTGAATTAGAGCTTTCACAAAGGCCATGTATTCCAGATCTGTCTGTCTAAATAATCAAGTTGTATTGGTATTGCACAACATGCTTGGTCTTAGAAAAAAAGTAAGTATAGTTCTTCTAGGAGGGAAGATCAAATTTGTCTGAACGGTGGTTGACTGCCAAAAAAATAGGCTAAATATATATAATTTGGGAAGAAAAATACTGTTATCTTCTTCCTATATTGTGGGTGCAAGTAAGATGATATGGTGGTGGAGAAGTCAGAGCAGTTACTAAATATTTTCTGGTCTGGTTTTTCTGTGTCACCAAAGTACTATTGAAAAACATCTGCTCTCTGTTAGTTTCCAGTGATGTCCTCTATATATGGAGAGAAGTTTCACAGTTACATTTATTAATTTTCTTAAGTAAATAAAAGCCTTTCAACAGGTTCCTCTTGAAGAGAAATCTTCAGTAATTTCAATAAGTTCTACAATCTGTGCCTCAAGTCTTCAGTGTCCTGCCACCAACACTTGCAGTGAGTCCCTGGTGCTGAATTTAGGTTCTGTAATACACTTTTCTTTTTCCTTCTGAGGTGAAGCACACAGATCTGAACTACATGTGCAAGGTGGGGGCTCACGCAGCACTGTGTTCTTTTCCTGTGTTCTTTTCCTGTGCTCTGTCAGCCTCTTTCTGTGTGAGTCAGAGAATTTAAGACCAGGGAGGACCATTAGATCATTCCATGTGACCTTCTGTAAAACCAGATCATCACATTTTGCACAGGTAGCCTTTTGCTGATCCTGGTAGCTTCTGTTTGGCTGCCGCGTAGCTCTCAGAAAGACACCCGGGAAGGCAGCAACAGCTGCCGTGTGTGTTACTGCTCTTGGCAGTGTGGTTGCACTGGTTAATCACCCTTTCTAAACAAATACGCCTTCCGTAGCTGAAAACTTGCCTCAGCCTTTCAGCTCACTCAGCTGGCACACTCTGCTACCTGTCACTACAAAACTTCTCATTCTTAATTGTTTGCTTGACTTTGCTTGGCTTCATCCGTTCATTGACTTGTGTATTGTTTGATGACTGTGATTTCTGCATGTTCTTGGCCAACATTTTTCTGTGATCTCTCCATAAGTACCTTTCTCAAATGTCTTCAGTTTATAAATGTGTATTTTCCTGGTTCCCATCCCTTTACAGTGGATTACGTCTCTTCCTCTGGCATGCACTGTGTGTTAGCTACACAGTGAGCAGTGCTTTACACCTCCTCTTCAGATGAGCATACAAACACTTCTAATTATAATAAAATTAAAGACCTCATATTTGAGACATGCTGTTGTAACTGGTACTTGGAAACAGTTTTTCATCAAGAAGCTCTGACCTGTAACTAACTGATTGAAGTGATTAGAAACAACTCCATTTCATGGCTATTTTTTCTTTTGAGGACCGAGTGAAGGGTTTATAATGACAGAAAATCTGAATGATCATATTTCTTTATGAATGTTACAATTGTTAGAAGGACAAACAGATGCTATTTTCAAAAAGTTACACTTGAGGTATGGGTCTTGGATTAATAGCCCCGTTGTCTTCCTGGCCTCTTCCAGTGTCTATCTCCACATCAGCCCAAGGCTCCCTCCACCTTTTGAGGTGGATCCAAGTCATTCTGCTTTTGAGCTACGTTCATGCACAGAAAAATCTGAGAAGTCTCTTATATTGGTATTTTTCATCATTCCATGTATTACACAATGCTTTTTTATTTCTTACTGCTACAACTCATTGTAGAAGAATGGCTTTTTGAAATAGTTTCCTTTAGCTTCAGAAGATGATCTGAAGCTCTGTATGTACTTACTCACTGTTGATGCCCACTGTGTCCTGTTCATCTTTCTTTAAATTCCTTGCTTCTCCCACATCCCAATGGTAAGTGAAAGATGAGAAGGGTGTGGGTGGTCTGTCTTGGAGATAGACTGGGTTCATGAATCTTTAAGCATATTTTAGCATCCTTGTTTCAAGTGTTAACAGAATTTTATTAGTAATTAAAAATATTTTATTATCAATTAAAAGTCCCCCTTCATGTTACTCTAATAAACAGCTTTGTTGGCTAGTACTTATTCTAATGATTAGGCACTTAATTTCAGAAAGACTGGCAAATCATTTCACTCATTTCTGAGAGCTTAAGGACCAATAGAGTTAACAGTACTATTGCTTGCTTTCCTTCTCCTAGAATTTGTTTTGATGCTGGATACTGCCCTAACCAGACTTTGGAGACCAAAGTTTGCTTGCTGCTGCTCAGAGCTCATGTTGATACTTCAATCAGCAAAACTCCTGAGTATATGCAAACTCAGTGTGGAGTTGAGTGCATACATTTTTGGGTTTTTTTTAAAAGAAATCCTTGTGCTGAGGCAGTTAGGCTCATGGGGTTTGTAAAACCTACACAACAAAGGTGTTATTCTTACCTATAAGCTGTACAGCATCCAATTCAGCATTTTTTTTTATTCATGCACCCCATTATCCAAATAATTTTCATGCCTTTTAAGTTTAGAGTGTTGTAATTCACTATGGTACTTTGATACAATGGTAAAAACGTGCTCAGAAATTATTTAAGCATTCAAGATGCTTGAAGGAGCCCTTTGTGCATCTTCTGCAGTATGTATGTGGAACTCCTGTTTTAAAAATATTTTTTCAAATTATGTTCTCGGTAAGGTGTCACCTCAGCAAGGTTTCAGCTGTGAAACTGCAGAGTTGGGCCATATTAACATAGAAACAGCTCACCAAGTTCCTAGAAGTGATTTAAATCTTAGTGCAGGTATTGTGTGATATTGAAGTTGACAGGTTATTTACTTTTAGCAAGATTAATCAAGTGGGGGGGGTTTAAAATTATTTTATTTTCGGAAAAAAGATAGGAATGTTGTTATGCAGCAGTCTTTGTTAAAAGGTCAGAAATTTCTCTGGACATAAACCTCTGCTGCTGATGACACTGCTGAAGACAAATACTGTTTGGGAGAAACTTAGAAAAAAACCTATTAATATGTCATCAAACCTCGGACTTCCCCATAGGCTTTTGAGGCCCCTGTTGAGCTTCAGGATGATTATTACCAATAACCTCAGCCTCCTCCTGTGTTGTCTTTTGCAGGCAGATATGAGCTCCCTTTGTCAGTACTCTGAGTGCAGATTTGTTTACTCTGACCAAGCTTCAGATGCACTAAAACCTGGGCATGCTAACACAGTGATAAATAGATCTTACTAGGCTTAGTACTGTGGCTTTAACACTTTTTTTTTTTTTTTTTTTTGCTTTTAACTAGCTTTGTACTTTAGTGGCTCAGCTACTCACCAGGGCCATACAAGTTGGCTGATGGCATTGGCAGAACAAGTTTGTGTGTGCCTGGAGAGCAGGCAGCAGGGGGTTGTGTTTGCCTTGGAAGACCTTGCTGATACACCTCAAGAAAGTGAATTTCCTTGAGCTCTGCCTGTCAGCACTAAGGAAAAAGTAATTCAAAAACAGGTCCACTGGCTGCAGAGGTCAGTGGAGTTCATTCCTGAAAGTTAGTTCTTGTTGGAGAAGAGAACTGGAAATTTCTCCTAATGATAAGTGAGTTAAAAAGGGAAAATGGGACAAAGAAGACAGAAGATGGAGAGGGGCGGGCAGGTGGAGAAAAGCTAAACGTACAGCAGAGAAAAAGGTGAGAGTGATAGCGAGATGGACAAAGGTTATTTTTTGAGCCATAGGCAGAATGTCCTTCTGTAAAATCTGCATCTGGGAATATTGAGATCCATGCAGAAGCCTACACCTTGGTAAAGTCTGTGAATTTCAAGCTTGTAAGGCAGAGTGAAAAGTGTCATATTTCAGATTACCTCAAAATCCCAGACAAGTAAAACTTTTTAGTGGCTATTTCAGGTAATAGGAGTGTCTCAAAAGACTTCCACCTACAAAATGCCATCAAACGGAGAGTTTCTCTTTAATAATCCATCTTCCTTTAACTGCAGCTGCTCCAGGGGCCAGATGTAGAATGACTACATTATAAATATCAGGTTTCCAGGGCAAACCAACGGTAAGCTAAAATGTCAGTTTGCCTAGTGCAAACACTTGACTTACGCTGAGCAGAATAGGGAGTAATGAGGTTGGAGACTGTCTCTTTGCTCCTGGTCATCTCTCTTTAGGATATTTTTCTGGGTACACGCTTGACAGGGACTAGATGGCTGGTACCATTTCATCTCCTCTGTACAGAAAACATTCACCAGCTTAATGTGCAGGGAGCTGAGCTGCTAATGCTCTGTATGAACTTGCTCATGGCTGGACTGTCAGAATGATTCTGCTGTGGCTTTAATGAACTAGCTGTAAGACCAATTACACCCTGTAAAAGATGTAATGGTTAATTAAACTACTGCAGTTGGTCAAACCTGAAGGCTACTGAAATACTAGATGTGTATCTGGAAGCAAAGTGAGGCTGAAACACACAAGAGTTCTTTCTCTTCCTATATACTTTGCTTTAATATGGCCAGATGAGATGAGAAACTGAATAAATTCAAGAACATTTCCTTTTTAAGAGACAGGGAGTTTACTTAACGATTCCAAACCTGCCCCTTTCATTCCTGTTGCTAATGCACCATCACTTTCACCTTCCTCACATCAAAGAAGAGATGAAAATGGCCCCCTGCAGAGACAGGGAACACTGCTCTAACAGTGCTAGCAGTGAGAGGTTGATTTTTAGTTTAATACTCGGCCTGTGAGAAGCAACTGCCTGATTTCTGCCCTTTCCCACCATCTTCTCTCTCTGGGTTGCAGGTGTCTGTGGCAGTGCTGCAGCCCCACATTTGCCTGGCATGTTTGGCCACTGCACCCGCTGTGGTGGCTGGATGGGAGGGGAGAGAGCGGGGACTGCCCTGCCTCGGTTCAGCTGCTTGGTATTTTGGTGTCCGAGTGTGCTGTGCCTGTGAGGGAGGACTCCTGCTAACATCTTGTCTCATGCGAGTAGTGAGGCTCTCTGGTCATGAGTTCCTCTCAGCCTGGCGGCCTGGTGTCACAGGAGCTCATCACTTCTTTTCAGAAGTGGCTGGGCTCCAGAGGCATCCTCCTGCAGGGGACCTCAGAGCACGCCTGCCCCGCTGGAAGGAGGGGGAGCACTGCCACAGCTGCACAGAAGAGGCGGAGGTGTGCTAGTGATGCCTTAATTGGCTACCTGCAAACAGAGACTAGACAGGAGTAAGAGAATAAAAGTGAATATTTATTTGAAGGCCTTCAAGGGCACACCCTGGGGAGCACACCCTGGGCCACCAGACCCAAGATGGACCCCAAGATGGACAAGAAGTCACGAGTTCTTACCCCAGTTATAGGTTTTGGTACATTAGCATATCAGCATAAATTCGCCAATTAAAACTTCAGCTACTGATGTAATTCTCTCCGGCTTGCCCCCCTTTCCTTAGCTGTTGGTTTACACTTTCTGGGCTTAGGACCGTCCAAGGGTCCTTGGAGAGCAGGCCTGGAGAGGGTTGTTATGTCTATCACTGCCCGAGAGAGCAGCTAACAGGTTACAAAGCACTTCAGAGTTACACACACTAAGTACAACAGGATCTAAGAAATATAAAAGTTAAAATTCAAGGCATCACTAGCACCAGAGACAGATCCCACCCGGCTCCAGGTACTTCCATCGGGACAGTGGTCGGGAGCGAGAGCTCCGGGAGCCGCCTCTCTGCCCGGGGAGCAGCAGGAGCACGGCCGCGGCCTGACAGAAACCCGCCTGGGACAGCACGGGTCAGGCCAAGTGGCGGTGCCAGAGGTTTCTGCTTAGTTTCTAAACTCCGGTAGAATCATCCACTGTGTTATTTTGTGTCTCTCAAAACAACAGGACCGCAAAAAAGGGGGAAAAACGAGAGACAAAGAGAGGGAGAGTGGGAGATGTGGCTGTGGGAATGGTAGCCGCGGAAAAATGGGCCTGTGTGTTCACATGCACTGTGCCGGTGTGGGGAAATCAAAATGTTTCAGCCTGTAATTACACAGGAAGCATTTAAAGGGCGCATCGTTTAATGCCTGTTTTCAGAGATCCACTTTGAAGCTCATGAGCAGAGAGGTAAATATTTAACTGTAAGTTGAAGGTTATTCTAGGCATGATGAGTACCCCTAAAAACAAACTAACAAAAAAGCCCCACAACAGAACAAAACCAAACACTAAATCTAGTAACAGCTGGTTGTTTTCCAAGCACAATCTTTCAACAGCTGCTTGAGACACGAAGGTAAAAATCCAGCCTCAAAACAACAACTTAAAAGTATTGCATGTAACATCTACACTCTACCGGCTAGGGCTGGTAGTTCTCCCTTTTCATTAGTATAAATGCCCCTCCCCTGCAACAGGGAATGAGTGATAATGATTTTGATACAAGCTAGCATTAGTTTTATTTAGTATGTTAATGAATGCCTGTTTCAAAACACCACCGTGGAAACAGAGTTTGGATTTTTTTTTCAAATAAGAAACTATTTAATTTTCTTTTTGCATATTGTCTATTTGAGGAAATTGAAATGTTTGGTCAAAAATGAATAAATGAATAAAATCTGATAAGAATTGTTATTTAATAGGCTATTATGTGTCTTCATAGCATTATCATTTCTTCATTTTTGGCTTTATTTGTATTTTTTTCTCTTCAGCAGTAGCATTAATTTTCAATCCCTTCTGCTCTATGTGGGCTGTTGTCCAGTGACCTAAAAACTGACATGTGTTACAGATTTTGAACAATTACTGTTTATGCTTGGAGGGGGGTGCAGGGGATTACTATTTTAGGAGTTGATGTCATGTCATGCTTTTATATATGTGTTTTATATATATATGTATATAAGTCACACACACTCTACATATATACGTGTGTGTGCAGCTTGTCTTCTGTAAATTGGACATGAAGTTTGTATTCAAGAAAACTGTAGTCTGGTGAGTGAGAGCAGGAACTGAACTGGAATTGTAGAAACTTGATTTTCTCTTTATCTGTCCTGCCTTTGTGGGATGAGGTTGTCCTCTGCTGGCAGTGAGGTTGGGGTATCCATTTCCCCTGAATGTTTGCAGTTGTTTCTATAGAAGAGAACTTGTGGCTTGAGCAGGATTTTGCTTGGCTGTTGCAGTGTACTGGGACAAAGTCAGTATTTTAAGATGCCTGTGATGCTGAGGAGTTGCAGCAGTTTTGGCACCAATAGACAGCTTGTGGCTGAAGCATATAAGCTCACTGGGAGCACTTAGGGACTTGGCCTCTAATATATGAAACTACTTAGTCCTGTTTTTTATGTAAAAACACCTTTCACACCATCTAACCCCCCAAATCAACTAGCCAGTCAGCCACCAGGTGGTTGAGGACGCTGCATCTGAGACCCTGTCACTGCCACTCTTGGGAGATTTGCCTTCAGAGGACCTGCAGAGCACAGAGCCTGCCCAGGACTTTATTTTAAGTTACAGTTATGATAGGGTCAAAATGCATAGCAAATAAAGCTATACAGCTTCAATTTATTTGTGTAAGAACTGTTAATATAAGCAGAAAAAAAGTAAAATCTTTATCAAATCATAAATTATGTAGATACTACAGATATTACTAATTTACAGGCAGCAGAATAGTTTTTATAAAATAATGAATAAATATTAAAGAAGTCTCACTTTGCTTGTATATGAGATTACAGAAGGCCTCATGATGAACTACTGTTGTTTACTTGTGTTCCAATGGTATTCTCCCTCCTCTAGCCTAAATTTTCCAAATATAAGCATTCTACATACCTAATACACACATTCTTTAATTTGTGATGATTTGATTATTCATAATTTGTTGCTTTTTTCCAGCTGTTTCTGGATGCTTAAATATTAACCAAGAGGTTTTTTTTCCCAATTTTTATTTTGTTGCCACATGAGCATCGTTATAAATAATACATTTTTTGTTTCCATATGTCAAAGATGTTTAGAAATAAATCTCTTTTTTTGCAGTAGTAGCTGGGAACACAAACATGCAGCCGGCACTTCATTAGATGTTCTTTTATCAGAAACTCAACTGTTTGATTAGTTCGATTTAGAAGATGCTGGAGGCTCTGATGCTCTGTGAACACCTCTCTGCTCTTTAATGAACACTTCTGAATCTTCCAGCAACACAGAATCAAAATTTTACTGTCTAAGCTGGGTAGCTCTGTTAAGGGGCACTCATTTGCTGTGCTCAGGTTGACTTTAATTTGTCAGATGACACAGCTCCCTCTCTTCACGAGACTCTATCTTTTTAGCATAAGCTTATTGCTCTCACCTGAATTTCCATTTTGGAGTTGTTCACTTGAATGACAGACAGGAAAGACGTGAGGATATTTAAGAGATCATTTGTCATGTAAGTTGTGTCAGCACGTGAATCCTGTAGCACCAGTGGCACCTCTGCTGTTACACTGATAAGAGGAAAGGAAGGAATGCTCTGTGATAAGGGACTGTGACCACACAGCAGGAGCACTCACGTTACACGTGTGGTTTCAGTTTCATCTTGGTGTAGACTTTGCTTCTAAGGTACAGAAACCCAGACATTATCTCTGGTAGCCCGATGCAGACAGAAGGCAATGCCTTGCATTGATGCACCCGACTCAGTACAGAACAGTTAATGAATTTCCCTACATAAAGGCAAGGCATGGCTGGGCAATTAGGTGTGATGATTAAGTAATTCTGTAACCTTGCTTACCCTTTTAAACAGCGTGAAGAAAAAAGGTTGCATTAGAAAGCAGAATAGGAATTGGTCTGGTGCACACAAGAGCTAATTTGTAAGGAGAGGGAAAAAAAAAATGGTGCCACTCAAACACTATGCCTGTATTGAGAAAATGAGATCAACAGAGGATTCAGAGAGAGTGACTTAAAGAGGCAACAACATTTAAAACAGTTAATTCACAAGTACTCGGTAGAACATCTACGACTAACACACAGCTAATACAAACTTACAGAAGTTAGTCAGAAAAACTGCTCCTTTTTCTCTGTCCAAAATACCTGACAATGGCATCAAACAGGTCTGTGTTTTGGGTTTTTTACATTACAGAAGGAATTGAAGTAGTTAATAAATTGGCTGATACTGTTTAGTTCTGTAATGGATAAATCATGACAGCGAAAGAGTACATGTGAGTTAATGAATGCAGTATTTATATCAGCCCTGCAGGGCAAAACGAAGAAAACATGCACATTAACAAACAGTTTAATACCCAGGAAGTGCAAAATAAACTGACTCCATAGAAACCCTAGGGTGAGTAGGAATAAATATAACTTTATTCCTTACTCGGCTAATTCTACAATGCTTTATGAGATTAACGTGTTACTGTGTGTTTGGATGATTAACCCGTTATATATAGTAATTAGCCTTTTAGTTATCATGTTGTAAATAATTTTTCACTACATGCTTGCTCTAGGCTTGTGGACAGAAAAGCAAACTGGTCTTTCATGCATATCCCTAGACTTGGCTCTCCTTGTGATTCTTTCTCTGTCCTCTGGTTCTGAAGCTGCTCTCAATTTTGGCTCAATTTCCATCCCAATCTTTTGTGCTTTTGTCATTCTCTCCTATGACTTGTGCTGCTCTTTGCTCACATGTGCAGATTCTCTGAGATGTTTTCTTCTTCTTCAGTTTAATAATTTTTAATAGTGCTGTCAGATAACATTGAGTGAAATTAGATATTAAGTTTCAAACTACTATTAAGCAATTTTAATAATATTCTGGGTATTAAAGACATTTAAAAATTAGCTGAAGGTTGACTCTTTCAATGAGACTTGACTTTTTTATTGAAAAAGCAATTGTTTCATGTTTGTTATGTTTCCTTTCCTCTGGATATTTCTAGAGAAATAGACTGTGTTGCACGGTTTCTCTTTTCATGTAACAGCTGTGCCCAGGATACTTAGCAAGATTATGTGTCATCCACAGCATTTTGTTATGTGCTGAAGTTCTGTTGTAAAGCTGGCATTTCCATTAGAGTAGATCAGCGTGTTCTAGTCGTCAGATGACTATTACAATTATTTTATCACTTTCTTTTTTTCCCAGCAGAGTAATCGCTTTCTCATTGATCTGGACATACAACTGATAGATGGATATAGGGATGGGCTGTAAGCAGCAGGCTCCAGCTGCATTAGATTGATGTATCAGGCAGCTTCCAGCTGCGTGTGATAGGAAGATTACAGGGCTCCAACTGTATCACTGTACAACTCAAAGTAAACCATATAAAATCTATCTGAAAGATTCAGCATTGAATCCTCCAGAACTTCCCGTTACAGCGGATGCAGGAAGTGCTGAAAGGGAACCTTAATTTTCAAAGGCACTAAGGTCCAGCACATCATCGGCTTATGCACCATGAGTCCGTCTGTAGGAACAAACCTTTGAGACAAAAACAATGAATTAAATTACCCAGAAAAACTTTCCCACTTTGTTTCCAGATGCACAAGTTATTTTCCTTAATAATAGTGACAACAGGTGATATTGGTAACAACAAAATTGCCCAAGGAAACATGAAGTACCACAGTGTTCCCATCTTACTCTTGACTCTCCTTTGTTTGCCACCTGCAGCCTCTGTCGAGAAGTAATCCCAAACACAGGTTTATCTTTCAAAAAGATAGTTACAAGAAAGTGGTGACAAGTGTTCTGGACTCTTTTATATCCTTTATAAAACACTATTTTCATTGACTCTATTTAGTATAAACTTTATCTGCTTGGGTGACACATGTAAAAATTACACTCTTAAGAGACACCACCAGTATAAATTGACTTATTGACTTCCAGCCAAGTTTTAGGGGATATTTATGCAGCATAATTTAATGTTTGTAGGGACCAAATTTTGTAATTGGATACCAGTCACTGAAGATTGGTCAAAGAAAAATCAATACAAATATTGACTAGTTTGTGAGTGTTAGAATGACTTAAAGATTTGGCTTTTCTTGCTAGACAAACTTGTATTTCATCTTGATTTTAGGACCTAGCTTCACTAATGACTTTGGCACAGTCTCATATAATTAATTTTATTTGAAACCAAATGGTCAAAGGTTCAGAGTGAACCCACATGTCCACATAGTTGGTACAAAAATAGCAGCCTTAGCATAATATTGTTTTTTCTTATTTTTTCTTTTCCACAGATCTGTCCTTTTGCAGTCTTTGTTTGAGACTGTACTGTTTACTGAGTCACTAACAAATACAGATTCCTGGTTTATTTGAGGCTCTGAGAAAGACAAGGCATTTTAATATATTCAACAGGAAAACTTGTGTAGTGTAGTTAATCTATTTGTAAAGGTTTGGGGTTTTTATGATAAACAACATTTTTGTTAAATTAGTACTGCAGTAGTTTAGTGTAAAGAATTCTGTAAAATCCAGTAAATAGTTAGATGATCTAGGAGAGCAGATCTGAGCTTGGCAGGATCCCATGGGAAGCTGCTCTGGAGGGCAGAGGGGCTCGGAGCAGAAGGACAGCCCTTCCCAATCTGCCGGAAATCAAAGAGTTGTGGCAGGAGGTCAGCACAGGCAGAGCTCCCACACCAAACCAGGTGTACCAAAGGGGCTAGAAGCTGTGGGCTACCCTGGAGGAACCCAGACAGACTGTCCAAGATTGCATGGATGGACAAGGGGTTTAGGAAAGTCACAACTTAGCTGAAACTGAAACTGGGAGGGATGTGAGGACCAAAGCACAGGCTTCTGTATACAGCCTTCAGCAAAAGGAAGGCGAAGGGAAATGTGAGCCCACCCCACAAAGGAGCAGGGGATGTACTGATGAATTGGTTACCTCAGCTTTTTCTGTGTCTTCCGGGTTTTTCTGTTAAATTCTGCCCTTAGCTCAGGCTCTTGAGCCACATGGCAGAGCTTAGGGGAGTGAAGAGTTACCTGCAGGGGAGAAAGATCAAGACTTATGGCTTTTAGGCCAGCTGGACATCCCCAGGTGTGATGGACCAGGCAGGCTGCACCAGAGAGTGCTGGGGGAGGCTGACAGGGGTCACGGTGAGGCTACTCACTGTCATCCTCAAAGAGGCTCACAATGACAGGAAAGAGGCAAACATTGCTCCCAGCCTCAAGATGGACAAGGAAGAGGACCGAGGGCAAGTTATACAGCAGATCCTCCTGGAAACCATTTCCAAACACAAAGATCAATTAGATGATTTGTAAGAGCCAGCATGGAGTTACTGTGGGCAAGATGAGCCTGACCTTCGGGGTTGCCTTCTCTCATGGGTTGGCTGGCTGTGTGGGAGAGGGGAGAGCAGGTGATATTGCCTACCTCTGACTTTAGCAAGGCTTCTGACCTTGTCTTCCATGGTTTCCATCCAGAGAGATTGGTGAAATACAAGCAGGATTAAAAGATGGATGAGAAATTGCTGATTGGGATCAGGGACGTTTCACTGCTGTGCCTGATGGGGAGGTGTAAAACAGGCTGAACCAAGCTCTTCTCAAGAGCTATATGGCAGAAGGAGGAGAGGCACAAGACATGAGCTACAGTGCAGGAGATCTGGATCAGGGGTAAGGGAAATGCTTTTCACTGTGAAGGTACCCAAACACAGGGGCAGAGAGGTTCTGGGATCCTGTCCCTTGGCCCTGTGCAACTTGCTGTAGCTGATGCTGCTTTAAAAGAGGTCCCTTCCAACATGAGTCACTGTCCTTCTCACCCATTCCAAGGAGTACTGAGCCTTTACTTCCCTGCAAATTTGCAGTGGTGTAAAGGAACACAACAGAGTGTAATATCATTTTAAGAATTAGTTTTAAAGAACGGGTGAAGATGCTGTCTGTGCTGTGGGGCAGCAGACCAGCCTTGAGTCCTAGAAGGAGGAGCCATGTGAGTAGCTATTACTTGACCTGCATATAAATCTGCCTGAGACAACAGCATCATTCCCCCTGTGTAAACACATGCAATTTCTCACTAGGTAATTAGGGCTGGGTTTGTTAAGGTAGAAGGAAAAACTGAGAAGGGGAGGATGAAAGCTGAGGGCTGCAGCTGTGATGTCACCACCTTTCCTCCCAGTGGCATTCACAGCAGAGGTACTGAAATTCAGAACAAAGGCAGTTTACTGAATCTTCTATACATTTTTAGTAAGTGAGATTGAAACTTTAGACTTCTGTGAAAACTGAGCTAATTTAGTGTGCTTTGAATAAATATATGATGAGACTGTAGCACCAGATTATTGTAATTGCAAAGAAAGAGGAAAAGACTTGTAAATGCAGTAAAAATGAACAAGCCTTCCAATACGTGCACTTACTTTTCTTATTCCTGTTATGCTCGCTTAAGCCTTCCCAGAATAAAACAATCATTATTTCTGAAGCTATAGCAAAATTGAAAGAATATTTTGCCAAGGAACTATTTTGAGAATTCAGTTCATCTAAATGAAAAAAAAAAAAAAACAACAACCAAACAAACCAAAACCAAATAACCCAAAACCTAACTAAATAGCAGATTTTGTAAAATACCTAAAATTGATTTTTGGACGTGTGTCTAGGACATAACAAGAAATTTGTATGTCTGAAACAATTAGTGGATCTCAAAAAGGCAGTGGAGGATTATTTTCTTTTGCATGAATGGGAAATATTCACTCAGTGATAAGGGACTTGCAACCCAGTTTTGCTGCCTTCTGTGAGTTAACATTTCCAAAGTTGCACAGCCTTTAGAAGTGAACCCAAAAAAGTAAAAATTTTGGCTCTTTTACTCTGTTAGGTTTTCTCCCAGCCTTCAATCAAGTACTTTATAAATGTTCTGAGGAAGATGTTATACTGTCTGGGGAGCAAGCAATAAAAAGGCTAACTTAAAGCAAAACATTTAAAATAAATTTTAAATAAAGGTCAGTTTAGGGCTGATGCTTTAAAAGTGATCTTTAAAATGGATGGGCTAACAATAAACAAAAAAACAAAGTTTGCAACAAAATTACAACAGTACCCACACTGAGCTCTCTAAGAGGAAATTGATTTGTATTTGTTTCTCTGTAATTTCTGGCTAATTCCTAAACACAAGAGAATTAGTTGCAGTGGAACAGTTGGAATGAAGTATTAAAGTTTCATTGAGTTATCATGGGAGACTTAATTTGGCTCACATTCTTATCTAAGGTGCTGCTCCTGCCTTTATTTATGCTTTTAGTTAGTTCCAGTAGGGCTGAATAGTATATTGCCTTTTCCTATTAATTTCTGCAGTGCTGGTGTTCTGCATGCTGGGAACAGGTTTCAGAAATATCCCTTCTAGGCTGAGTGGAATTTTTCATGTACGTAGCTATTTATGTGGAGTAGTGTTCAAACTTGAAGCCCAAGTATTTTCCAGGGAAATAATTCTCTGTCATAGCTTGTAACTATTTAAGGTTTTTAATCATGCTGAGATAAATTGAGTGAAAGAAAATAATTTCCTTTCAATCAAAATCTGGCTGCCGTAGTAAGCACTAAGTTAGTGAGTTTATTAGATTGAAGGCATAGGTATCTATTTGTATTTATGGTCCTAAAAAGTTCTTATTATGAAGAAACACCTTCTGTCATTCAGAAATTCTGTACCATCTCTGGAAGAATTCCAGGCAAACTTATAGAGTGCTTTTCAGACAAATGTGATAGTAAACTAAAGCTGTCATATTAGTTCATCTTAGTGCTGAGCAAACTAGTTCAGGCTCGATAAGGATCTTTATTACATCTATTCTGAACCTGGGCCAATTCCTTATTTTTAGAACTGAAATCAAGTTCAGATCTTGAGGTCTTGAAACATTTTTCACTTCTGGCAGACCTGAAATTCCAAGTGGCCAAGTACCACATAAGACTAAGCTTGTATTTTTACTCTTGAAAGTAGTAAGGATTTGTAAAGGAAAGGTTTTGGTGGTATGGGCTTTTTTGTTTGTTCTTGAGGGGTAGGGCTGTTGTGTGTTGAGATTTTTCTTGTTTGGTTGGTTTGTTTAACATTTTTGAATGGGGGAGTTAGGTTCTTTTGATTGGTTTTGGAGTTTTCTTTGGGTTTTTAATACTGTTGGGTTTTGATTTTCTTTTTTTTTTTTTTTTTTTTTTTTTTTTTTTTTTTTTTTTTTTTTTTTTTTTTTTTTCTTTTTTTTTTTTCTTTTTCTTTTTTTCTTTTCTTTTCTTTTCTGAATGATCTTTTTTATCTTGGCAGTTAAAGCTAAAACTTCAGGTAGAACTTAGCCAGCCTTCTGGATAACTGCAAACATACAGCACTGCTCCTGTTGTTTATCTGAGATCAGATTGTTTTGTACATGAAAGATTATCTTGTATAGATGGAAGAAGTGTTTATCTTTTCTATTTGTAGTACACAAATGAGTTGTTTAAAACAATTTCTCTGCAGAAGAGATTCTACAAACCAGTTATAAATCATCCAGAGAAATAGTTGTAGCATATGTTTTCCTTGCATGTTGTACCTGAGAACCCCTCATAAACTCTGAAAACAGTGGCCTTGAGAGACTGTTATAATTGCCTATGACAAGCATGCTTAAAATAGCAAATAATTTCCATACATTTCAAGCTGAAATAGGATTTGAGAGCTTAGTATTTGTGAGTGATTAAGTGGTAGTTATGCATAGTGTGCCTGCCATATGTGTTTGAGCATAGCAATATGAATTCAGTTCAGCCTTCACATGATGGACATGGTTCTGTTTATTTTGAAGAAGGTTCTTGCTGGTTTTGGTGCCTTCCCTGGGCTAAGCAAGTCTGGCTCCCCCAGCTGCTCCTCACAGGACTTCTGCTCCTGCCCTGACCATCCTGGAGCTCCCCTGGACTCACTCCAGTTTATCCTTGTCTCTTGCATTTGTGTGGCAAAGCTTGGGTCGCAGGGGAGCTGCAGGGTTGGCTTCTGTGAGCAGCTGCCAGAAGCTTCCATGGTGTCTGACAGAGGCAGTGCCGGCTGGCTCCAGGATGGACCTGCCTCTGATCAAGGCCAAGCCCATCAGGCACAGCAGTAGGGCCTCGGGGATAATGGAGTTAAAAGGGAAAGAAAAGTTACTGCGCTGAGGCAATTGCAAGCAGAGAAGAGAGGAGTGAGAGTATGTGAGAACAGCCCTGCAGACACCCAGGTCAGTGCAGGAGGAGAGGGAGAAGGTGCTCCAGGTGCCAGAGCTGTCTGTGTTGAAGGCCACGGTGAGGCAGGCGTAGAGGTCCATGGTGGAGCAGGTACGTACCTGTGGCCTATGGAATGCTGCACACCAGAGCAGGTGGATGCCCAAAGGAGGCTGTGACCCTTTGGGAATCCTGTGCTGGAGCAGGGTTCTGGCAGGGCCTGTGGCCCCATGGAGAGGGGAGCCCATGCTGGAGCAGGTTGGCTGGCAGCACTTGTGACCCCTCAAGGGACTGCTGGAGCAGTCAGATCCTCTTGGAGAGACTCCTGGTGAGCAGCTTGTGAAGAGCTGCAGGCTGTGGGAAGGACTCACACTGGGTAATACTGTGAGGAAAGGGTGAAACCTGCAGTCTGCAGAACATGGTACAGGGCTGAATGAAGGCTTCTATTCTGTAACGTCCTCTAATGATACAGCCGTTGCCTTAACAGAGCCACTGCCGGCTGGTTCTGCAGTTACAGTGGCCCTGTCTGTTCTGATATCCCAGCAGGGGAAGCAGATTGATTCATTAGTAGTTGATTTCTGAGCCTGTATATCTAAGTCTGGAAACCACTTTATTAAAAACTAATGGTATATCATCCCATCCTCTGGAGCTCAGAGCTATTTTATGTTCAATCTTCTCAACAGTGAAAGGACTTTGGTTTCTCTCTGTTTTTATAGATAATGACCATGAGACTCACTTTTGTCAGATTGAAATAATAACTTCATTTACCATTTGCTATTCAGTAATAAATTGATTTGGGGAGGAGTGACTAAAACATGGAGATTTTTTCAATGCAAGATATATGGATTTGTGTAAGTCCAATACTTCGTGATCAGATGATGATGGAAAAGGCACTCTGGCAGGTCTTGGTTTTTAAAGTTCTATTTCTGTTTATAAATTCTGTTAGCAAGGCACAGCCTAAGCAGAAAGACAAATTCAAATCACACTTTTTATGTAATAGTGCTCATTTCTCTAAGGATCTGAAATGTCCCATTCATCAGTTCTGTTATCTCTTGGCTTGACGAGCACTTAAAGCTGAAACATGTAGCTATCTTAATCTACTTTGAGATATAGCACTTTTCGATACGTAAATTAGAAACTGCACTAAGGCAACCACATAATTTCTTACACTGGCACAAAGCAGCCCTGATGAAGTTAGACATTTTTCTACCTCTTGTTAAACTAATTAATTTTTGAAACCCCATTTGTTGTGATTTTTTATTGTTTTTTCCCCTTCCTCTATGAAGATAGGAAGTCTGAAAGAAAAAAAGTCCACAAAACTCTCCCAGAAGATTTTACCTGATGAATTGGACATTAAAATCAATTTTGTGTGCTTATCAGGTGTTGCAAATGGATGAGAGAGGGATATTAATGGTAAGATAGTTGTGGAAATGAACAAATTCCAAGTGCAATCACTCTTACTTGTGTCTTCAGGGAGGAGCGTACCGCAGGGCTTAGCATGAACATGACAGCTTGACAACTCAAGGTTGTTTCACTTTGAGAAGCGAAGTCATGTGGTGGCAAGATCGCAGCCCAGAAGGGTAACTGGGGTAGTTTGTGCTCCCAGAGGAGGGGTCAGTGGCTGCACAGGGCTGGGTGCTCTGGGGGCTGTGCCCCAGGAACCTTCAGCCTTGTGTGGCAGCCCGCAGGGATGCTCCTCCTGAGCTCCAGCCCGAGCCTCCCGTGTGTCTCTTTATGCCCCCTGTTCCTCACTCTCCCACCTTGCACCACCGGTTCAACATTCTTGACTTTGATCTTAAGGATAGAGAGGATATCAAGTGGGAAGGTAAGTGGAAACATGCTTCTTTGTAATGAGAGTTAAAAAAAAACCTCATAACTTCTATCAAAGTACTTACAGTTTGCACTGCTGCAGTTGTTTTATTCTGTGTGGTTATGGCTGTGTTAAGATATATTTGTTTTCATCAAAGATGGTGAGACCCAACAGGTGTAGGAGGAAGACTAAGTAACAACAAAAAGCAAGCAAACAAAAGCCTTGTCTTAAAGTATATTTTCACATATGAAGCAACAATTTTCTTGGGAGGAAAAAATAAAGCCTCCAGTTCGGTACTACTACTTGAGAATGTTCATCAGTGCTTTTTATTTATAAGTGTCATGGAGTTTAAGCACCTGTTAAGACTGATGTAAAGAAGATTTTCTGATAAAGTGAAGCGAGGGGAAAACTGGCATCTCTTCCAAGGTCCTCAGCAGATGTGACTTAGGAATAAGAGGGTCAGTCCTCTCCCCTCGAGGCCCTGCTCTCCATCTTGCCTAGGGAGACCCAGCTGACCCATGGCTTTTCCTGACACCTGGGGCAAATGTGGCTGGTGTCAGTCAGGAGTGAAGGCAGTATGGGCCCTAGCATGGTGATCTTCAGATTTTTGAGGTGTTGGCATAAAACGCTGCATTGTGCAGATGTACAGAACAAGCAGCTTGTTGTGAAATAACTTTGGACAGCCAAGGAAGTCACTGCTGAAAGGGTTTCACCTCTGACTGATCTGACTGGAGTTGTTTGTGTCCTGATCTTGTCTCTGTTTGTTGACTGAATTCACAGAATCACACAGAATATTTGAACTTGGAAGGGATCTCACCGGGATCATTGAGTCTAACTCTGAAGTGAATGGCCCATATGATAACCAAACCCATGACCTAGAGTTATTAGCATCACGCTATAAGCAAAATAATTCTAAACTTCCTTGACTTCAGGCCCTTGTTGATCAGGAGGAGAGTGCAGTCTGCTGCTTCTTATTACAGTTTTACAGATGGCACATGGCAGGTGTAGGCATGACACTGACTTTGCATGACTATATGCATGGGTTTTATAAAAAATCGTCTCTATGGTTTAAATTTATTTCAAGAAACAAAAGCAACTTCCACTTGCATTTTATAGAAATTGAGATGAAACTTGTATTCCTATCTTGAAACTTAGAAAAAATTATCATATACAGCAGTAACATGAGCATAACTTGGAGTCTAAAATTTTAAGAGCACAAAGACAACAGTTTGAAAAGCATTAGCTGCATCTGAAAGCAACTAATTAAATTAAATGGAACAATGAACCACTTCTTGTAGCTGTACTCCCTGGTTTGTGACAAATTGGTTAAGTCAGTTCTACTAATGAAGTCAGCCTGTTCTGAGATATTTGATTCTGGAATTCGTGACGTTCAAAGTTCTTGCATTAGGAGTTGCCATCTTCTGCTCACAGGTTGTAAAAGGCCCATTGGGGCACCTTTAATATGAAGGGCTGTAAGATTTTTAGTACAACACTTCAGCTTTTGACAGCATGCCATAATGGTTACCCATCAAGTGAGCAAAATGCAGCAATAATAAAAAGCTGGGTTTCTGGCAAGAGTCAGAGGATTGAACTCGTTGATGTTGTAGGAGAAGGTTGTGATTTAGTGAACCTGTTCTTACCTGAAGTTCAGGGTACTGAAAGCATGTGACCTGTCTGAGTGCAAAAGGAAAGTGATGAAAAAAGTCCTCTGTCCATAGCAAGCTGTAAAATAGTGTAAACTAATAACACATTGTTTACTGTATTATTTAATATATTGTTTAAATGTTTACCTTAACATTTAAACGTTGGGTTTTTTTAGGATGAACTCTAAAGGAACTTGGTCAGGTTATAGAAGTATTACTTTGTCTCCTCCAGAGAGGAAACAAAGCCAGAAAACATATTTGACACTAATCTGCTGGTGGCTAAGAAGGAAGAGCTCTGTTTCTATATAATCTTCTGAATTTCCTTTTGCTCCTTTCACATGACCCAAATGAAATTTGAAGGTTGCACATCCCTGAGCTTCAGGAAAAGGAACTTCTAATTTTATTAGTAGTAAACCTTTTTGAGAAGTACATTTTATACTGTCTGAGAGAAGGCACACTACATGAATATATCTTCTGTACCTATTGGCCTATTCTAATAAATAAACTACTGATCTATCTGCAGCCTCTTCCTAAAAGTTAAGCCTTGAATAATTATAATAGTCCATTCCAAACCTCTGGTAGAAGGCTCTTTATTTTTGGCATTTTATGGCCAAAAGCACCCAATAAAAACCACACCAAACCCCAAACATCTGTGTTCATGGTTCTACCCAAAAGTGATGTTAAGATAGCCATCTATTATTTTGTGATGGAAGGCATGTGTACATTCTTGTAATTATGATAGCCCAGAGCTTTGCAATCTTTGCAGTTTGCATACAGGATTTTGATTTTTTGATTCTTTTTTTGGGAGGGGTGGAATGGAAGAAAAGGTTGTTGAATAAAGACAAGTAACTCTATTTGGTATACATGTATATAACCTGTACACAGGTAAGCATAGGGAAATCTCATTTAATTTAACTTGCATTAAAAATTATGTTTTAAATAACTTCCCATAAATAAATGTATCTTTACTGTCCATGCCAGTAATTCTTTGACCTGGATCAGTTGACTGGCACAGCATCAAGTCTCAGTTTAGTGCTCTTCAGTTTTCATTTTCTTTTTTAAAGATTGACATCATAATCCTTGGCTTTCATCTTTTATATGTTATGAATAAAAAGTGGGAAATAATGTGAACATTGCTTTCACATCCATAGGCTTTGCTTTAGAAGCTAAACTGGACTATTTTGCTTTAAAACACTGAGCCTGAAGCTGCTATACCAGGGGAAGCTTGACAAAGCAGGGAAGATGGAGCTGACATTTGAAGAACTGGGCTGTTGTGTCACAAGTTAGGCCAATAGATGTCAATCTAAATCCTGTAGAGAAAAGCAAACTAATGAGTCAGAAATGTACTGGTGCTGTATGTTTGCCCTCCAGACCTGAAACATTTGTTGGTCTCAGAGAAAGAATAACTTCAGGAAACTCGACTTGGAATTTAATTTTAACTGTTTTCAAAGGTTGTGATGTTTTAAGGGGAAGATACTGCTTATCAGTCATAAAAAAATAATGTGTTGCAAGTATTGTTGTGCCTTAAGCAGTTTACTTCCCTCCACTCAACCCTCCAGAATACCCAAAGAGTGCATGAAAAGAACTAAATTACAGGGAACTGCTTTGTACAGCCTGACCCAATGAATTACTCCTGTCTCATTAGCTAGAGATACCTCTTGAGAAGGTACATTCATAGACTTTCTTTAATGATGATTTCTGTGTCATAGATAAAAAAAGTCCTTTTTAGCTGCCTGCCTCTGGGGCAGGGATCTGGCAGTGAGGACAGTGAGGAAAGGGGCCAGGACTGGCAGCCTGGAAGCCCAAATATGCAGGATGGGTCCTTCGCCTGGCCATTATTGGCTTTTGTGTTCTGCCTCAGGAAGTCCTCTGGAAGCTGTGGCTGTGCATCCTCAACAAATGCATGTGGGTTTACCTGAAAACTGCCTCCACAGACAAGTTTAACATATGGATAATATTAGTGCAAAACAACCCTGCCCTGTGTAGGGATGCCACTCCCTAGATCAGGTTGCTCAGGGCTCCATCCAGCCTGGCCTTGAACACTTCCAGGGATGGGGCATCCACAACTTCTCTGGGCAGCCTCCTCTGCCTCACCACCCTCTGAGTAAAGAATTTATTTCTAACGTCAAATCTAAACCTGCCACCTTCTTTCACTTTAAAACCATTGCCCCATGTCCTGTCACTCTCTGCCCATATATAAAGTCCCTCTCCTTCCTTTTGTAAGACCCTTTTAGGTGCTGGAAGGTCCAGTGTGGGCTCCCTGGAGCCTTCTCTTCAGCCCTGGCTCTTTCCTTATGGGATGAAATATGTATATTACAGTTCTGAAGGGGTGTTTTCTGTTTGTTTTTATAAGGAAAACACTAACTTGTGGGTAGTTTTCCTGACCTGACAGCCTTCTGCTTTGCTAAGTCTGAGGGTTCCACAAAGCAGGGAGGATGTACTTGAGGATTACCACTGTTACAGAATTCTGAGGCAGCCCCCTCTGAGATACCCAGAGAAGGGGAGGATATGCAAAGATGTGCAGTTCACTCCAGCTTTGTCAGCCAAATATTCCAGGCTGGTGTCAGTGATCAACTTTTATTAATATTATATATTGGACTGGAGAAGGTGACAGTCTTCAGGCAGTTCCATTAGGGGTCTAACTTCATTTTACTTCTGTAAAACGAAACAACGATGCAAAATAAATTGCAGCAGTGGTGCAGATACCAAAATGTCAGCATCTTTTCTGAAAATCATCATGGCAAAACTGGGAATTTTTATTACAGTATTTTAATATAATGGGTCTGTCTCAACATCAGCGTGTCTAAAATAAGTGGCATTTTACTGCTTTTGTGGGAGTGGTCAGAGGCAATAAATGGTTTTTAAAGCAGAAAATGTTTACTAAGTAGGAGATTTAAATTTATATGATTTACAGAGAAATTGAAAGCCCATGGCATTTCCAGGTATTTTTGCATGTACTTTGAATTCAGACTTGCACTCTTCTGATAGATTATGCTGGATCATTTTAATACCTACCAGGTGTTTTCAATGAACATTTTTAAGTAAAAGCTGTATCTGTGGTAAACCTCCAGCAATATGTGAACTTTTCTTAATCAAAAGATAGGCAAAGGTAGCAGCAGGGAAAAAAACATTGAAAGAGAAGTTCTGATGTGTTCTGATGAGATTCTTGGTAGAGTTTTGATGATATCTGTGTTTTCAAAGCTCTGTTAGAAATACTAGTGACCAGAACTGTCTGGAGTCAAGAAAAAACTCCACATTGTCTTTAAAGGTCATGTAAATATATAAATATTTTGAATAAATGTACAAGCTAAACTACTGTTATTGGAAATAGAAATCCCACTATGTATGTAAGGCTTTGGGTTGGTTGTTTTTGATATTTAACTTGAGTTTCTTTAGGTTTTTTTTGATTCTGCAGATCTAGACTTGAGTGTTTTTCTCAGATGACCAGTAGCAAATACTTATGATCCACTTCAGAACTTGAAGACTTTATCTTCCTTATATCTGTGAAATAAATGACATCATGTACAACATGATCACAGATCTTATAGAAGTAGATGACAGGATGACAGTACGTTTCTCACAGTTCAGATGGCTGCAACAGAGAATGTAATGAGCCCTAATGGTATAATTTTTCATGTTAGAATTTTAATATTGTGTTTTCTACAGCTCTTAATACATCATGCATTAAACATGTTTCAGAAACCACAGTGAGTTATGCATTCATAGTGTCAATAAAGGAAAATAGTCTGACAACCACATGGAGTGATGAAAATCTGTCCTAAGGCCCCTCTCCAGTCTTTTTCATTGAAGTTGTTGAAAGGAAAGATAACAACCTGGAAGGACCTCACATTAAAGAGATGTTGTGGTCATAAGTCAGGGGTAATAGCTTGGTGTCTTGTGCTGCTGGTTTGGTTACAGACATAGCCCAGAGTGTCTGGACTTCATACAAGAAGAGAGGTGACTGTACTCAACCACTGACCCTGCCTAAAGGGGAAGTTATAACAGGGAGATGCTCTTTTTGAGTGTGGCTTTTAGTACTTTGTCAGAGCCCAGGTAGAAAAGGGCAATTATGTTTGCCTTCTGGAGGAAGATGAAAAGGAGGATTTTTGGAATCCTGGAACCAATTTTTCTGGGTGTAGAGTATTTTTGAGCCAGTAAGGCTCTTGATTGCATATCTTTATCACATATACCTCAAAGCCGTCATGCCAGAGTAGAGTGAAAATAGTGTCAACAAAAAAATAAAATGAGAAATTACTCTTCCATCAACCCATCGCCTGAAGTCATAGATGGTGTTGATTGTGTCTTGTCTTAGCAGAATATACAAGGGAGGTAAATGGCAGTAGCAACAGGAGACAGCATATCTGATTCGACTGAGAAACACAGTTACAAAAACTACCATATCACATTTATTTGGATTATATTTTTGAAAACTCTGAGCAACAAGGTGACCTTTTAGTTGATTAATCCCAAACTGGAGATTATTTTTTTGTGAAAGAAAAGCGGTGGACTCAGAAAAATGAAAAAAACTGCCAGTCACTCAGAAGGCAGTGGTGTTTTCCAGGAACTGGTCTTACTGGCATGGGAAGGAGAAATAAAGAAATTGCTGACAGACCCCACTTTACTGCTTTTTGCAGAGCCAGCTGCAGCCCTGCAAAGAGAAGATGAGTGGGCTGCATGGTGGGTTGTAAGCCACTCTGGTACTCAGTAGAGCAAGGGAAAAGCTCCTGTTTCCCAGTTGCTGCACCTGGACACAGCTTCTCCTCCTCTATTTTGTTCTCATGGGACCCCACCTGAAGTACTGTGTCCAACTCTGGGGCACCCAACATGAAGAAGCACATGGACCTGTTGGAGTGAGTCCCGAGGAAGGTCATGAAGATGGCCAGAAGGCTGGAGCACCTCTGCTATAAGTGTGTTGGAGTTGTTCAGCCTGGAGAAGAGAAGGCTCTGAGGAGACCTTATAGCACCTTCAGGTGCCTAAAGGGTTCTGCAAGAGAGCTGAAGAGGGACCTTTTACAAGAGTGTATAGTGATAGGACAAGAGGGAATGGCTTTAAATGGAAAGAACGTAGATTTAGATTGGATGTTAAGAAGAAATCCTTTACTGAGTGTCGTGAGACACTGAACAGGTTCCCCGTAAGAGCTGTGGATAACCCATCCCTGGAAGTGTTCAATGCCAGGCTGGATGGGTCCCTGAGCACCCGATCCAGTGAGTAGCATTCCTGCCCATGGCAGAGGGGTTGGAAGTAGATGATCTTCAGGTCCTTTCCAGTACAAACCATTCTGTGATTCTATGATCCCCCCTGGGGTCCCTCCTCCAGTGCTGAGGGCTGGAGCCGGGGCACTGCCAGCCCTAAGGGAGAATGGGAAGCCAGCTCTCATGAGGCCAAACCTGTCACCTTGCAACAACTTGACAGGGCTGCACCTGCTTATTAAGGCGTGTCACAGTGGAACAGTTTGTTCCCCGTGTCTCCTAAGAGGATTCTCCTGTGTTACAGTGTCAAAATCCTGCATAATTTCTGCCTGATTTTCATGGACGCATAATCAGACTTTTTACTCAGCTCCATCCCTGAAGACAGTTCTCTGCTGCTGTTCTCTTAAAATAAACCAGTTCTTTAATGAAACCTCCTGTAATGAACTGCACTGTCACTGTAATTTTGTTTATGAAAAAATATGAAAGACATCAAGGGAACTACAGTATACATGTAATGTTATTATAAGAGTGCCTCCTGCCAATACTGGAAACCACAAATCAGCTCTTTGAGAAGATGGAATATGTTCGTGTGCAATGGAATTACAGTTCAGTTTATGTTTCTTGGAAACTTAGTACTTACATTTATTTTATGATGTCTCAGATCTCCTCAAATGTTAATTGAAATAGATCTGCAAGGCTGAGATATTGAAAGATATTTTCTCCTGAACATTGTTATTCTGAATTGGGTTTCTTTATTGTCTTTTTGCTATTAGGATTGTATTAACCATTAGTACTGGTATTATTTTACAGACTGAGCATTAACTTGGTTCTAAATAAGAAAAATATTTAGGTTAGCGGAATTATATTGTGATCCTACAGATTCATAAGAGCATTCTGGTGTATATCAATGATAATGAAGTTTACACTGAGCAACTGTGGAACTAAGAATGAAGCAAAATGAAAATAAGAGATAAAAATTAAGAGTGCCTTGACTGAGGAAAAGCCATATGTAGTTTATAGCCTCATTATTCTGCCTTCTCTGGGGTAAAACTTGCTTTTGATTCTTGTAGACTTCTTCCTGAGTAATGATTAAGGGATTAGGTTCCTATTTAAGTGGTTTCTCAAAAGTTTCGATGTGTCATAGGCGAAAAGATGTCTTTTCATTATTTTAACCAAATGACTGGGATGAGATCTATATAAATAATTTACTCAAAATTATATGCTGGCTGCATCATGCAATAAAAAAAATGTGAAAAAAAGGTAATTTTTTCTCTTCCTGCAAAAATCAAGGATTGGCATCCTTTGAAAAGCTCCTTATGGAAAAGCTTTCCAGTGATATAATTCATTTAGCTTTGAAGTGTCATTTGAAAACTAAACACGAAGATGCTTTATTTAGAAAACATCAAAACAATCTCTTTCAGAGAAAAAAAAAAAGTCCTGTGTTTGGAGGCATGAATCACAAAATTCAATGAAGTCCATGCATATTGACAAACTAGATTAATATGTGAGCTTTCTTGCTTTGTTTTCTGTTATGTCTTTGAAGTTGCCAGCGTTTCCTGGGGTCCCTGGGTCTGAGCAATTCCAATTCAGCTGACACCAACCCTACCTGAGCAGGAAGCAGGTGGCACTTCTGCCTATCTTTTTTCTCCAGGATGATGTGCTGGAGACAGCTCATGTCTGCTGAGAACTGTGATCTGAGTCTGTTAAAATCACTGGTAGATTTTCCATCGATGTCAATGGGTTTCAGTTAGTGCTTTAAGGAAGGATTACCAGCACACTGCCTCTGCTGCCTCTGCTCCTTCTCTCCTAGCCTTTGAGAATGGAGAGAAAGTATCTTTGGGGAGGGGTGTGTCAAAAAGGGGCTCTTTATTTTTCTCAGTGGTTGGGAGGTTGTAGGAATAAGGTAGAAAGAAAAAAATCAGTGAATTCTGCTATTTTCTTCCATTGTTTCAGTGCTGTACACATGAGGGAACGTTCCTGGACACAGATGATAACCTTAACTCTCCCTGCCACTACTGTGCAGTTGTGTTTAACCTGCCCCTAACCCAGAACAGGCTGCTCTTCCCAGCATGGAGGTGCACCAGCCCTGAGAGCAAGGCAATAAAACTGCAAGGTGAAGGTCACAAGGACGAACACAGAGTTGTCAGAACTTCCTGCTGTGAGCAGCACAGCCCAACGAGCAGCTGAAAGGAGGTTAGACAACAGAGCAGAGTTCCTCCCAGAACTGTCTGGAGAGAGGACAGCTGGGCCTGCTCTTGGGAAATGCTCTAGAGGGGTCAAGATCCTAATTTTACACAGGGTCAGAGATGGTGTAACTTCAACATAAAACTTGTGCTGGACCCTGTAAGTCTTGGCAGTCACCCCAGTCAGTAGGACAAAACGCTTCTGTGGTGCATCTGTGTACAAGCAGTGGCTGAGGAGCCAGTGAAACCACTCACTGGAGTACTGATTACTCACATGAATAGAAGGTTACTGATTCAAGGCCATAATTGTCATGCAAATGGTTTACAATATGGACAATGTTTTTCTCCTGGTTTTGGATACAGAATTTTGTGTAGTTTTTGGCAGATGCTTCAATTTAGGAGCCAACACTGGAGCTCTCTGAAGAGTAGGATAAGCATTGCCTGTTTATATTTGGAGGCATCTCTGCTCATTTCCTCCACCTGAAATGATGCTTTGTGGTTTCCATATTCATCTAGTATTTGCATCAGTGGGTTTCTTTACCTATTATTAACAGTTTTTGTGGAGGAAAACAAAGAGAATTTTTTAAAAGACCCATTAAAGGTGCCAAGTAGAGAAGGGAGCAGAAGATTGCATGTGATACTTTGTTCTGGCTGATTAGTATTTAACAAGAAATGAATTTGTACAGTTAAATGAGATTCAGATAATTTTTTATTGTGCACGTAATCTTAAGTCAGAGGAAATTTGTTAAATTTTTCACTGTTAAAGCCCTTAAAGTATATGGAACTGCTGATGTTCTAGCATAGAGAGTCATAGAGGAGTACAAATGAAATGAAGTGGTATTTTGAAAAGTAGTGTCAGAAATATATTTGTGTACATGTGCTTAGCTGGTACGAGGCTAAACCAAAAATTCAGAATTGGAGCTACTGATATTAAGGCTAAAAATCACCAAATATGTCTTGTCAGTTATGAAAACACCAAGAAGAAAATTAAAATTAAATGCTAGCACAATAAACTGGCACATTGTACTGTTAGTTTATTAACTTTGGTCTCTGTAGCATATGGTAGTTTCATGCAGCTAGGGGCTATGGCCACCTGTTAATACTCCAGGGTACCCAAGAAGAAGGGATTTGCTTGTTCAGTGATGAAAAACAGTGACTTCCATGTTCTGATTAAAGGAGAAGGTTGTTGGTTTTTTGGGGTTTTGGTTTGGTTTGGGTTTTTTTAATACCTAGTGTGTATTTTCTCCTGTATAAGTAACTTTCTAAAATAAAAACAGTGAGTCAGATTTAATGGAGGTTTATTTAGACAAAATACAAGATGTTTTTCCCAAAAGCCCGATCAGACTTTAGAGAATTTACATTGGAAAACTAGCTGGCAGCAACACTTCCCGAATGTAAGAATCTGCACCTTGCTGCATTTTAAAAACCAGTCATTTAATTCGAAAAGTATTATTGGCAGTAGATCCCTTATAAAATACCACGGCAGTGACGTGTGTAACTGTGCTGTTCCTTTATGAGAAATGTCGGGGAGGTTCCCGGAGCCGGGCTGGTGCCTGTCCAGGGAGAGGGCTGAGCCATCTCTCCCAGCTGGCCCGTGGGAGGCTGGCGGCGGCAGCGCCTGGCCCACAGCAGCCGGGGCCCTGCCAGTGGCACGGGCTGCTGGCACTGCTCTCACTGGGAACGAGGGGCTCTTCTGCTGAGACTGGGACCAAAGTGCCTCCTTGCAGCAGCTGCACTCCCCCACGTGCCCCCCGTGGCTCCCCAAAAAGAGACGGAGCCAGTTTTACGTCCGGTTGAGTACAAAGGTGTGATGGCACAGTAACGGCGTGGCTGTCATGTATCTTCACACAGTAGGAAGGAATTTTCTGTTGGCTGGGTTTTCTCTCTCATTGCATCTTGGTGCAAATTTGAAAGACATATGGACCTACTGGAACCATTTGGTGCTTAGCTGCTGGTCTGTCTCCACTTGGAAAAGAAGCATTTGCTGGGAGATTGGTGCATTTGGAACCAGTTGTAGTCTCAGATGGTGTGTTGTTGAAACTTCAGACACAGGAAGTCAAGGAGTCTGGAAGGTTTGCTTTTTAGACTGGCACCCCAAACTTCAGGTGCAGAAGAAGGCTTGGCAGGGCTCTAGGATGAGGTGTAGGGAGAGTGTGTGAGAGTGGGGTTCTTCTCACTGCGGCTAGAAAAAAACTGCAGTGGTCATTTTTGGGCATCTCACTTGATGGATGGAGGTATCCCAAGGGTGCAGGGTCTTGGCTGACTGCTCAGCACCACTGGGGTTTACTGGCAACAGGTGGCACTTTAAAACTTTGCTGTTTCTAGTCAATTAAAACTTTGCAGCTGGAGCTCTTTCAGCACAGAGCTTTGAGGTGTTCTTTTGTGGGGACCACAGGGTTGGCACTCAAACTAGACCTGAGCGTGAATCAGAAGTGTTCCCTTGTAATCATTCTACTTTTAAAACAGATTAGATAGCTTTATCTTTTATGGTGGCAGATGTGAAACATGCTTTAATTTTGTGTGCTGAATTATTCAGATCACCGTGGACATGTCTGTGTATTATTCATCTATAGTTGACACCCTCCTTTATCTTTCCCTTTTTGATTTTTTTTTTAAAGTAGACTTTCCTGTGGACTATTTTCTGAACCATAGAAGTGTAGGGCAGATTACTTTTCATTGCTTTTCAGCTTCCACCAATAAAAAGAAACAATGAGAATTCCTTACAGTACTATCCCTTGTCCACTGTAAATTAAATCACAACTATCAACTCATCTTGCACAGGCAACTGAACAGCCATCCTGCATTGTTATATTAGCAGAAACAGTATTTTTATGATACATTTGGCCATAAATAGTTATATATTGCTCAATACATGCAGTCGGTTGATTGGAAAAGAGTTTGACTTGAGCATACAGAAATGTGAACTTTGACAAGTGCTAAATGTGCTAACTGAAACTTTACTCAGATGATGGGGAGTTTTTATAGGGTGCTGGTGTAAAGAAAGCTTCAGCTAGATGTTGAATTTTGGGGTGCACTGATCATAATAGATCAATAAGGTGATGGTAACATATTGGTGCCAAGAGTTGTTGCAAAGGTTTTAGAGGCAGACACCCTCAGGGCCACAGTAGCAGAGTGAGGATGGGCTGTGTGCCTGTCCCTTTAAACAAAAGGGCCTGTCCCTTGGAATGAGTCCATCATAACAGAAGCGCCTTTTCTTTCCTCTTACGTGTTTTTATACTTGCAGGGGGACAGAGGGATGGCAGGGGAAAGGTATGGTTTGCATTTATAAACAAGAAGGCATTTATGCATCTCACTTTTTGTTATGTAATCTCATGCATGACAGTCTGGATTTTTAGGAGAGAATATGCCCAAGTGTGTCCATGCTTTTGTAAAAAATGTTTCAATTTCCAGCTAGGAGAAATCTCTTTTTAAGACATCTTATGGTGCTTCCATTAGTTAGTTCTGAGCTAGAAAAATACTGCAAATGGTACCTACAAGACATAAATATATAGCATAAAAGTTGTTAAGAATTACCAAAGACTACAGACACTGATTACTGAGTCAGACCAGAAGATTTCTTGTCATACTGTTCTTCTGTTTGACAATTATCTGTGGAAAATCTTTCATTTGAAAGCAATCCCATTGGGCAGGAGGCATCCTCATGACATGAGGAGATCCCCAGTGTATGCCCTACCTGTGCTCAGCGGGGTGTCCTGGAGTGGCTTGGGCTGGGAGCTGCACTGGGGCTGGGCTGGAGCACTCTCCAGCCTCCTGGTTATTTTCAAGGACTAACCTAGAGGTACTCTTTTGTGCCTTAAATGACATCTCTGCTTTGCTTTCTCAGGTAAAATATCACAAGAAAACAAGTCCCAAATTCCTCTTGTTATAGATCTGCTGGTCAATAGTTCTCTATTTCCACTGTTTCAGCTCATAAGCCCTGTTCACTACTCTCTGTTCTTCATTGATTTTTCTCAACATCTGTGGCTGAGCTTGAAGCACTCTTGCTGTGGAGTGGGTATTTGCCAGGTTCCATAGTGTGGGTGGTGCCCAAGTGCAGGCCGTGTGAGCTCCCCATGTTTGGAGGTGGTGCAGGCCACTGGATTCCCCAGGGGCTTGAGGGCCAGGGCTTAGATATGGTGGACAGGACATGTCTCCCTTCTCTCTGCCACGAGAGTCCTGCTTACTTGGTTGCAAAGAACTTTTTTTTTTTTTTTTTTTTTTTCCTTCAGTATTAATAATCCCAGTCTTTTTTTTTTTTTCCCTCTTCAGCATGAATAATCCCAGTCTATTTTTTTTCCCTTTAGTATGCAAATTATTTCATACCTCTTTCATCTCTGTGGTTTTTTTCACAGACTCACAGAATAGTTTGCATTGGAACGGGCCTTTAAAAATCATCTGGTCCATGGGCAGGAACGTCTTTTACTAGATAAAATCTCCATCCAGCCTGGCCTTGAACGTTTCCATGAATGGAGCTTCCACAACTTCTCCACTGTTCCAATGTCTCACCACTCTCATTGTGAAAAAATTTTTTCTCTTGTCCAATCTAAAGCTATCTGCTCTCTTTAAGTTTAAATACATTGCCCCTTATCACTACAGACTGCAGTAAAAAGTCTTTCTGTCTTTGAATGAAGGATTTATTCCATAATCCAAAATGTCCTTTTCATTAACACTCAGATTTCTGCCCTCACCTATTACAGCAGGCACAGGGGGAAGACCACAACTGCGGTCGATCTTCTGAAATGAATTCTTTGGAGAAAAGAAGAAAAAAAAATTAAGACCAGAGATCTTGGAAGGAGTTCAGGGCAGCACAAAACAAGGCAGCAAAATCTTGTTTTAGGTACTTTAGGTACTATGGATTTACCTATCCTGGAGTTGCACTGGGTGGGCTGGGTTATTAAATGCTGACTTCAATTTATCAGCATTCTTACAAGTACAGTTTTGAGTGAAGCATCCTCTCGTGACTTGTCTTCCTATTGACAGGAACGTTATTAACTGGGAGCTTGCTAACAGCTTCAGTCCAAGAGTCGTGGTGTTTGAACTTGTGAGAAATCCTAGTGAAGTGTTTTCCATTTGTAACTTTTTGCCTGTATTTCTCTTCCCCTTACGAACCCTTGCATGTGCTACTTTTGCCTCAGTTATGTTCCTCTTCCAAAAGTGCTTAGTGAATAAGTGGACCAATGACAACTTATCCAACATTTATTCAGTGTTCAGAGTATAAAGCAGGGAAGTTAATGTAAAACTCAGGTAATTGCCCGGGCACTCTGACTCTCAGCTTTACACCTTGAACCATGTGATCTACTCAGATATTCAGAATTAATAAACTGATTTATAACATTCATGCTCCTGGTGAATGAGCTGTAGACTAAATATTATTTTAATAATATGGTGAATTAAATTTGAATAATTATAAGAATAATTTGCTAATCATAGAACGTTCATGAATAGAAAGAAGCAAAGTTGACAATTTATTCACTGCATGTTAGTTGCCTCGCTCTACTGCTAATTAAGTTCAAGGCTTTGAATAAGTAGTTCTAAGTTGCTTTATTAGATAGCAAAGTGCAGCTCTGATCTGAGAGGGATGCCTGAGCCACAGCACGTAACAGAGGTTCATCATCTGACAGAGCAAGTGTGCTTCCTCCTCTCTGAATAAACCTCTGCCTCAGTACTGTAATGCACAGCAGCTACTTTATAAAAAATGCAAATAACCTTCCAATTATGTGATTGGAAGAAGAGGGAGGAGATTTACAATGTATGGCTCTTGGTGGTTTGGGGGGGAAAAAAAAATATCTTACTTTTATTTCCCAGTTTGCATTTGGTTAGATAATGGAAATTAATCCTGTCTTTTTTTTTGCGTAATTATGAGGAATCAGGGCAACATTATTTTTTCTGAGGGTCTTATTTCTTCCTTTCTTTCTTTTGCTGTTGCTTTGTACTGGTTTACCTTTTGTTTTAAGGGTGATCTTGCATATTCTTGACCAGCATTTACTTGTTTAAGTTTTGGGGTGTCTCTGACAAGCCTCTCCCATTTGTTGGCAGGGAGCACAGTAGTTATTAGTGCCGTATCATCTCTCCCTCCAGTTAAATCCCTATTCCCTGCAGCTTGCCCTCATAGTCTTCTAGAGGTGACTTGTTTTTACCCATCTAGCATTTTTTTCAGAATACCAGAAAAATCACTAGGGCTTTTAGAGACACGTTTTCTGTGGCTCTGGTCCTGCCAACATACTTACTGATAGTGTAGATTTCTTTGCACAATGTCATAAGTGTGCTTAAACACACAATAAAATTCAAGTTCCCGTTTCTATAAGGAGCAAATTCAATCTTTGTGACAAAATATTGCCTCAAATCAGGTTGATTTCTGAGCCCAGAATTATAATTTGTTTTCTTTTTATGATGCATTATTCTTAAATGATCTTTAAGTTTCAGTTTACCTTTAGAATTTCTGACTATTTTGGTCTGTCAGAAGTCCATTATAGCTTTGTTGCAGATTGATCCCTTACCAGTTTGATACACAAAATGTTTCTGTGGGTGGAAGGAACAGAGGGGCTGGCCAAATTTATGATGTTTTCTTAATCAAATTAAAATTTTGTCAGTCTAATCAAAGAATCCTTTCCCCAGGAACAGTGCAGTGGATACTTCATGGTCATCCATGTAGTTAAGTACACACCCACTTCCTGATAGTCACCCTTTTCTCTGATGTTAGCTCGCTGCTCTGTTACCCCTCTGCATTCCGAGGTGAAAGGTTTCAGCCTGGAGTAGGTGATTTCAGGGAGTTGTTGCACCCTCCCTCTCCCTCCCCAAATCATTTGCTGCAAGGAGAGTGATACTAATGTTAATGGTTTCTTCCTCCTTGCTCCAGGATGGAGCCCGTGGGGCCACGTTGGCATGCGGCCTGCCACGCTCTGCACCTTATTCTCTAGTCCTGTGTCACACGGGAGTTTGCTGTGTGGTGTGGGTTTATTGATATGCTGGCTGGTGGTGCATTGTTACCCTTCAAACTGCTTTTGCCCAAGCTGTGTGGGTCTGAGGAGAGGAGGGCTACTGCTCCTGAGGGGCTTATAGCCCAGGGACTGTGGGGATCACCCTGCACCCGGGCTCTTGTGCCAGAAATGGTTCATTTTACACACGCGAACACCTTGGTTTTACAGGAGTGGATACAAGAGGCTTGGGCCCCAGAGGACTGTTCCTCCTAAGATCCAGGCCCCAACACCCACCCACCACGCAGCATTTATTCCCCGTTCTGCCTTCACAAAGCTTCTGAAGTCCTCCAGGAGTCATCTACAAAGAGACCAGTGGCAGGAGAGTGAGCCAGGGTGTGGAATGAGGCTGCTCCACCTCCGCTGCAGGCAGTCCCTGCATGATGAAACCACCCCCGTGCAAGGAGAGCGTTTCTGATGGCGTAACTGAGTGTGGAATCTCGTATCATTATTCTCTCAACCCCTGGGCATGGTTTTTAATATTTATGGTTTTCTCTGTTGTCTTTTTACATGCTTTTTAAAGTTCCATTAATGTTGACTCTCCAGGGTCTCTCTGTATATTTTGAAACTGGTGTTCCAGTTTTTTGTGACTGTGTACAAGCATGCATCCATGCAGGAGGGGTGGGGAGGGAAGCAGAGAGGTCTCCCTTTTTCAGTACCTCCACATCATATCAAAGAGACATATGTAACAAAAATTCTTTTTTGTTTGTGGGTTTTTTGTTGTTTCTTTGTTTTTTTCTCTCTGGAGCCTGGCGAAAATTAAAAACTGTCAGTTAATAAAAGAAAACCTGCTCAAATGGAGGCACCATTTTGTTAAAAATTACCCCAAAAATAAGGTTTTTTTTAGAGTTCTGGAATCTCATGTCCTTTTTGCCTCAAGGATACATCTCTTTCATGAAAGTTCTTAAAATGTCTTTGCATGATCTGACTGCTATTTGTACATAAGAGGATGTATTTTTGGCAATGCTTTACTTTTTTGAGGGAAATATTTTTAATAGATGCCTTTAAGACACAGAAGGCTTACAGCTGTTTTCTAAGAATTTTGCTATGAAAAGAAATTGTTAGGATAGACTTTTTGCCGAATGGATCAGGCAAGTGAAACCAAACTTTATGCATCAAAACCTCGACCTCCCTTGAACTTGAAACTTAAGATACTTTTGATGGAATCAATAAATCTTTACGTTACGATGGCAGGCTATTTATTTTTAAATAGTGGAAGTGAGGCTGAAGGAAAACATGGTTTAAGGATATGGAAAGATAATCTATAAGGGCGTATCTATAAGTGGAAAAAAGCACACGAAAAACACCAGTGTGATTTCTACTGTGAGAAAATAGCTTAACCCTCATCTGACATTTTTAATTGAGCCCCAAAAGCACCGCTGTGCAACACCATTTTCTGTGTTAAGGCAGAAGAGTTTCCTCACATGAGATGGTGCACATGAGGAGCTGTCTGCAGTAATTGCTGAGCAGTAAATTCAAATGCAGCCTTACTTTGCACAAATTCCCCCATGCAGGCAGCCACCCAGATAACTGGAAGGGACCTTGGCGTTCACATGAAAGATGAGCACACCGCTGTCAATGCAGAGTGACATGAGAATGTTCTAATGATACCTGTGCATGTGAAAACAGCATTGAAGGGATTTAATTTTGAGATTGCTGTTCAGCAAGAACTTTGCAGAAGAGCATACGTAGCAATTAATATCTTTCGAGCAATTTTGTATGTTTATAACATATCCTGTCATCAAATCATGGGAGTAATCTGGTAGTAATGCCCCAGAGGAGATAGTCCCCGAAATTTTCTGAACTATATTGAGCTCTGACGCTTAATAGTCTAGAAATAATGTAGGGGGACAAGTGAAGTATTCTCAGAGTAATGCCATCACTCCTTCTCAGTGCTTTCTTCTGTAGGAAAAGACTAGCTATTGTGCAATAATTGATAAAGTTGATTATGTCAAGGCATGTTTCCTGAATAAAGATTAGACACAGACAATTCGAAGATTGATTAATGGGGAGTTTCCCTAGGAATGAAATTAAGAACTGTCACCACAGGGAGCACATACAGTGGCTCATGACTGGCATTACCCATCACCAAATCGTGGCTGGGCTGATGGCAGTGCGTTAGGAAGCTCTGCACTGGTTTGTGCAGCCTGTCAAACAGCAAGGAGACGTGCTTACCCCTTAGTGGAGTAAGCCCAGGACTACTCTTGTGTATTGTGGCTACATGGAAGGCATCAGTGGTCTTAAGCGTTCCCTGATTTCTAGAAACATTTAAATTGAACTGCCTAGAAGCCCATTCTAGAACTAGGTATAGAAATTATCCTATTTCTGTCAGACTCCATATTGCAATGAATCCTGGACACTTACCTTTTCCTTCCACTCTCCATGTCCATATATCTCCTCTAAAATAATACTTTAGCTGTGTATGTTTGCTTTGTGTATATATTTGTCTTTGTGTATATGTAGATACATGCCCAAATGTATTTATCTTTTTTTTCTGTTCAGTGTTAGTTTTTTAATCTGTAGGGGCGGTTATTTCCAATGCCTGGTAATTTCCTTCTGCTTTCTCACATTCTAATGAAGCTCTTGAGAGAAGGGAATGGCACACAAGCTTAAATAAAGTAGAATATTTTATTATTTCACTACCTCTGGTGATGGGTATTGGAAACGAATGAACCTTTTATTCACCCATGCCATGAATTGAATTCCACAGAGATGTATATGTACATGATGCATGTTTTGGGACTGGAGACCACTCGAGTTCTCTGTATGTCTGCAGGTAGGAAGAGAGGCAAAGAAATTAAAATGTTATGTTAATAAAGAAGATGTTTTGGTATAATAACTATATAATTAGTAAATATTTCTGAAGTAATGTCAGTGAAAACAACCAATACAACCTGAGAAGTGGAAAGGCTGTTATCCTCTTTTAAACCATGAATTCTCTAAAGTAAAGAACAGATTTTTGATTCCTTGCTAGATTTTGGAAATGATAAATGAAGAATTCTTCTGTCTTATTCGTGTCCCTGCTCTTACTATCTATTTTTTCTCCTGAATGTAGAAGTATGAACCCAATGTTTAAAACCTTTACAATTTTGTCAGCACTGCATGGGAGTGATGACTATGTAGTTATGCTTTACAGAGCTGGATCTTTGTGTTTCATGTAAAGCTGTGGAACACGTACACTGATTTTGTACCATCTTTTTTTTAAAGACAGTAATCTTTTCTTGTTCATGCTGTGATCAATGATTATCACTTATTAATACATCCAGTTGCTTAACTTGAAACAGGAAAATGTCTTAGAACAGGAGAAAAATCCAGAAAGTAAAACCCCCACAGAAGCTTTCTACTGATAGTTATAAAAATGACATACTGTTTTCCCTCTCACAACTGAAATGAAATGCTGCCTCCACACTGAGATTTTGAATGCTGATCTTCAGCTGTGAGCATTTTCTCAGCTAAATTATAAACCCTTGAAAGCAGGATATATGGTAAAAAGGTGTAAAGCTCTTTAATACTTTGTCATGCAAACACTGCTGTACTAAAACACGCAGCACTATTAAATTCAGAGGTGGTTGTAACTACAAAAGATGAGAATAATACCAGTGATTTAACCTGTGTTGCACCGTTCCCATCAAAGCTTACCAGCAGCATTTTGGTGAGAGGCACTGGGGCAGAGGAAATAAAGAAATGAGTGCATTGTGGGGGTGAGAAGAGCTGCTGTAATGCTGTCTGCAGAGTGTTGCTTGGTGCTTGAAGTGCGGCACAGGTAGGGGATGTCTCCCGTTCCTTTTTGTTTTAAGAAATGACTGTGTGCCTGAGGGGACTGTCCGAGGAGACCTGACACCCACACCCTTTCTGCTGCTGCCAGGGAGTCATTTCTGCTGGTACCTGGCTCCCAGGGTAGCCAAGTGACATGGACCCTTGGCATCCACAGCATCCAGCAGCAGAGTCCTGTCCCTTAGCTACTCACAGTGTGAAGAGGTATTTCATGTTGCTTGTTTTGAACAAGTCACTTGCTGATTTTCTCTCTTCTATTCCTCTCTTGTATCCAGTTCTTGTGCTAAAAGAGACAGTGAAAAATTGTTCTCTGTTCATCTTCTCTAAAGACCCATCAGCTTAGTACACCTCAGCTATGTTCAGCTACTTTTCCCTGTAACTGAAATTCGTACAAAATGTCCTGCTGGGTCAGAACAATGCTGTATCAAGCCAAGGATTATTTCTCCTGAAAATGGCAACAGGAGATGATACGGAGAGCACATGAGCCTGGATACTTTCTGAGATCTGTTTTCTCATCTTACCCCAGCATCTGCAAACACTGTATTAAAAGTGTTTACATTCTGGTCCTATTCCTTTTTAGTATCTGTTTGCAGACTTCCATCATTTTGTCTAACTCTGTTCTAAAACAGCTGATAAACATCTGCCTCCATAAACTCCTTCTGCAGTAAAATCCAGAAGCTGGTAGCCCATTGGCTGAAGAAATACTTTCTTTTTGTCTTTTAAACCAATTGTGCATCATATACCAAGCTGTTGTATTACAAGAGTTGGTAAATAATTTCCTTATATGGCGTTTTCACCTCTTTTCAAGGGGGTTTTCAAGACTCAGTCCTATCTCCCCTGAGCCTTCTCCTCTAGAAAGTGAAGCATCCCAGTTCTCTGAGTGTGCTCCAGCCCCTTGATTGTGTCCAGTTGTTCTTCTGTAACTCCACAGCATCCTCCTGGAGGCCAGCATTGCAGACAGCCCTTTAGGCATGGACACACTACAGGCTTCTGTAGCAGCAAAGCCAACCCCTTGGATTTGCTCCCAGCACCTGTGGGGAAGCTCTTTTTTGGGGAAGCCAGTATTGGGTCGGCTCTTTTTTTCCACTTTACATTGAGAGGATGATTTTGGAAAACTGTCAGGGATGGTGGCAGGACCCTCTTCCTGGACTTGTACCTGCCTATTGGGCCTCAGCCCCTCTCTAGCATGCTTTAATGATTAGTCCCTCAATCTGTAATGCTCTGCTCCTTGGGTTGGTGTGCATCCCCTGGGCAATCTCTTCCTCTCTCAGGTTCAGAGGATTTGAATGCTCACTCACCCTCCCCTCACCTTACCTTGAAGACTCTTCTGTAGTCATTCTTTACATGGAAGCCATTTCTCCTTAGCTTTCAATCATTTCTGTTGTCCTTACTATTCCTGCTGTATCTTTTTAGTGATAGGGGAAGCAAAACAGCCCACGGTATTCAAAGTGTGAACACCTGAAGACTTTAAATAATACCATAATGATATTTTGTATGTTGCTCTCTATTTCTGTCATAGTAATGGCCAGAATTTGATTTGCTTTTTGACAGCTCCTAAGATGGAGTTGATATTTTCATAGACCTTTTATAACTCCAAGATCTCTTTCCTGAGTGGTAATAACTAGTTTGGAACTCATGCCGAGTACGTAAATTTGAGATTTCTTTTCCTCCACATATTCTCAATATTGAATTTCATCTGTCTTTTTTATTGCCCAGTTGACACCTGAGACTCTTCTGCATCTCTCTGCAGCCAACTTTCATCTTTATTTCCCTGAATACCTTAGCACTATTAGAAAACTTGGAAGTTGCCTTCTTTTTCTAGATGCATGTAATGATAATCAGTGTACCTTATATGTTGACCAATCCTGGCACTGATCTGTGATCTGGTGATATACACCTTTGAGAAAGCTGAATGCTTTTCAGCTGAATGCTTTTGGCACTTACGTGTTTTAATGATTTGTTTGTTTGTGAAAGTGGATCGCTTATCCTACAACTTCTTTGTTTCTTTAAGTTTTTTAATGAGGCAGTATTGAGTATTCTTTAAATTGTATAAACCAGTTTTCCCTTGACTGTGTGCTCACTGACTCATTCAAAGAACCCTACCAGACAGATGACATATGATTGCCCATGTAAAATACATTTCTCCACTAACTCATATCTGTGTCTATTAATTCTATTCCTATTGCAATTTCTGAAAATTAGACTGATACCATGATTAGACTTACTGGGTTTTAGTTCCAGAAGAGGTTTTTCAAAAATAGGCGTTGCATTTGGCAGTTTTTACCCAACTGATGTTGAAACAACTTTACATAGTAGCAGAAGTACTTATTGTGTTCTCTGATTAATTTTATACTTGAAACATATATCACTATTATTAAGTCTATTTGTATATTTTGGGTTAAAAATGTTTCTTTTAGTTGTAGTGGTAGTCATGAACACATCTGCATTCTGGTCAACTATATCCTTATGAGAAGTTTTATATGGATGTATTTATCAAACAGGGAAAATAAGTAATTGGAGTGATTAAATACTGACAGAGTACTTTAATCTGAAATATTTTTTTCTGTTTTTAAAAAGGAAAGAAGAAGTCATACTTGTGCTGCATTAGTAGGAAATAAATCAGGTGTTTATACACAGGCCATTTAAAATGTTTCACAGCAACTGAAACTTCTGGCTGGGGCTGATGGTCCTAACCCAAGATCAATAGAAGACCTGTGTCTTTAAAAGGAAGAGAGTATAGACCAGGCAATTTACCATGAAGCACCTAAAATAATATTGAATAAAATTAGTCATCTGCAGCTCTCATAAAGCCTGCAGAGGTTGTGACCAATACTTTGCTCTCCGAACCCTTGGGCTGCTGTTGTCCTCTGTGTGGGATATGTTGCTCTATCTTCCATGGACTGATGAATTTTAGAGAATTTTAAATTTAGCCCACTTTCTCCAGTGTTAATATATCATCTAGTTGTACTTATGTAACAAGCATAAGCCAAGATTTACTGCATAAAAATAGTTTGAGGTGTATTTTACTTCTGTGAAAGTAGGCACTCGGGCTGCATGTTAGTGGATCTGTAACAGAGAAGACCGCGAAATTTTCTATTTTCTATATTAGGAACAAAGCTGCTCCAGTTCTGATCCAAATTACGTTTTTAAACTTACATGAAGTGTTTTTAAGGAAGCAGTTGTTCACTCAGAACACACAATCCCTTTGGACTTCTGTCAACCCACAGGTCTAATGTGATAAGCATATGTATACATACTGCATAAGCAACTAATGGCTAAAAAACCCTCAAAACAACCAACCTGTAATTGGTGCACTGAGGAAATTAAATATTTTTAAACAATTAAGATTTGAAACAATTCCTTAGAGAATACACTTTTTCGGTTATAAAACTCATTAGCTGGACCTTCTCTATGTCATTGTAATAAAGTGACTTTGATTGCTGTTGCTTATCATTAATGATTCAAAAAAAAATTTAGTAATTTTTCCCATAATCTCTTCTTTTCTTGTGTTATAAAACATCGCAAATTCAGTAAATTTTAGATTTTATTGCCACCAGAGTGTACATCTTCACTGGAATGAGTGTATTTAGTAAGTGTTAAGTGATTAAAATAAGCAGGCAGAGTAAGGGAGCACTATATGATTCATCTTTTATTACTTCAGTCTGTGTTTTCTTTCTGGTGCTCAGTTCAGATTCTCAGGTAGCTTCAGTTGGCAGAGGTTTCATGCTAACAGGCAGATTAGGGAGTAGCTGGATGTAGTCATTTCCCAGTCTCCTAAAATGTCCATGCCTTTGGGTGGAATGTATGTGCGTCTCCAGAAAAGCTACATGAATTTTAATGTAATGGATGCAGTGGTAATGGCTCTTACAAATTTCAGTCTGTAATCAGAGTGACTTGGAGCCCTGAACCATCAATTTGATCTCCTTTTCTGTACTCCAAGTACTAATTTATTAGCTATGGAACTATTTAGAAAAAGCTGAAAAAAAAGCACGAGTCACTCTGTTCTTATCTCTGAAATAAATTACCTTATTAAGATCCGTTTATTTTCAGTGAGATTTTGTCATTCTATTATTTTTTCTGAATAGGATGTGTAATTTGCCCAGTAAAAACTTATAAATTTTCAAGAATAGGGAATTTTTCATTTTCATGTCTACTAGATAGATTAAAATTATGCATGCTTTCCACCTAAAGATCAGGCACTACCTAAACTACTTGACAAAGCCTGTTATTTAAACAAACACTTCAGTTCACTAGTGTAATTCATCAGGAACTGAGTATCACATAATGTAGGTGATAATAAGGTGGAAAACATTACAGATAGAGAGTCAGACAGATAGATAGATAGATATACCAGTCTTTTGAAAAGACATAGAGTACCTGCTGTTGCCAGAATAGAAATGAAGTGTACCTCAGTAGGTAGAAATATTATATAACAAGGAGGAAAGATTTCAAATGCAGAAAGAAAAGAGAATTTTTTCAGGTTTTGAATTATTTTTTCCTCATATGTTAGAAGTAATAAACATTGCTCTAAGGAAATGTACTAGCAGATCTTTGGTGTTACTGATCTAATCACATTAAAATATTATGAGCATTGTGCATATTAAATATCTAATCTCCTTAATCTTATAGTGCTGTGGATCGTATGTATTTGAATTTACCTGAGAGTGGACAAATTTCTTTTGGGCCTAATGAATAATCTGGTTCTATACATGTACTAGTAACCTTGCCAGAATACAAGAAAGAAAAACATCAATATGATTAAATTTAAGAAGGAATTTCCTGATCAAACCAGATTCTTTTATAGGACAATAATCTTGAGCACTTTTTAAAAAATTATTTATGTTTCTACATTCAATTACCTCTTTTTAGTGAAAAAAAAAAAAATGTTCTAGTGCTACCATTACTCAGAATTTATTGGCAGTTACTTGTAAAGCAGTCCCATCCTGGCTTTGTGCCCTCCTAATCAGTGTTGGCCAGTTTGGCAGGGAGTTGGTCTGCAGCACTAATCGTATCCAGTACTTTTTTTTGCTTTAAGTAAAATGTCTTTGGTTTTATTTTCTGTAGGTTTATTTTTACATTCCCTTAGCACATTTTTGTGTTTAGAAACCTATTTTTTAATCACAGTTCACTTGCAGCAGCATCATTTTGCAATCATCTTGCCATTTGTAATGTCATCTCTGCAGGCTTGCATTAACTTCAGCTTGCCATTATCTTGATGTAGTAACCTGCATTTAGACCTGCACAGAAATAATTTAACATTCATCCTAGTGTGTGCAGTAATGTTTCATTAGAGTTGAACTAACAGAATTTTGTCATCATAATTTGCTGTCATAATAGCCCAGTCTTCACAGATTTAATGTGACAGTCTTTTGCCACTGTAACTAAGGTTTTGAGCAATTGTCATCCAGGGAGACTTCGGATGAAATCAGTGTAATTAAAACACAGACCCTTGATAGTCCTGTACTTTAAGCAGTTTGTCACCTCTCTCAAACAATAATTAAACAGGCTAACAGCACTTATTTAGCTTGTAAGTGTTTGTTTTCTATGTGGGAAAGGGAGAAAAAAAATGGGAAATTGGACAGTGAGTGACTGGCAGAACTGTTAATAGAATTTAGGTTTCCAGATTGTCACTGTGTATTCCTGTAATCATTGGGCTGCTCTCCTTTTACCACACAATTATTTTGTGTATGAGATGCATGCAAACTTGAATTCCATATGACTGGTCATATTATCTAGTCTGTAAATCTTATGTCAGAGAGTTACAGAAATATAGAGAGAGATGAAAGGCATTTAGATTTCTTCTGCCGCAAGGGTTGAGATAGATCAAACACACTTTACCTTTGAAAAATGTGTTAAAGTTTTCCTTACAAGCTTCAACTTAAACGGATTTGATGACCTCTGTATGTACACGTTTTCATATGTGTAAGTAACTTGCTACTCCCACAATTTTCTCCTAATATCAAATCTAAGTTGATTTCACTCAAATCTTGTCCCTTTCCTTGGCATACATGAAAAATAATGAGGTGTGGTGATGTCTAGATGCTGAAAGGCAGCAGCTATGTACTCCTTTGCCTTTTCCTTCCATACTAAATATGTAAAGTTCCCTCAGACGTTTTTTTTGCAAAGAAAACCGCCTGTTTGGATATTTGTGATTCTAAGTGCTCTCCAGTTTATCTGTGGCTTTCATAAAGTGTTGTGTCAAAACTGGACACAGCTGAAACGTTGACTGGAGCAGAGTAAAGCCAGGGGAGTACATGATGGGGTGACTGGAATCGTGTAGGCGTCAGGAGCTCAAGTTGTGTTTCCCTAAAGGAAGCTGTGTTTATGTGAGCAGCCAGCACATTTGCTCTGCACAGTGACCTTGAGTTGTCTTTGGCAGAGCTGATGCAGCTTGCCTGCAGACCTAGGTGAATTTCCTCTCTTGTACGTATGGATTGTTGACTCTGATTCATAATTACCTCTTATTGATATTCTTTGCAATCAGCTTGGCATTTTTCCTCTGCTCCTTACATATTGTGTTTGCTTTTGTTTTTTAAATACCTGCTTCTCTTCTAGGCTAAATTTGTTTTTGTTTGCAGTTGTTTGTTTTCAAACAGAGAAACTTTTCTTAGTAATGACATGTAGGCCTAAACAGTATTTTCAAACATCTTCCAATTATCATTCACATTTCTCTGTTTAACTTCTTTCTCCTCACTGATGAGGTTCTACAATTGTCTTCAACTTTGTGAAATTGGGTCCTCTTAAAAAAAGTATTAAATATGCACATGCATACATTACTATTGCCACTACTTGCCTGTGAGTGCACTCGCTCTCTCTAACATAAACGTGTGCAAATGTGTGTGTGTGTATAAAAATTGGTTAGTATTTCACCATTCAGATGTGATGCAAGTAATCAAGTTATTGTCAGTTGCATTTAAGCATTGTAGGGTCTGGAATGACTTCTTGGTGACTTTGAATACAGGCTTCCCTTGGGTGAGTTGCCATGGCTTTAAGAATTGGGTGAATTTGACGTGTTTTGGACTCACCCTGAGAAAATAACTGCATACAAGGAGTTTTCTGCCCTACTGGGGGACCTCCTGTAGTATGTCTCACTACTGGTCTGTGGGCCCAAAGTTTCTTCCTGCAGACTTTGGGAAGACAGGGCTAAGAGGGACAATCTGACCTTGGCTTTTCTTGGTGTGGACACACACAACTAAGGGTGAACCAACTAAACAAAGCCAGAGAAAGGCACACCCTGCCCCCACCAATGGCAGTTTGGGGCAGGAGCCTGTTTTATATACTCAGATGCTCTCCAGATCACTTTCAGGATCCTCTCTGTAGGTTGCATGGGATGCTTGTGGTGATTGGAGTGAGTTACATGCCTAAATCTAGAGAAAGAAATACTAGTTAATAAGATGTTCTCCCTTCTGGTCCTATCAGCTTCTCTGGAGTGATTAAGACCAACATATTATAGACATAAATGAGTAATTCTAATTCCTCCTTCTTACTTTGATTCCTGCTTTGTATATATCAGTAATTAAAATCTTCTTTCTGTTCTCTCTTCTTTGTACTCTTAATATTAGTTTTTATACAATTTGCTATCCTTTTTTACACTTCCCTTTGGATGGCTCAGTATATCTTCTGAGTAGTCTGGTCCAAATGAATCCAGTAAAGACTGATTTCATTTCTGCTGGGGTGAAAGTTTCTGAAAGTTGGAGAATTGATGGGGTTTAAGAATAAAGATATACAAAGCATGGATATGCTTTCCTGCTAAATCTGCATGGGACCTTGCACCGATGAGAGATCCACTAGGTAAAAAGCTGTTCTTCAGCTGAAGCTTTCCAGAATGGATAGTGATTGTTTTCTGAGAGTTACTTTTTATGTTGAACTAGCAAGAAGTAAGCCCAACCTTCTTTTTGCTAGATGCTCTGCAAAAAAGGTTAACCCCTATTTGCCAGTGGCCATGGCATGAAGGAGAGAGCTTTCCTGGGGAGAGCACCAACAGCAGTGAAACAATGTTGATTCATGTGCTAAAGCATGTTTTCAAGCAGAAGTGTTTCATGACATAGAAATAAAATGAGTTTTTTTACACACTTTGCATATGAGAGGGCTTTGTCTTTATCATTGTATTGACTACAATTTGCTGACTATAAACTTATATCAATTTATTCTACTTTGGAAGCCAAAAGTTACCACTTCCTTCAGAGATAAGAGCAAGTTTTTTGTTTTGGTTTGAAGTTTTTCTGTCTTTTATTTTCTGGTCTGCAGATCAAATAAACAAGAAAAAGGACCCCTTTTCAACCTGTACTAAAATCCTTTATGATATATTACTTTTTGAAGTAAAAATAAGCTAAGAAACAAAAGAAAGTTCTTCAATGGCTCACACTGGAAAGATTATTTTTCTTTTTTTTCCTATGTCAATTTCACAGGAAAATCAGAAGCTCCTTGTTTACTTCTGTTGTGATAAAGCTGTCGAAGATTTTTTTTTCCCTCTGATGCTGACATGCAAGTGGTTTGTGTTTGTTTTGGGTTTTTTTTTTCATGACAAGAAGTGAATAATAAAAAGAATCAGAGCCAATATACCACCAGGGCAGAAACCCACACTGCACATTAGTGCTTGAAAGAATCCCATCCTAGTTCTCCCTGCACATCAGTCCCATAGTTCCTGGAGCTCAGCACTTCTTCCCACACAGATAGATGTGATAGATTTGCAAATACTGGCAAGAGCACAGAGACATCTTGTTATGAGCTTAATGGCTGAACCGAGCAACAGGCTTGGACTGCCTTTT
>WEKY01021070.1:0-22948 GCA_013390045.1 Picathartes gymnocephalus | reverse complement strand
CCTTTTTTTTTTTTTTTTGTAGGTCAGCATTGGCAATGAGTTAAAAACAGGGTGGAATAAAGGTTAAAATGCTTTCTGAAATTATAATCAAAATATCATCTGTCTTAGGTTTATGCTGTAAGCACTCTGCCTGATGTTGACTTGTATTGGCAAACAACATGTGCCACTGGGATGTTTAAAAAGTCATAAGAGGTTTGTAAATCAGTTCTGTGCAGCATGCTACCTATTAGTTTTTTTCTTTTTTTATCTGTTAACAGGAAAGGAGATAGATGATAAAAATGGCAATATGGTGTGCTTTGCTTTGTTGGGGGCTTGTTAGGTGCTTGTGTCCTAGTAAATTACAGTGAGATGGAAGATTTGTTACTCTGTGGAGGTTGTTAACATGAAGTTATTTGATTTATTTATGTTGAATTGGGGACCACTCCTCCCATATCAGTTATGTCAAAAACATAATTTTCCAGTCGTGTTCTTTTTTTCTCCCCCTGACAGAGAAGTCCTGAATTTGTATCTAACCCTTTATTATGGTACAGAAGAGTGAGAGAACTGAGAACTTAGTTGCTGTGTCCAGTCTAAGGTTTGACCATTACCTTCAAGTCTTAACCTTCCTCAGGTTTAGCTTACTGAGACAATAAATGTTTGGATGTTGAAGTCCATTTCTTTCCTATAGTCATGCTGACATATGCTGAACAGTTCCTGAACAGGCAGTTTATTGTTGTCCTTGTTTCCAGATTGCTGCTGGCCTCCTCGGCGTTTTCTCCAGCTCTGCATTACTGTCACGCTCATGCTGTTAGAAAGGAGATACTTTCAATTTTATCAATACTCGGGCTTTGGAAGGACTTCTCAAGCAGGGAAATAAACAGCCTCTGTGTAAAACCTTTGTTAATGAGTGGCTGAAAGTCGCTTGAACCATTTCTGTGATGATGACAATTTTCTTTCATTTAACCCATTAATGATTGTGAAAGAGTAAGGCAATATTAAACTAAAGCTGACAACAATCATTGAAAAAATACCCATTTTAAGCATTCCAGATGTTCTACATTTTCCAAATTCTCTGTGACTTTGAATCTTGTTCCTTTCCTGTCTTGCAGCACTGTAGTCTCCAAGCACTGAGGTCAGAGCCTGCTGCCTGCAGCATGTAGGAGGGAGAGTGAGGCAGGTGCTCTCTGGTCACCAGCATTTATTGAGTGTACAGTAATTATTTGACATAAAGGTACAGTGAGGCTTTGCCTTGCTCTCTGTTGTTGAAGATAGAGCAAAAAGACCCTACAAATAACAAAACCTGGTGCGTCAAAATGTTCCAGGCGATCCATGCAATGTAAGTGCTGGCTAGTAAGGACTAAGAGATAGATTTTTTTCAGTGGAGTGGATGTTTCTCAGTGTTAGGCAGTCACAGCATTCAGAGCTGCTGAAAATAGTATTAAATTTTTAAGAGCCTCTCAATTTCTTTGCGGTTTTCCAAAACCACCACCACTACCAAACCTAGAAATTCAAATCAAAATACCCAGTATATTTGAACACTCACTTTTGTTATTTCTCTCTATGGCCCAACAAATCTTGACTCTTTCCCAGCTGACTGGAGGAGCATCAATAGGAGGAAGGGAAATTGCTTCTAGGCTGAGGGTTTCTGCCCTCTCATTAATGAAGCAGGTGCTCTCTTGAGGCCACTAGTATTTTGAACTCCCCCAGTCTAAAGAGAGGAAGTAAATACGGATTTCCTGCATGTCTAAGATTGTTTAATATGTAACTTATTGTAAATATTGCCACTAGACACTTCTTTGGGCTATGTTTTAGAAGAAAATGCTGAGTATCACTGCATTTCTCGCAAAGCCTGGTCCAAATGTGCTCTGATGGTCTCAAAGCCATTGTCAGGGAGGATGATAATCCACATGAATTTTTGTAGATTGTGACTATGGCTGGGTGTAAAACAGACTGCAGGTCTCTGTCGAGATGAAGGCCCTGTGATCAAATTTAAAAACAGAGATTTATGAACCTGAAAAGTTCTGGAGGAAAGGTTTGTCACCTTGAAATGAATAGAAGCCAGGAGGATAACAATTCTACTATCAGACATTTACCTTCAAGATAGCTTTCACTTGTAGCCTTTAAATATGTTACTAGGCCTCAGTTATTGACAGCATGTGATATTAAGTGTGACCTTAGGTATTTTAAAAAAAAAAAATTTGCACAAAAAGCAGTTCCTTTCCTGAGTTTTCTCAGTCTTCTTCTCTCTCAAATAATCAAAATGCTGCTGCTGTTACAGTGTGCTCTGCTCTGCTTCAGATTATTTTCTACATCAGTTCATGACTTGCAGTTCCTGTGGGCTGCAAATTAATCCTTAGGAGTCTCTTGGCGTGTACTGTACGTCCAGGTTTTTCAGTGTATTAATTTGACTATCAGTGTAGAAAATGCCAGTGGCTGTAAGGTTATATTACACACTTCATTTTTGTGTTTATTTTTCTGTATAATCCAGAACATTACTTACAAACTTGTAATCAGCATGACTAGACACTTTAAGCTTTAAAACTGAAAAATATCACTTTTCAGGTTTTTCAGGATAGATTTTAAAAAAAAAAAAAAAAGAACAGTATAAGAGTGTTTCTTCAAATGACTTTTCAAATGAAACCATTTACATGATTTAATATGGCTTGTCTCTAAAGGCTGTTCATACTGCACAAAGTACATATTGTAGAAAGCATTGTAAAAATCTGGGTTTGGGTGAAGGATGCCGCAGTCCTTTTCCCAAGTATTGTGTGGATGCCTGTTTTTCCTTCCTGTGTAAGCTAAAGAGGCCTGGCACTGAGTGCAGGGGGGGAGCACCAGCCCAGGTCCCACCTGTTTGGGATTTGGGAATGCAGGGATGTTCCCACTGTTAGGAAGAGAAAGAGACAGGCAGCTTGTGCACACTCTGCTTCCTCTGCAGCTCCTGGGCTGTGTACAGCATTAGCACTGCGTGGTTTTGTTGGGAGTGGAAAGGTCAGTTGTAAGTCAATAGTTTGTTTTTTTTTTTTTTCCTGTTTAAGCAGCTACTGACTTACCACAACTTGTGTTAGCATTTACACATTTAGTTTGGTGACAACACTATTTTAGGGTTTGTTTATTGTTTCCCCTGCTCGGGAGGGAGTTTGAAATCCCAAAAGTCAGGGAGGGTCGCTGCTCCTCTCCCAAAAAGGGAGGAACCTGTCTGGGGATGGGCCGGGGTCATTGGCTGGGAAGGAAGGAAATTTGTTTCACAGAGCTCTCCGGGGAACTGCACAAAGGGAGCAGTAAATATCTTCACCCCACTTTATCGCCTGAATGTTCCTTGGGAAGCTGCAACACATAATTTAAATCCATTGCACATGCCACCCTGGAAGCAGAGCCTTATATGTCGAGCGCATGGGCTGTCCTATTATGGGAAATCAACTTTGTTTTGAGGGGGAAGCACAGAGAGCATTGCTTCTGCGCAGGTCCTGGAATCTGAAACATTTAGGGGCCTCCAAAGAGCACTGGCATTAGTTACCATGCGGGCTGTGTGGAAGTGAGGATCCCTCCTCTCCCTGCCCGGGACGCCGCAGAGCCTGCCCGCAGCCAGCCCTGCCAGCATCCCACCCCGGCGATTTCTGCCCTCTCCTCTGCACAGCTGCGGGGACACAGCTGCCACCATGCAGCGACAAGCCTAGGTCAGCAAACGCTACTGGAGCAGCAAAGTTGGGATATACTTTGCCAAGAAATATCTTGCTGTTGTTTCCTTTTTCCTCTGTTTTGTGGAGAGATTTCATGTCTGCTCACATGCTTTGGTATGAGGAAGTGGAAGATGATTGTAAGTATGAACAGACTGACATAATTTATCGCAATATTCACTTTGACAGAGCAGTATAGTGCTGCACAGCCCACTAACAGCATGCATTTTTAAATGTTTATTTTCCAAGTCTAAAGGAGGAGAGCACCAGAGGGGGAAAATAAAGTGATTTTCTTTTTTTTTTTTGTCTCTAATAGGGGGCTAATATCCTTTACATTATATATAGAAGAAGTCATCCTGAAACAGTACCCAGCTTTCCTTTGAAGAAAAATAACACATTTCTTTCTGAAGTTCGACAGTTATTAAAGCATGGGTCAAAAAACAGAGAATTGAGGAGACACACCAACACACTTGAAAAAAAATAGCATCATTATTCTAATAATTTGGCAACACATCAAAGGAGTCATCAGTTTCTTTGAACCTTAATGGCAGATGCAGTTTCATTGCCTAATATTAGCTTAGAGAGTAAGAGAGCTCTTCTCTGGTCGCTGAACTGTCTGGTATCAGCTGAATGAAGGCGTGTCAATTTAGTTCGAAGCAAGCAGCAGCTGAGCTCTCCCATGCGTTTCCCAGAAAAAAAAAACAGGCACCTTTTCCAGATTTACACTTGTTTGTTGGTTTAAAACTGACCTTTATGTGCAATAAGAAGAAAAACAGTGGATGGCAAGAGCAGGAGACTAAAGAGAACCGAGAATGAAAGAATGACAGAGAGTTTTTAAATCCATCTACCATGCTCCCAGATGATACTTCTTCTTTCTCCCCCACCCAGGCCCTCAGAACAGATTGTGCCAGTGAAAAAATAAGTGTCAGTGTTGTCTGGACATAATCTATGGTCTCTACCCCCTGTTTTATAACCTATTTTGGCTCTTCCACTTTCAGCTTAGTCCTGTATCTTTATAATAATAGAATTTCTGGTTTTCTCCATTTTCTGCTCATGAAAGGCAGGGAAATACATACATGTGTCATTTATCCCCATGGCATATAATGGACTGTATGGTCCATGTAATGAAGACAGTCTCAAAATAAGATTAAATTTTTTATATTTGACAGGAAGGAAGCTTAAAACAGAAAATGTCAAGGTGCAAGTGTGGCCTTATGCCATATTTGCTTTCCCTTTTTGCAAGATGAACTCAGGTTGTTGTTTTTTTGGTTTGTTTCTTTTTTTTCAATAAATAAAACTTAAATTAGCTATCAATTTTCCAGATTGTTTTGTACTGCTAGGAGAGCTCCTTCAGTGATAACACTTACTGGACACAGTCTGGAAGTTCAAGTAAGGTAGAATAGTGAGATCATCATTATTACACATTGAATAATTATGAGAAAGTTTTCTTGACTTCTCAAAATATTGGGGATACAGTTGGGAAAAAGAAATGTCTTGCGTTTCTGAGGCTTTAGTCCTGGTTAACAAGAGGATGACTGCACACTCTAGAGTAAGCCACATAGGGCCCAACCTCTTTCACCATTCCTCTTTGGAGAGGAATAAGGAGAATTTGTTTTCTTCACTTTTCCATATATTCCGTTTTCAAGGGAATCACAATATCATCCCAGATTTCTTGTTCTCAGCCTTGGGGAAGATATGGTGCTGCAAGGAAAGTTGGGCAGGTGCTTGCTAAGTAAGGGGGAAGGATACTTGCTGCTTAGTTCAAAAGTTGTAATTTCACTCTGAAAATGTAGATTAGTAGATGAAGAAAGAAAAAAAATTGTGATAGAGGTTTTGTAAAATATGAATAGAAACCAGAGCTGCATCTAGCAGATGAATAGCATTCATGACAAGAGCCATTAAATCACTTGCTAAATTATGTTATGTAACTGTGTCCATATGTAAAATGAAAGGGTGATGTCCTAGCACTTCTTGGGAGTTATTTAGCTGAATGGATTTCCACAGCTGTATCCTCACTCTTTTAAAGAGCATGACATTTTTGTTTATATGACTTTTAATAATATTTTCAAGGGGTTTTTTATAATTTAATTTCGATAAAAATGGAAAAATCTGTATCTGCACTTTGTGACAAGGTGTGCCCAAAGTAATATTCCCAAATTTGTCCACTGCCTTCATTCAGGACATGTCACATCTCCTACTTGTTGCCTGTGCTTCCTTTGCTTCTCTTTCTATATTGGATGAAAACTTTTTGCTGTTAGGGGTGGCAGTGGTCACTTACACCTTTGTACTGTTTTTTGAATCAATCCTTTCTTTTTTCTTGATGGCCTCTCTTCAACCCTCCATCCACCTCTGCACTCACCTCTTCCCTTTTGTATTCTGCTCTCCCCTGTGCCGCAGCAGTAAAGATGGGTTCTTCATTCCCTGATTTGTCTCACTTTAGCTGAGAATGACCTTTGTGAAAATACAAAGGTATTTATTCATTGCCACGGGCTTTACTTTCTTTCCTGAGCTGTTCAGTGTTTACTTCTTCCTGAGTTAGAGTGGAAACTCCTTGGGGCAGTGACTGTCTCTTCCTTGATTTCTGCAGAGTCTTTGGCAATGACACCTAAATAATAAAGTGGCAGGGAAATGAGATATCATAAATTTCATTTTGTTTTAATTAAGATGAGATTACTGGGAACTTCATTTCAGAAGCTGGTCTCCCTAGGGGATTCAGTATCATATGCTGTATTTCTTCCTTCTAGCAGATATAATCCTCTTTCTGTGTCCTCATTTTGACATGGAACCAAATTCTGCTTGCAGTGACATACAGGCATCCTCTTTCTCTGCTTGGATTTGCACAAAGTAGTGACTAAAAATAGAATTAATCATCCAGCATGGAAAAGAAATTAATCCTGCCTGAAAGTTGGTGGCCACAAGGGGTCTCTTACAGGATGTCATGGGTGTACTGTAGCAGGGGTCCACCCAGGTTCACGCCTCGGCTCAGACCAGAAATTTCTGAAGCGAATTCCCAGATGCCAGATTCCCTGCTTGTGGCTGTGCACCGGTGCCCAACCCAGAGGTTGTGCCCTGCGTCCCTTTGGGAGGAAGCTGAACTCGAAGGCACGCTCTGGGTCTGGCTGGCGGGCACAGACTCCCGGAGGGTGTGTGCGGCACCGGGGTCACGCTGAAGCTCCTCCAGAACGAGCCCTGGGACACGCACACACCGTGCGGGGGAATGCTGCCTTGGCAGGCTGCTCCTGCTGGGCCACACGATCTGCTGCGGCCCGAGGCAGCTCAGGGAGACAGGAGGGGCACGGCAGCAAATTTCTTTGCATCTTGGATGTAAGGAGAGAACTTCTTGGAAAGTTACAGCCTAGCTAGTGCAGGAGGGTGCTTCATCCTGTCTGCTCCTCCGTGGTGTCTGCTCCCTCGCCCCAGGTCCTCTGGCTGCCCACGGGCATCACAGCTGCCTCAGATCTTCCCAACACAGTTACTGATGAGGGGAATATCTTCTAAGAGCATGCTACATACTGTGAAAATTTAAAGATATTTTTTAGAGGAAACAAGTCAATTATGTTACTAATAGAATGATTACTGATAAGATCAGGTTATTTAATACTGAAAATGTACAATATTTGTAGAAAAAGGTTAACCCTTGATTAATAATGTGAAATTATTCAAACCACAGAGTTGTCCAAGGGGTTAAGTGTTTTCAAATGTTCTCCAGAGGAAACAGGATTAGACTCATATATTTTTGTCATGGATTACTGTGAGACAAAATCACACTGAATGGTATTTTGAACCAAGCAGCCTCAATTTGAAAGAGCTGACTTGTTGATTTTCACAGTACATTTTCAATTAAACGTTACCCCAAAGCTTAATTATCATTTAGGAGGATAACCATTGTGCTGTGTTATAGTTAACTGCTGGATAAAGACTCCTAGATAAATTTAGCGGAACTCTGTAACATCACATTGCTGTCGGAGGGAATACACTTGTGGCAATACTGTATCACTGTCAGGGGAAACAGAACTGCATTGGGAATTTTAAATAATTGTGCCTTATCAAAGACTGAGCTTTGTGGAAAAGAGGAATAATGGTTAGCAGAGTGTGGCTTTCCAGAACGTCTTGCCAACAGTGCTGCACAAGGGAACCAGATCCTTCATCTTCCCAGAAAAACAGGTGGAGCGAAGGAGCTGTTTGGGTTCAGAGTACTCGCTGCAGAGACCACAGAGGCTTCCCTTACAGGTTACTTACCACATGTGCAACAAATCAGAACATTTTTAATTATGTGTTTTAAAGGACAGATAAGCTCCATCTTAAGAAAGTCATAATCTTTCTTTGTTCTTACTGCAAATCATATTTTGGGATATTATTTAGAGCATGAGGCTGATAATATTTGAAGGTGGTTTTTTTTGGTCCTTTCTCTAATTCTGTATTTTTAAAATAATCCATATCTATCTGATTTTTTCTCCACTCATATGCAGTTTTGGGATTTGTTTTGGGGTTTTTTTTCAGTTTTATTCTGAAGTGCAAATATAGTTTTTAAATATTATGAGCATGTCTAGAAGAAATAAATAATACTATGTGGTTAGCAAAAGGATATGTTCTTGTAATTTTGGATATGTTCATACAAGATAACAGTTAAGATGCCGGATTTATACGTAATTTCTTTCTTGAAGCATTTTTAAGGGATTATCACCTTCAGCAGAAACAAAGTAACATAATTTCAATGATAAGAACGTAGGAAGATACAGTTGTAAAAGTTTCCTCAAAGAAACCATTACAGAAGTATGTTAGTCCTAGGAGTGTGATTTTTTTTTCCCCTAAAGTAGTTTTCTATGAAGTAACATAATAGTTTGAGGGTTCTTTTAAAAAAGAAAGCAAAAAAAAAAGCTTCAAAAACTTCAGTGTGTAGAAATGACCTAAATGTGGATCCAGAATATCACATTTTACTTAGCTTGCCTTTGCTAAAATCTTTTGAAAGAACTCTGGGGACCTAGAGGTATTGCACGCACCCCAGAATGAGAGAGAAAATGAGTTTTAGTCAGATTAATCAAACCCTTTGTGCCTATTTCTTTTAACCACTTAATTCCTCTGGATGTCAATAAAGTCTGAGAAAACTCTGTGTCTCTTGGCCTTCAGAAGTGTCCCAGTGAAATTCGAAATGCCAGCATCTGATATTTTTAATATAAACTTGGAAAGAAGTGGGGCAAATAATGTACACTGGACAAGGTACACAGCATTGTCCAGCTGGACACACGATAACCTGTGTTTTTTATAAAATGTGGAAGTTGTTACCACGTGTGAGAAATCAGCTACACTGGATGCAGGAGCCTGGCCATGAGCATGGGATGCCCGCAGGGGAGCCCCCATGTCCCCCCACCCCAAGGCTTACCATGTTCTACAATTGGTGCCTGCCCATGTGGCAGTGCCTGCACACTGGTTTGTACAGGAAATTATCCCTGGGTAAGGCTTTTAATTCTGTGTAGCACAGGGAATTGAGGGAATTTAAAGGGTGATTGGAATTTGACATTTCTGCCTTTTTAACCTGAAAGATACTTTGATTAAAGTGTTGGAAGGCCCAGCTAATGGAGGCGTTGCTGCTATTTCAGATATACGGGGTATGAGATTTGAAGGCAAGCCAAATCACAATGAAACAGAATAATGATGTCCTTGGTTTATTTTTCACTTAGTGCATTCAGGTTTTGATTGGATTCTGGGCGAGGCAACAGTTTTCTCTCCCAGAAAGCCCTGCTCGTCCTTGGAGGTTTGCAGCCTGTTGTCAAAGCAGCAGCGCTTCCTTGTGAAGGTCACGGACTGCAGTGGCTGGAGAAAAACCAAGGGGCGGGAGGGGAAGAAAGGAAAGAAAGAAAGGATTTCTTTATTGGTCCTAACCAGGCACAGGCTTCTTATATGAAACATTTCTGCAGTGAGATCTATTAGTACTTTGACACAGCTCACACTCTGCTGATGGTGTGTATATCAAAGGAGTTGTTTAGAAATCTGAGGTCTCTGATCATTTGTCCTCCTCTCTCTTAAGCCTCTCTGTGCTCATCATACACAAATGCTTCAATACCCTTCGCCTTGTTCTCTCAATGTTGCTTTTTTCCCCCCCAGTATTTTAAAGTTTTTATTTGGAAAAGACTGTTCATTAATTATTTCACTCTGAACAAACCTCAAAGCTACCTAGCTGCTAAGCTTGCAGAAAATTAATGCAAGAACTGTATTTTCTAAAACATTAATGCCATTAAACAGTTAGCATTGTTGGAGGTGTTAAAGAGCACCTCGTGAAGTTACTGGATGGTGGATTGTCTGTGACATGTTCTGATGTAAATGTCTGATGCTGTTGATAGTAGTAACTGAGAACATTTGTGCCCATTTCTTCAATACAGGGAAAAATGCTGTTAGACATAAAGCTATCCTGTCACATTCCTGGGCTTAGAAGGTATGAGTTCCCAACCCTCTCTGGCTGTCTAACTCATTCCAGAGCTGATCACCTAATGAGAAAGGAAAACATAAGCAGGTCTGTTTGGGGCTGGGGGGAGCAAGAGGGACAGAGGCTCTCCTTGCTGCAGAGAGATCCAGGTGGGACTACCCAGAGACAATCCTGCCCAGCTAATGAGGGCACCTGCTCACTGAAATGAAGGGGAAGAGGAAACTGAGAAGTTACCAACCTGTGATAGATTGGTGGTGAACTTGTGGACATGATGAGTACAGGCTTATTGACTCAAAAAAACTCAGTATAGTGGGGTTTTTTTGTGCTGCTTGTAGTGAAGATTTTAAGAAACCCCAACATTTTTTTTGCACTGGATTTCAGGAATACATCAGTATTTCTTTTAGTCATCTAACTTTATTTACTCTTGACCTTTTCTTATCATGTGATTTAGTACATATTTTGTTCCTTGCCCCACCCTTCCAAGCTCTGCCAATGATGCTGGAAATAGAGATCAGTATATTTTTACACCAAATTCTAAGATCACATTTATAAATGTTTGGTTGCCTGGTGCTTACTCACGCTCCAGAAATGTAGAAGATCCAGATTGAAGTGTTTGCTCTGCTTATACTCTGTTTACAGAGGAGAAAGTTTTGGTTTCACTGGATGTTGAATGGAAACCAAAGGTGAAGCCAAGTAACTTTTCACGAAAACGAATTCTTGTTTTCTCGCCAAAACATGAGAACAGTTCCTTTTATAGTAGTCTGTAAAGGACAAGCGTGTTGTAGGCTTCATTCTGACCTTCTATTCTTCCTAATAATTAAATAAATCAGTTTTGAAAGCTCTAACAAGAATCATGGAGGGTAACTTAAAACTGCGAAATAAAGAGTGGATTCTAGGAGCAGATATCTAACAGTAGAATTTATGACACTTACTGTAAACAAAAAACTTACTGTAAACAAAATTATATTTATAAATAGAAGAAATCATCATAAATCTGAATTTTATTACCTTTTTTCTGTACCTTCCTAAAATTCCATGATATCTGTGTCCTGGCCTACAGGCTGTCTCAGTAACACTAGCATAGATTTGAAAGAGGTTTCTTGCATCAAGATGCTTTCTAGAGGGCATATAAGTAGTACTTGTACTTGGTTATATCAAATTCCTCTATTAGGAGTAGAAGTTATCCTCAGTGAAGCGGTGTTTCTGTCAGTGGTGTTTCTGTCCTGATTACCTGACTGATGTAAAGCTTTAGGGAATGTAAGTTGGGGCACATTTTTGCCTTGGGAAAGGAAATCTATTGGATTATGTTGTCCATCTCTATTTCCTGTTCAAAACAAGGCATGTCTTTACAGAATCAATTCAGAATTACTGCTGAGTTTAGCACAGTTGATAACTTAATAATGTTTTTCAACTGTTACAGCTGAAAATCATAATTGGAAACATTTTATGTTTTGAAAGAAACTGAATGACAGTGAACATTCACCCTTTCCTCTTGTAAGGACAAACCTATTTTTCTTGGGGAATAGCAGCTGATTTGTGAAGCCCAAACCCTTTCTATCAATACTGTTGTCAGCTCTCTTATTTTCTCTTTAGGCCTTTTGCTGTTTTTCCGTTTCTCTGAGTCATGCACATCCATCGCTGTACTGCTTTAGCTACTTTAAATAAGCCCTTTCCTCCCCCAAGAAGGCTTGCTAATTTTTGCATGTTATCTTAAGCTGATTTAACAGTCATTTTGCCAACTCTTCCCAGCTGCTGCTACTGCTGAATTGATTCATTTTGCACTTGACATGTTGCAGGCAAATGTGAAGCAAAGTTTACTTGACCAATAATCCTTCCCTTAACTGAAGGAAGGATGTGATTTGAAGAAGGACTTTTTCAAAATGTGGACAGAGTTTTGTTTTTTTTTTCCCTAAATCTGCCTACTGTAGACACCAAGGTTATTTGCTTCTTATCTGTTAAATTCTTATCTAAAAAGTGAAAAAAAATGTCTCAGCCCTAAATAGTAACCAAGGAATTCATTTTTTCCTGGTGCAATAAGTCAATCTATGGAGGCTCTTTTTGATGGATTATGAGTTCCTAAGAGGTGTTGTGTCTGTCTTGGAGTGCTTCCAGAAACTGTGGCTCAGTCTATAAACTGATGAAATTTCACAGACTTGCAGAGCAGGTGAGGCTGGAAGACGCCTCTGGAGATCATCTACTCTAATTACCTACTCAGAGCAGGGTCAGTGAGAGCAGGTTGCTCAGGGTAATGTCAACTTGGGTTTTAAATATCTCCAAGGATGGAGACTCCACAGCCTGTCCCAGCAACTGACTATCCTCACAAAAATCTATTTTTCTTCTTAAGCATCTATGGAATTTCCTCTATTTCAGTTTATGCCTATTGTCTCTCATTCTGCCAGTGGGCACCAAAGAAAAGAGTCTGACTCTGCTCTGTTCTGCTCCCATCAAATATTTAGTTACTGATAAAATCCCCCTGAGCCTTCTCAGCTCCCAGCTGAGCAGTCCCAGTTTGCTCAGCCTCTGCTCATCTGGAAGGTGGTCCAATCACTCAGTCATTTCTTTGTGGCTTTTCAATGGACTCTCTCCAGTGTGTCCATACTGGGGAGCCCAGCTCCGGACTCAGTGCTCCCGTTTTTTCTGACCTAGGTTCAGCAGAGAGGAAGGATCATCTCCCTTGACCTGCTGGAAACAGTCTGCCTGATGCAGCCCAGGATAGTATTTGCCTTCCCTGCTGCAAGGGCACATTGCTGCCTCATGCCCAGCTTGGTGTCCACCAGAACCATTTTTGGAAAGCTGTTTTCCAGCTGTTGGGTCCCCAGCTTCTACTGGTTCATGCAGTGGTTCCTCCCTCTGTGCAGGACTTTGTACTTCCCCTTCCTGAACTGCACGAGGCTCCTGTCAGATTCCTGGATAGACTTTGTACAACCAGCTCCAAACTTTGAGCCCAGCAGTTCAGATAGTTTTCGATATACCCCACTGGCCACTTAGTCCATAACTTACATGAAGATGTTGTAGGAGACAGTGTTAAAAGCCTTGCTAAAGTCAGGATAAACAGCATCAACTGCTCTCCCCCTGTCACTGAGCCAGTCACCTGTTCATGAAATGCTGTCAGGTTGGTCAGGCATCACTTTCCTTTGTAAAACCATGCTGTCTATACTCCCAGTCATCTTTTCTTTTCCTTCATATATTAGGACCGTATGTTTCTTATGGTTTCCAGGATGATTTGCAGGTTTTTAGGAGGATTTGCTTCATTGCTTTCCCAGGTTATCCAAATATCCTTTGCTCTGTTTGAAAATGAGTGCCATTTGCTTTCTTCCCTTTGCTCCAGAGCCTCCCACAATCACAAAGGCCTCTCTCAAATAATCAATAGTCACCTTGCAGTGACTTTGACCAGCTCTTCCAGTGCTTTTCTCTGCCAGCAGCCTTTCTGTCTGGAGTGGAAGATGCCTTTAGAGAGAGATTTGGGGTCTCTCATGTTCTGTTGATGCCAGGTTTTTGCAGGGTACTCACACAAAGATCAAAACTGTTAATATTTGCTTATGTGCCCATATTATAAACTAACAGCAGTCAATTTAGAGCTAGTCTTTCAGGATGTAGTCATCTGAACTCTAGCTTATTGGAACATCCCTTTACTGGAAAGCCCATCTAGTTAAATTAGTATGTAGTATAGAATGTCCATTATTTTTTTAAAATCTGTTCAAGTTAAAAACTCCTTAAATATATGCAGCAAACACACACAGTAGTATCAGCATATTTTTGAAAGTTATTTAAAAATTAGAAGTTAGTAAAGTGTCTAACATGGTACTTTGATTCGTATTCTGTGAAAATAGGGTTATTATTTTGAAGACTTCTTTCAAATTTATTCTGAGTACAAAAATTTTTAAAAAGCCTGAGAAACTTTCAGTTTATATAGATTTAAACATGTTGAGATTTTAGTTTTGATGTCTTTAATTCAAAATCAAAGAAATAAAAGGAAGCCCTTTAAAATATTTGTTGCCTTCCAAATGAATGCTGTTATTGAGTGTACAGTCAGTGTGTCTCTTGTAGAAGTACTGTGGTTAACTTTGCCACTTTAATCCTTTAGATGAAGATAAATTCTGTTTATTCCATCTTTCTTTGTATCTGTCTTATGTTTGGGTAATTTTAGTTATAATCTTCTGTTATTATAGCAATTTCAATATGCTTCCTGATTATTTTCTAGTAACAAGAAACTATCAGTGTTTCTAATAGCTAATATGAGATGTTAATTATTTTTCCAGGTCATATTTGTTTATGTCACCTGAGTCATACACCCTATTTTTAATGTTATTTTCATTTGTTAAAGTGCAGCAAAGAAAGAATTAGCTGCTTTTTGAACTGTTAAGTAGCATATCCTGTGATTACATGAATGTGTAGCTCAATAAAATGCTAAAATTTAGCATAAGGTATTTGAAGTTAGTTACTGGAAATATTTACTTATAATCAGAAGTAATTCAGCTCCATTCCAATGGCAAAGGCTCCCACTTGGGAACTGATTAGAAACTTTTGAGGAATCTTTTTGGATACTTGTAAGATGCACTTTTATAAATCAGTTTTAAATTAAGACAGAGTATTTCTGAGCCAGAAAGAAAATGTATTGTGCATGTTACAGCTTCCAGGATTCCTTAAGTCAATACCACTTCTTTGAAAGTTACATTCTGTTTCAGTTTTACATCATACAAATTTGCATCCTCCCTATTTTGTTTTATTGTGGTGCTTTGTATTCTAACCTTCATCCACTGAAGCTTGCTTTCTGGTCTACAGCTAAACCTACAGCTGTGACCAGCCATGGGAAGTTACTTTGAGAAATCCATTATTTCTCACACATAAGCATCACACCCCTCTGCAATTGCCTGAGTCCTTGTCCAAACTAAAACAGGAATTACATTTTATCTATGATGATTTAATTCTGTTTTCTACAGTAAAAATCCCTGGATTTTTTCTTCCCCAGTGATTTCTGGGTTTAGTTTTGTTTTTTTCTTGTGGGGTTGGTTTTTTGTATTTGTTTGGTTTTTTTGGTTGTTTGGCTGGTTGTTTTTGTGAGAATATGTTCCTGACGAGTTGTTGTACCTGAGTCTGGAATACTCTAAGAGTTTTTAATGTACTCCCTGTACCATATAGCCTGCAGTGTGCTGTTTGAAATATAAATGAATGTGTCAGCAGTTTGCTTTGCAGATATGCAATACAATCAGTGAGTCTACAAGCATTAATTGGATATTAATTGCCAATATGCTGTGCAAAATTCTGAGGCCCAGGCGGGATTATGAATTTCTAATCACTGTAAACAAAAGCGTTGTTAGTTTTTAGTCAATGAATTTGAGTACTGAAATTAAGGTGGCAGAAAAGAGCAAGAATGTATTTTTTGTCTGAAAAGAGAAGTTGTCATGGTATAGCCAAGGCTGCAGTCATAGCTGAAAATGATCAAATGTTGTGAGAAAGAGTCCTAGAGGTGAGTTTAGGAAGCTTCAAGCACCTCATGTGATGGTAGTGACAGTTATTAGCTATTACAGCTGTTGTCAAAAGATCTAGTTTTTCTGAAGCGTATCACACAAGATCTGAGTGGAATGAATGTATAAATCATTCTAATTATTCCTGATATGGTATAACAGCTGAAAGTAGTATTTGTGGGAAATCGGATGCACACTTCAATTAAGCTGTAATATAAATGCAATTTAAAATGTAACTGCAGATTAAGTGTAACACTCAAGCCTGACTTCACGCAGAGAAACCCTCTTACGTGGCCCTGACTGTTGACAATATCATCATTTTTAACAGACAAAAATGTCAGTGCTGCAACCCAGTCAGAATTGCACCAGAAAATCAGTGAATCCCTTTGTTTCCGGGACAAATGCAGTCAGTACCCCAGGTTTCCTTATACACAGAGCCTTTCTGCCTCAAGATTTTTTTATGGAGGCCAGGAGGGCAGAGCTGGCTTTCAATGCAAATCAAACACTAGTGGGGCAACTTGCACCTAGGCCTCCAGTATGTATGGTTATTTGTTCATGCATGCATGTCTTAACATATTTACAGTAAAATAAATATATTTATATATTTACAAAACAATTACAAAAAATTGTCTTGATGATACAAATATTGTGATAAGTGTAGCCTGCCCAAAGAGGAGGGAATGTTGGGGACAGTAGGAACTGATGAAAAAGCAGAATCAGGAAAGCTGTTTGAAGTTTCACCAGGATGTGGGGCAAAGGGAGGGAAGAAGTCAGCCAGAACACAGCCAGAGAGGTTTCAAGGAAAGATCTGAGATGCATGTCAGTCCCAGAGCTCTGCCAGGATAATGCATGCCAGTGAGGAGCTGGCATGAGAATAGAAGGTGAAGAAAACCCTAAAGAAACATGAACAGGAGTAGCAGATATGGGAGTTCATTTTAACCCTCTTTACTTCTGATTTGCATCCTTGTGTCACCACGTCTTCTCAGGCTGCTTGGCAGGTAGATTTGCATGACCTTGCTGCTGGAGTTACAGCTTTCACAAAAGGGAGTGTGATAACAAGGATGAGAAAGCACAGGTTTCTCACTCACAGCCCTTTCTAGTTCTCCTCCCTTTCCCTCCCTGACAGGTCTGCTGTGTGTCATTTCACCATGTCTCCTTATAATCTAAATCATCTTGTTCTGTGTGTACAATAAACCACATGCTTGCTTGATGCAGCATGGCATAAATTACAGATTATGCATTAATCGTGATGGGTTCAATTAATCACAGACTAAGTTAATTTAGACCTCACATTGGAATATCCGTATTACACATCTTCAACTTGAGCCTCATTTATGGCCAGGCAGGACTTGTTACGAGCTCGTTTGTTCTCACTGAAGCTCAGTCACCAGCACTGGTGCTCTTCCAGGTGCTGCCTTCAGGTCTCTGTGGGGTTGGACATATCCACCTCGAGCACCAGAGGCTGAAAGCCACAGAGCCGCTGCTGCTCAGAGTGGGGCTGAGGCCAAAGCCTGACGGGCCCACACACTTTGAAACAAAGATGTATTCACTGGAGACTAGAGGGACGGAGAAGGAATGTCTCAGTTGTGTGGGGCCAGGGCTGCTGGAAGTCCTTCAGGACTGCTTCTGTTATCCATTGTTTGAGTAGCATTGCCCATTAACTGCTTTGCCAACTGCAGGGCACTGGCCCTCTTCTGCCAATTGATTTGTCATGGCTGTCCTTTTCCCCTCCTCCTCCCACTTCCCTATAAAAAAAAAAGAGATTCAATTTTTACATAGTTTGAGTAAAAGATGTTATGGAGCCTCTCATGGCTTGGCACAAAAAGTGGGCAAATTGGACTGGGCTTGGTTGCCTTTGCCCACAGGTAATGGGACCACTGGTAAATGTCCTGCTAAGTCTCTTTCTTCTCTCTCTTTCTTCATTGTCAGGAATTGGGAGCTTTTGAAGTAGTGATGTGGTTTACTGTGGCTACTGATATTGAATCTCTCTCTTCCTTTTGTCAGACAGCCTCCTCATTACAGCTAAAAATGTCCCTGCAGTTAAAATGCTAGCCTTGATCCCAAATCACCAGCAAGATACACTAATCCCTTCACCCTGCCTGAAAGGATCTTATTCCTTTACTGCTTCAGAAAAACTAACATCACAAGAGAAGAAAACAGAAGAAGATCCTCTCTGGACTCTTAGTCATCAGGCAACAAACAGGAGTTACTATGGATTTTATTTTCATGGTATTGACAATATTGCCTCTTGATCTGCTAAAATGACTGTTGTCACCTATAGTACTTTACCATTTATCTCATAAGAACATAAATCTCATTGTATGGTGTGAATTCTTTGAATCAAATAAAATAAGCAAAGTGTACCACATGATGGGGTGGGAAAATCTGATGGCTCCTTAGTATTAGGTTGGTAGACTTCCAGTGTCTTCAACTGTGAACCAATTTTGTTTTACAGTAAGTCTCTTCTCCCAGAATCATTCCTTAACTGACCATATATATTTAATCCCCTTTTGATACTTGACAAAAACTCCTATCTCTTTTCCTTAGAGATCTTCAATTTCTTTTACTGTGTTTTCAGTCTTCCTTTTTGCTACTTACTTGGATACTGAAGAAACAGGTGATAGAGAAAACAGAAATTTCTCTTGTGTACCTAATGCACATTCTCAAGTGAGAGAAAAAAGTCTTTCAAAGATATTAGGAAAAAAACACTTGGATTTCCCAAGCATTTTGAAAACATCTGTGGTGTATTTTCCTAGAGAAAGTGGGAAATTCAGTACAGCTTTCATATTTAATGTACATTACCTTTAGTGTTAAAATTCTGTGAACTGTTTATAGGCTTACAAGCCTTTTCACTTGGCCATTTACTGATAAACTTCATTGAGTGCAGCTTCTCTGGTTTATTCATATGCCTAAGCTGAGTACAGCAATCCTGTATTCAAAGACTTTTGATAAGAACTTTGACTTAAATCCTACTGTGGAGAGTGCCTGTGATGATTCTCTCTCCTTGTCTCGAAGCTTGTGGAGGGAGTGATCTCGTTGCCTGTTCAAAATTACTATTACTTGCTTCCCATTAGGTCCTTGGAACTGCACTGTAGTTCTTTTAAACTCTTGAGACCTCACAAGTCTGCCAGGAACAAGATGATGTGGGATCTGCGAATTTACCCCGGTCGGTATTTTTTCCATTCCGTATCTCTGCTAGAGCATGAGGCTTACTGGCCTTTCCAGCCCACTTCAGGGTTTGCCGTGCCTTGAAGAACTATTCACACTCAGGTCTTCAGAGATGACTTCTGGAGGTATCTCAGCCTACAAAGAAATTATTTTTTGCTTTCTCCTTGTTCTGTGCAATTTGACTCTGAAATACCCATGGTATATAATTTCATTTGCCTTTTTTCCTCTCACTAATTAATCCATGTTTCTACTACGTACTTTGATAACATAGAGCATTCTGGATCTGACATAAAAGCCCTTTTCCCTTCTTTCTAGCTGCCCTACAAATGACTCAAAAGGTATTTGCATGCTCAACAATCTTCCTGATTTAGAACATTGAACTTGCAGTAGATTTGCACTGACGATGTGTGCAGCTCAATCAGCAACTGATTCAAATATACATTTGATAATCATGGATTCACCCCTGTCCTCTTAACATAGACAGGCTTCATTCAAAATTTGGGGAGTGGTTTCAAGAACTATGTCACAAATGTATTATTCTCATTATTGTATAAGCATTCTATTTAACTCAGTTTTTGTATAAGCACTCTACTTAGCTTAAATTTGCCTCTCATGGCTTCCTTGACCAGTATTTGAGTTTGTTTCAGGCATCTTTAGAGAACTTAGGTAATTCCACACAGGTTTTAAGAATTTAGTATACTCTGGACATGTATATAATTTGTGTAAGAGAGAAGCTATTTGAATATAGAATGCTCTCCTTTTACTTAAAACTAGGTCCACAGTTAGTTACAAAATGAGAAAGGCTTAAAATGCCATCATTACAAAACTGTGGGGAACTGTACTGAGTGCAAAACTGTATTCTGCCTAGTGATGGAAGTTAAAACTACTGTACTATACAGCCAGGAAAAGGGTAAGAAGGGATCTAATTCCTGTCTAATAGATAGTTACGAAGAAAATTTAAGGCAGACTCTTCTCAGGGGTGTACAGAGAAAGACTGAAACAGATTTCCAAAATGAAAAACAAGACACTAAGAATATTGGGTTTTTGCTTGACAAGATACTAACAATATTGTTTTTTACTACATGTGTCATCAGTGAAGCACCAGAGGGGGTTGCCCAGAAGGGCTGTAGAATCTCCTCCCTTGGCAGGGTTCCAAACTCAATTGGACACTGCCCTGAGCTTCTTGATCCAGCTCTGGAGGAGGCCCTGTTTGGATAACAGTGTTGGACTAGAAGGCCTTCCTTGCAGCCCATGTTATTCTGTAATTACGCGTTTACTTTACAAAGAATGTCCTAAGCATATTCAATTTAGAACAGAGATATAGCGCCATGAATTTTCCAAAACAAATCCCACTGTAAAAACTGTAACTTGGAAACTTTTTTTTTTTCCCCCCCCAGCAACCTGTGGGGTTTGCTCCTCCTCTCCCTTGGGAATACTCTGCTAATTCCATTTCGTGTTTAACTTTATTTTAGTGAGCCACCATTCCAGCTGGGTATTTTCTCAGTGTAAGTGTTCCAGATTGTAGTCCCCTATAATCACTAGAACAGCTTTTCAGTGATACAGAAAGATAATAATTTCTGAACGCAACCATGTAATCAAGAATGAGCCTTGACAAGTTTAGATCTATTATTTAATGGCATATAGGGCAGAAGGCTCTTTATTCCTCTTGTTGCACAGAAATTGTGCTCAAAGCTCTTCATATCTGTTTGTCTCAATCTGTGGGCATTGCACAGACCTTCTCAAAATAGTTTCCACTGCACAGAAGTAAAACAGATTTGACCTCGATTAACTGGAGCATAGATTCCTAATGAGCCAGATGGATCAACATTCCTGGTTTGCCGAAATGATAGTTACAGTGTTTCCCACAATAACCCAGCAGTTGCCTCGGTTTTCTCCTCAATAAAAGAAACAGGTTTAGTCTTGGTCCGTAATGGTTAAGCAGTGGCTGCTCTGAGGCATTTCCTTTGTAAAAACCTTATCTTAGGTCATTAGAATCTCCGAGGGAGAATCCAAAGCTGGAAGGCTGAATGAGGCTTCTCCCTGTGACTCTGACTGGCGACAATATCTGCCAGCTAGCTCTGAACTGGATAAAGCATCTAAAGAAGAACATTGTCACAACACTTTAATTTAGGGAGTAGAAAAGGTTTTATTTTGTTCACATCCCTTATGCGGAAAACAGGCAACGGTCAGAGAAGCTGCTCTTGGGAGTGCATCAGGCGATAAGTTGTAGAATTCAACACTAAAGTCCCAGCAGTTCAGTGTCGAAGTGTAGGAAGACTTTCTTTTTGGATATATGTGATCTGCAGGCTCCTCTGTCTGGGCAGAAGGGAAGTGCAGCAGTCCCTGCCCAGCCAGCACAGTGAAATATTATCTCAGTGATGTGCCTTAGACAAAATGTCCAGGCTTTGAGTGCAGTTTAAATAGATGACATTCTCCGTGCAGCTCCTTTATCACCGACCCTCCCACCATCTCATTCAGCTTCAGAGAGCTTTCCCATGGACCGACAGTGCTTTTGCAAAACACATAAGGATTGGGATGGCTCCTACTCACCAGCTGCCCTAACCCAGCTCTGCTGTGAGCCTGCACTTGGGCCAGCTCCTGTCTTGCAAGAGGAGCAGGGAAGTGCTTATGAAATAGACTTGTGTTCATTTTGAATGGGTACAGAAACGTTGAAGAGCAAGGAAATATGCTGAAAGATTGTGTATGTTGGGGAGGGAGAGCTATACGCCAAAGGAATTGGGTTCTCCTACTTAAATGCTAAAAAGGAGCAAGCCCTATCTCTGATCTCCTACATAGAATTTCCTGTAAATTCACTGACAAATTCTGAACGATACGTAAAAGACCATGTAACTTAATAGCTGGTCTTCCATATTCTCTTTTGACCTTTCAGCTATAAAAGACAATTCCTTAGAGTTTCCAAAAGTACAGTTCATTGCTCTTTGGTTTAGTGTTACAGAGCAAGTATAGTAAGTAACAGACCTTATTACAGTGACTTTTTTTTCTCTTTGCAAAACCATTATACACCTCTTTGACCTTTAAAAGAAAAGGTGCAAATATGGTTCAGCAAATATTTCCAGCATTAATTTCTGATTTTTAGAATTACAAATATGTGGGTCTTAATCCATATAGACTGCATAAAGCCTCTTTTATTCCTTTTTGCTTTACTCGTTTTGATAGCTTTTCTCAGTTCCACTTCATCCAATATCCTCTTTTCTTAGTCTTTTCTCAGTTTTTCCTCTGTTTGTGACCAAAGAGGCCAGAAAATACTTTTTTTAACCTTTTTTTTCTTTTTTTTAAAATTGTAGAATGTGCAATTATTTGTCAAAACAGCCCAACCCTGTAAATTACAATAAGACAACCATGTAAAATTGATATTTTCAGTTTTCTACTGTCCTGGGCAACCTATTATCTTTTCCTTTCACTCACAGACTTAAAACCTGAAGGTTTTTTTGTTAAGTCTTTTTCTACTGTTTGATACTGTTTGCTTAGAAAGGAGCTTATTACTATGCAGCATATGAATATAAAAACCAAAGCATTGCCAAATTAATAAAGGCAGCAGAAAGAATCATAATTTTTTTTTCATTGTTAAGGAAATTAAATAATTTTCTCCTCAGCTTTGTGACCTTGGTAAAACATTACTTAGCTATTTTCCCTTTTTTGGCTTTAAAAAAACCCAAATCCAACAAATCTTTTCCAAGACACTCAAATATCTTGTCCCAAAACCATAGGAATTGCTAACCACAAATATTGCATATCACTATACTCTCACTCACAGGGTTTTTTGCTGCTTGTGAGTGAAGTTGCTTGTGGGGATACATAGATCAGTTCTGAAGGTGGAAGCAGATTACACATTGCTGTCATTATCTATTACTTGTGAAGTTTCATTTTTTTCTGAAGCCAAAAGGAGCAGACATTTTATAAGCGAGATGACACATAAAATCAACATGTCATGGGATATTTTTTAGTGATTTTTTCGACTCAGTTCTAGACTATTTGCACAAGAACAGTTAGAATTACAATCACATCAGTAGTAGTTTGTCATTTAACTCTTGCTCTGATAAAAAGTCTTATGCACTCTGTAAAATATCCTCTACTGGCATGCATAAATGTAACTCATTTGACTTTAATTGAGGATCTGGCCCAGGCTTTGATCTTTATTTAGAACTTGTCCAACTTTTCCCTTTATGGCCAACAATGTAGTACCAGATATCTGCTAGCTGAATACATGCACTATATAT
>WEKY01021069.1:0-141977 GCA_013390045.1 Picathartes gymnocephalus | reverse complement strand
TTATCTTGTCTTCGCTGAAATTGAATTTCTAATTGAAATCCTTTTTGGTAGCATATTTCACTGCCTGCTGTAATTGGCACCTGCTCTAAATAATATTGATATTTCTTATTTCAATAATAAATTATGGCTAATTGTAATACTTCATTATGCCCACAATTAAGTGAACTGAGGTTAGTTTACAATTAATACTAATACTAGTTGATATGCAATTTGAATGTAATTTGCTGCTGTTAGCAGATTGCCAGTGGAAAGAAGAAAGCTAAGGGATTTCTTGTTTCCAGTGGCAATCTTGTTTTTCTAGACAAACAACCTTAAATAAAATGTGAGTTATATTCAAATAACCAAGAAATTAATTAGACTAAACATTCTGGTTTTATTTCTGATCAGTCATTGTCACTCTTCTACTGATAAACACACACTCAAACCCTCCCTTTGGAGAACCTAATTCCAGTTATATCTATTAAAGATTAATAAAATTCATACAGTGCATCTTTAATTGTTTCATGTTACGAGAGACAAGATAAGTTCAGAAAACTCAGGTTTCACTCAGGCAATCTCCAATATGATGGATTTGTATCAGAATGCTTAGCCTGTGTTTGATCACAAATTGCTCTGAGAGTTAACAGAAGTTCTAAAAAGAAAATGGGAATTGCCTGGAAGATTTGTGTGGAACTTCAGCTAATGATAACAAATGCTACAGACACAGATTGCTCTGAAGAAAGAAATACAATGGAATTTCCTTTCTTGTAATAAAATATGTTTGAGTGTAGTCAGTGGCTTCCAAGTTATCTGTACCTTGAGGATTATTTGCTGTAGAGGCAAATGACATAGGCAGATGGACGTTAGTTGGTTTGCTCTTCTTCACCAGTCAAAATTCTTCGTGTCCTTCCAGCATCAGAAAGCATTTTTAAAGTGTGCTTGAGCAGTAAATTCCAAATGCATCATCACTGTATTTTGTTTTCTGACTTGACAGATTCATATTAGAAAAATGACCTGCCTGTGCTTCTTCTACACCCATCTGCAATAAAGCTTAAAGAAAAAGTTACATTTAAAATTTCTTCCATCTTTTGTATGGTCAGAAAAGAAACTGTTCAATCAGAGTTGAAGTGATATTATAGAAACTTAGGAATCTCAATCTCAAATCCTCATGGAAGCCTAAAAATCAAAAAACCAACCAAACAAACAAAAAATAGGGTGAGCTCTAAGGGAATTTAAGTAACGAGCAACATAAAGGGATGGATCAAAAGCCTGTTGCAACATTCAGGGGCTCACACGGCTGTAACTGGAGTTCCTTTCTTATTTCTGTGACAACACAGTGATTTACTCTGCATTTTGGATTAAGTTAGTGGACACCAATATGATATTCAGCTCCCAAAAAGGGAATTTAGGCAGTGGGAATTCAATAACTTGTATTGGAATTGTTTGAGGGAAGGAACACACAAATGAGGACGGGAGTTCAGTCTATAACTATGGGAACCAACACCTGTGTTCTAAGCTAGAGAGACTCTGGTTCACTCAAAACTACTTCCAGCTGAGTCACATTAACACGCAGCCGACAGGAGGAGGAGCATCGACATAAAAAGCCAATGAGCTTCAGTTCAGGCAAGGAGGCTCAGGAGGAGCAATTTCGAGCTGTGAAGGAGGCACCGCGGAAGATTTGTCCGTCTCCAACTAAAGATTCAAGGTACTGTTGCTCTGTGAGTGTGCCGAAGCAAACAACAGCTACGACATATAACATTATGATACTGTGCCTGCACTACAAGTATTTTTCTGGCACAATGAAAATTTGTGTACCTGAACAGATGTAGAGTGAGATTGGCTGCCCGTGCTCCGGGGTATCTCAAGATGTAAGAGTGGGGAATGACATGTCCAGAGTCACTTGAAAGCAAGACATGAGGTGGAACTTTACGCTACAGTGATGATAGAGTTACTGATCTTATTGCCACATAATTGTTTTGGTTTTTTTTAAGTTTGGTTGGGTTTGTTAGTAGAATGTTAGGACTTCTTACATAGTCATCCAAATACATCACTGCTCATTTGAAAATTATTTGGGGGGGAAAAATTGATTAGGTACCTGGAATAAGGAGAAGTGCTGGAGTTGTGAAAGTCCAACTTAAATCGGGACCACTTAAAAAGCCATCTCCACCTTTTTTAACTTAGTATTATTTGGTGTTATGATTTCCAGGTCAGTCAGAAGCTACCTGAGATGTGTGAATAGAAAAGGAAAATGAAATAGAATGTTTCTTTTTCTGGAGGACCAAAAGCTAATTTGGGAGAAACCATAGTTCCTTTACCAGATCAGCAAATAAACCAGAAATTTCAAATGATCTTGACAGAACAGGTAGCTGGAGTGATTTGGAAGGAGAGGTAGATGAAACATTTTAATAATGAACATCCTTTACTGAATTATTTTTTCCTTCATGGATGACATTTCTTAGACAAAGAGTTGGGAGATTCTGTGGCAAAAAGTATAATTCCACCCTAATCTTGTTTTCTTCTGTCTTTGTAAATAGCTGTATGCCATAGGATTTACTTATCAACTGTAACATTAGTATTAAAAATCCTTTTAGGTTCCCTGTTGTTATTTCAAGATGCCATTTTTAAGGCAATCACTCTCTTCAGATTGCATCTGCCTTCAATCAGTGGAGCATCTGATTTCATTGTAATTATGTTATCATTTAGATTAATCAGTATTTTGCAGTTTCAGTTGATTAGAAAATTAGAAGTTGAACACAGTATTCATAATAAAAATACAAACTAGATGGTAAGAAACGAATACTGTAGAGCAGTGGGTGTTTAACAGCCTGTCTCTAGTTTTGAAGTCAGAAAATATCTTCTTACTGTTGCCACAACTTCCATAAGTCCACAATAGCAACAAAGCATTGATGCCTCAGAAACCAACAGCATATTGCCCTTCAGAGGGTGGTTGTTCATTTATACAGTTATGGAAAATTTCCTTTTTTATACAGTGTGTATAAATCCTACCTCTACCAATGAAACAGCTGCTTTGAAATTCTGTACCTCTTCTCACCACAGTGTTTTTCTTAGCAATTCAGCAAAACCATAAGCCTTACCTACTGTCTTCTGTTGTGGCTCACAGTTCTAATTTTTATTTGTGGTCAGCTCTGTACACTTTGGGGTGACTTTGAGCCTGCAAATTATGGAATTTTAATAGATTCAGAGAAGAGTGTTATGGAGTTAGGCCTGATGAACCATATGGCATAGGATCAAAGACTTTTTTATTTTAACTGTGCTTTGCCATTCCTTCTTTGATAGTGGTGTTAATCCTTCCCTTATAAAAAAAATGATAAACATTAATATTTCTAATAGTATTAGTTGGACTTGTTGGAATGTCTCTGTTATAAGTTGTTCTCAGAAATAAGTGGGCAATGTATGTGTTCTACAGATCAGAAATATTATTTACTGTATGCCATGAGTATAATTGTATAACCATAATGATCTGGGACAAAAGAGATTGAACTACCAGCTCTGCTATTCCATGTGCACCTTTATCCTCTGGTCTGACTGGCTACCTCCAGTTCCAAAATAGCTCATGGGAAATTTTCCTTCTTCTTCCTCCTTGGACATCCTCCATCAAATCCGTTTTGCAATCTTTCATGCAGATTTATTGTGTTTTCTGAAAGAAGAAAGCATCAGGCACATCCTCTGCAAGCTCCAAGTTCTTTATGACCGTCTCCTTTATTTCCATCACAGTATACAATCAATCATGTGCTATTATATATCTGTTATGGAATCCACTCCTAATGCCAAAGGGCTGACTGGGACACACAGCATCCAATTCTTGGTAAAAATGTCTAACTCCTTGAGTTTTCTAGTAAATTAACTCAGTTCAAGCAGATAGAACAAGGTTCCAGTACTGAGAAATTAAACAGAACCAGATAGAGTATTTCCAGTTCATGCTTGTGCAAAAGATGGCACTGGACAGCCGGGAAAGATACTCGACGAATATTCATCCTTCTAAATACATTGAGTTTTAGAAGGTATTGCCTTTTTAATGGGAAAAACATTGGCTCCTTTATTAGCTTCTCTAAAGGTTGATATTCCATTGCAGAGTATAAATTAAACAAAAAATCAACCCAATGATTGCTTCCACTGGCCTTAGATAGCCAGCCTTATAAAATGTAAAAAAGTGGTGTCTCTTACCACCCTCTGAGGGTCAGGTCTGTTTCTCTGCTGTAATCGTGAACATATCTGCTTGTTTTGTGAAGCCTGTGAAAACAACATAAGAAACCACAATGTCATCAACATTTTTCTAACATATTTTCAGACTTCACAAGAGAGATAGTGGTATGAGTCTGCTACCACAGTAGCACTGTAATGAAGTACTCATTAAATTTATGCAGATGGTAGTTTCTTTCCAAGGAAGATGTATTGATGTTTACCATTATGAATATGAAATTGTTAATTGTGGATTTTGAAACTTCAGGAGGCATTTTGAGCATGCAATTTATCTTATGACAAAATTTATCCTAATAGAGTTGTGTTGAGCTCTCAGAATGACAAAACCAGCAGGGCAGTCAGGCAGACTGTCCCTGGGGGAAAATAACTGTTTTGACATCTGTCTGAATACAGTATTTCTCCTGTTTTTTCCTGAACTAATATTACAGATGCTGTGTTTGGAGACACTAAGGGCATGATGCTGCAATCTGGTGTCTGGGGGTGAAGGGGGCTCCAGGTCTGTGAAGAACACAAGCTATGTGTGTTAAAAATCAGTTGTAATTCAGAAATGTAGGGATTCCCAATGTCTGGAATAGATATCCCTTCAAATCAGGCCTCCCTAGGTTAATATGCTGCAGTTTTCCCAGGTAAAGCAGGGACGCTCTGGAATGTGAGTGTGGAGTTCGTGGCTTCGTGTCCCGGGCAGGAGGAAGTGCAGTGTGAGGAAGCACCAGCAGCCACCTCTGCTGCAGAGGGGACACTGTTGTCTTCCTGCTATGAAACGGGTGGGGTTGTGGCTAAGGATAAATTGGTCTTGATGGTGGCTGATTTCAGTTTTGTTTGAGTCGCCTCTTGCTGAGGTCAGTCTCCCGATCTGCCTTCCCCATCAGCCTTGTTCTTGCCATGCTACTATAAAAAGTAGTTTTTTAAAAACAAACACACAAAAGAAAACAATTTAAAAACCCTCCAAACCTAAACAATCTTTTGGGGTCTTGAGATTTAGAATTAACAGTAACTTTTTTACATTTTATAGACACTTAAGTATTTTAATTACAACCTTTTGGGATTGGAAATGTTATCTACGTTTTTTAAAACTTTTTGGCTTACCGCGTTGGAAACGAAAAATGTAATTTCAAGTCCCCCTGTGAGACGGGACAGGGATCACCAGGTGGCGTTGGATCACACGGACTTCGAGGCTGTTTTGTGCCGTGTAAGCTGCTGGGCAGTTGGAAGATGCACCGCGGGGCTGCGTTTGCCGCAGCACCGAAAGTTTGTACACAGCCTTTCCCTTTGACTTCAGCAAATGTTTGAGGCACGGCTGCTCTGTGTGATTCAGAGCAGGCACTGCTAATGAAAAAGTTTGCAGGAAAAAGGCTGCTCACACTTCACAGAGAAAACTGTGTAAAGAAAGCACCTCTGGAGTTGAAGCACCGCTACTGTTTCGTCAAAAAGCTTTATATGAAAAACTTCTTTTTCCCCCTAGAATAGCCATCTTGAAAAATGATTTTAATCAAGAGCTGGTTGACTTACTGAGTATAGAAAACATTATTTTGGACTGAATGCTTGAGCATTTTTTTTTTTTTTTTTTTTTAAGGTCCTAAGAGGTCCAATTAGGTTCTACACTTATGGAAGTAGGACAAGACATTTACTGAGAGTTTTCTGCTTCACTTAACTGCTTTTTTTTACATTATTAAACAATGCAGTGAGACAGGAATTAAGCCAGAATAAATAACACACATGTTTAATAGTGTAGTTAACTATGGGAATGAAGTCTATAACTTAGTTTTTCTGAGAGGTGTATAAAAATTCAGCAATGGACATGGTCAAATACAGTATCTATAGCTTATCTATGACTCATGAGCTCTCCTATCTTCTCCACACAATTGACTGAGAAAGGTGGAGAAATGATCTTTTCTCATTGAAATTGTTTAGAGATTTCTATTTCATTGTCACATGATGCTCCCTTTTCCAGCTGCGGGTTGTTAGCACATGAAAACCCATTGTCCTCAGCTGTTCCAGTAGGTGCAAAAGCAAAGGTGGCATCGAGGATCCCTCTCTTCCTCGGAAAGCCAGTCAGAGAAGAGGTTCACATTGACTCTGAGAGCACTTAAAATTAACATCTTTTTTGCATGGATAGCATTTTGTGGCAGATCGTTCTCTTAATAGGAATCAATTACCTATTCCTTTTTTGGTTTTTTGGGGGTTTTTTTTTTGTTTTTTTTTTTTAAATCCAGTTGTATGAAACAAGTCTCAGGGGAAGTGTAAGATTATGTTTTTAAACCATTAATTTCTTCTGATTATCATACTGCTTTCCTCATGCTAATTGCTAAACCCTGTGGGATCTCACTAACATGAGATACAGCCAGGAACAGACAACAAAATCGGAAGATAGCAGAGGTGGTGATTTTAAGCCCCACTGCCAGGCTTATGGCAGCGTACTGAGAAATGGGAAAGGCCAGTCCATCTCTCTTCCTGCTCAGTTTTGTCCCCACAGCACATTGTGAATGTGTTTTGTCTCCTGTGTTATATGCCTTTCAGATGATGTAGGGAGTTTCCACACTTCCCTGGAGAGATTGTTCCATAAACTTGTGCAATTTATTGTAAGATGCTTTGCTGGTGTTCTGCTGTAATTTCCTCGTTACTGAGATATAATTATCAGTAATGTAATTATATATACTGTAAGGGATTTCTTTTCTCTCTGTGGTATTTACACCATCTTTTAGAATCATAACCATTTTTCTTTGCAAGCCTTTCAGCTAATACATGCGTTTATAGCTTATTCTTTAAATGGTTCAGCATTCTTTATTCAACCTTTTTTCCTTTTTATAAAAAGATTTAATACATAGTGGTAAAATGCGACTTGTTTGGAGTGAAAAACTTTCAGCTGACCACAACTTGCCACCAAAAAGGGTTTTTTCAAAGGAGGGAGAATAACAGAAATTCTCTGAAAATACTTGCTTCCCTCCAAACCATCAGGTTTTTGTTGAAGAATCAGTAATCCCCTGATTACTCAAAGGTCAGTAGTAAGTGTATATATATACTTATTTTGTATATATATGTATAATATACACTTATATGCTATAAATTGCTTTCTTGGCAGTGTTTACACATAGGTACTGATAGACAGATGTTACAGATGCTATTATGCATATATCAGATATATTATGCAAGTAAAAACACATTTCAGAGCAACTGTCATCCATTTGCTTCTTTTAGGGTAGTCATGCTTTGCTTTTCCATGTGCTGCTCCGAGTCTCCTTGTAGGATATGGTTGGCATTACTTTCCTAACTTGGATGCTGTGAATCTCTCTTTTGTCCCTGCTCTCCCACCTCGATCTACAACAGCATAATATGTGCTTGTTTATAGTACTAGCTTTTAAAGCATTTTTTACTTTACTAATGAGAAACTTGCTCTTTTCTTTGGTGGCGGTCATCATGGGATTACCCAGCAAAAAACAATTGACAAAACAAAAGTTTCCCTATGACTTAGGGTGTTCCAAGTGGAGAATATTAGTGTAAAGAACTGCAGGCTTGATGTAATGAGAGTATTCCTGCAGGATTTGTTTGTCAGGGAAGGGAACTCAGTGTCTGTTGCCAAGAAACTGTCACACTTGCCTTAATTATGATTAACGACACACACGTGTATCTGGGAAGATTTTTTTTTTCTCCTCATTGACTTTTGTAGGATGTCCATGTCATTGCTAAATATTATTTCACTGACATCTGCTATTGTACTTTTTTATTATAAGAGCTGGTCTCTGGTGCATCATCCATCTATGCAGAAAAATTATTTGCAGTGCCTGCATCTATTGCCGTTTTCAAATATCTTTCTCAGGTTCTAGGTAGCACCAAACAGTATTTATTTGTGCAGCTCTTGGCAGTTGTATAGTCTAATCCTGGTCAAGAGGGGAAAATTGCTTTGAACCATTAGAAATAATGCTGTTTGTGAGCAAGGTATTTAGCAACGTATTGAGCAACTGGCTCTAAACCAGCCGGAGTAGCTCATAATCTGTATTGATGAACTGCCCCGACTTGCAGTGAATGCACTAAGTTTGCATTGTAAAGTTTCTTATTCTGCCTTTTCTCTGTCTCATTTGTTGTAAGAGGAATGTCAATAATGCGTTATATGTTTTTAAAGGAAAAGTGTAGTTCATACATTAGTTGCTTACAAGGATGCTTTCAAACACTTAAATTCCAGGATTGTGACTATTATTACAGCCAAATTAACTGTGCTAGAGGTTCTTATTTTATGGTTACTTTATATTCAAATATGATTGTATTTTCTAAGAGAAGCCAAGGGAAATCAAACAGAAATCAATAGAAACCAGATAAGCCAAGAAAGTTTATACCCACCTTATTTCATCAGAATCACAGAATAGTCAGGGCTGGAAGGGACCTCTGGAGATTATCCAGTTCAACCCCTCTGCCCAGGCAGGGTCAACCTGGAGCAGGTGACACAGAAATGTGTAAGTGTGTTCAGGTTAGATATATGTGTGTGTGTGTGTGTGTGTATATATGTGTATATATATATATATACACACACACACACATTAAAAATGTCTGGACAACCTTAAACTCAATTTTCACTTTCTCATTCTCTTAATCTCATTGTGTTGTGCAGGTAGAGTTATTGGTCATAGTCCTCCAAAGTCAGCAGTAGACAACTGTCTATTTCTTGTTAATTAGATGTTTAAGCTCTAATTGGCAACAATTAAAACAGTCAGGGAGTGTACAGAGCATTCACTCACTGGGAATTTTATTGGCAACTGATCTAACCAATTTTTTGTACTCCAGAAACATTTACTTATTCACAGCTGAGTGGCTCCAAAGGACAACTGATTTAGGCACTTGCAGATATCCAGTAAGGTGCAGAAGAGCATGGTTACAATTGAGACATCTGACTGGTTTCCAGTGGAAAATATGTATGTGGGCACATTTTGAGTTATAGTGTACATCTATGTTTTCAATGAAAATCATTTTGTAAATTAATTTCAATGCATGAGGAAAACGGAGGAGGTGTTTCACTGAGAGCCAAGCCAGGTCCCAGAAAACCTCTTAACAAATACTTCTGTTTTCTGGGAAGTGACTGAGGAGGGGGAGTTTGATTCAGACTTGAGGATATTAAATAAAATGCAAGTTAATTTAGAAAAGTAAGGGAAATGTTAAAAATCTCTTCCCTTTGAACTTACTGTGATAAGGTTTTCCTTCAGTAGTACTTATCCTCTTTCTTTGTTTTGCTCCAAGTGATTTGGAAGCCAATCTTGCCCACTCTTTATCTGTCACTTCAATTCCCTGGGAGCTAGAGCAGTGTCTATGTAGAATATTCTGCAGCATGATACACTGCTCTCACATATCCGCTCTGGAGCAGTAGCAATGGCATCTTGGCAGTGAGGTACAAGTGTGACCTGTACTCTTGGTGCTTATATTGCTGAACCTCCGAGCTGATTTGACCTAGGCATCAACTTCTCTGTTAGTGTGTCACAGGGTTTTCACATCCAAGAGATAATTCTAAGACATTTTGCCCACTGAAACTAGAACTGACTTCAGTTGCTCAGGATCCAGGGTAGGATTATATCCCAAGAAGGCTGCTTCCACTGAAGGCACCTGAAGCTGTGACTGCAGCTGGCTGAGCATCACAAACCATAGGTTACATGTGGCCTGCAGCTACAGCGGGGGCCTCTGGCTGGGACCCCCTGCACCAGAAAGCAGGACAGCCCTGCTCAGCCTCTTTTCCCTGAGCCACTGAACCACTCTCCTCCTCCTTAGAATCTGGGAAAGAAATGTAACCTTTTGTTGCTGAGCTCATATTTTAACCAGCACACTTGGCAAGCATATTTCAATTCCTTTCTTGTAATCAGGATTGTGTGCTACTTCTGTGTACAGAAGAGGGACCTTGGAGATGAGATGAACATTGAATGTTAATTTCTTTCTGCAGTGTTGCTGTTCAAGGCTCTGTAACCGGTACCAACTGAAAATTAACTTCCCAAAGTCACAAAACTTCTGAGGGTATTTAGCCTCTGAGCTGGGAGTTGACAGTGCTGGATCTTTAAAAACCTTTCTTCTCATGGTTCCTGCTGAGCCTCATGACACTTTTCCAGATATCCCAGAGCGCCGAGTTTGAGGGGAATTAGTAGGTTGGAGGGAAGGTGCTTCTTATGTCATAATTATCACCCTATCCTAGAGCAGGTTGCCTAACTCAGCTTAGAGAGAGTTGAGAATCTGTGCCAGGAAAGTAAAGCAAGCTCTGTTCTATCTGAATGGGCTCATACTGGGTTGTATCCTGCCTTTGGCCATGGGTTATATCTGCACCTTTTACCAGGAGCACTTCAATAAGCTGTGGGCAAGCACCTGGACAGAAATCAGCCTTCCCAGACAGATTTGTAGAGGATTGTTTGTGAAAGCTGTCTGGACACTTACTTTGGTGGGCTTTGCAACCTAAATGAAAACACTGAGGAAGGGTTAAAAATTTTGAATGTAGTAATGTGTATTAAAAAAGAAAAATCATACGAGTTTAGTGTTAAAAGCAGCCCAGTGGAGCTAGGTTATGTCAATAGCTGGATTATGTCAATTTAAGAGCTACCTTCAAATTTTGTCAAATAATGTTAGTTTGGGTCATATCTGTAAAAACTAGATTATTTCATTGCATAGCACTGTCAAAGTGCTATGAAATCAAACAGAGATGGTCTTGCTGGCCCACAAGTGCTTTCATACTAGCAATAAAACTGACAGGAAATTGGTCAGTATGATTCAGATGAGACCAAATCAGAGGCAGAAATCCCACTGATTTCAGCAGAAAAAAGGATTGTACATGAGCAGGGGAGGGGAAGAAAACTGCATAATGTTGAGATCTCACCTCAGCCTGAAACAGCTGCAGGGATGTGTTCCGAAGGCAGAGAGATATCTTGTTTTAAGATAAGCATGTTTTAATTATTTTAAATTTAGAGACAAAAGGAAAAGGCTTTTTAGCTTGTAAAAGAGATTATGGTTAAGTTTTTTAGTAGAAGACTAACTAGAACCTAGAATTGGAAATGTGTTGACATCAGAGAGATTTTTGTAAATTCATATGCTTAGGTGACTCTCCCAAGAGGGCTGCCTTGGAGGGATTTTGTGCACTTATAGAAAGATATTAACAATTTTAAATCTCCAAAGACTTTCAGTTAACTTGCAATCTTAAGGGTATTAATTTTGTTCCTGCTTTTTCAGTCTGGTTAACTGTTGATCTGTGCATCCAAAATAGTAATCTTCACACTTGGTACTTCTTTGTACTGCTGTTTTGTTATCAAAACAGAGATGGAAAGGGTTGTGGGTGTTTTGGAGGGGTTTTTTTGGAAAGAAGATAAATAATTTTATCTTTTTTTGTCTACAGTCATAGTATACTTAAGATTTTTTTTAATTAATAAGGAAAATTATCAGCATAAATCTCACATTGAAAAAAAAATAATTAAAACCTTTACTCCTCACTAGGAAGCATGGCTTTTCAAGAAGAAGTAATTTGTCTCGTAAAAGAAAAAAGCCATTGTAATTCTGCTTAACAAGTGCTATAATTCCATATCCTACCAGGCATTGCTTTAGAGACGTGAGAATCTGAGATGTCATCCTGATTGCAGTGTGACTGGCACAGGTATTTTCTGCTTTGGCAGCTGGTGTGCTGCAAATGAGCTCTCCTTCAGCCTAACTAGACTTGTGTAAAGACCAAACCAGAACAACTGATTTTAGTCAAAATGAAAAATAAGTGTGTCTTAGCTTCAGCTAAACTTACATAGTACCCCAAGCCCTGGAGCCTTTGGAGAGTATATTGTTCTGCAGGCTCCCATCTGATCTAACTTCTCCATTCAAAGCTCTTTTTCTTTTTTCTCTGCCATTACTGTGGTTTTACTTTTGTTGGTGCATTCCCTAGGTGCTGAAAACTTCAGAATTACTGACACTTTTTTATTTTGAGTTGGGAACAAATTCTGAGCAAATGACAGCACTTAGCTGATCATGTGGAGACTGTGACTTGCACCCATTTAAGTCTCCTGCCGTATGTGCTGTCCTGGGAAGTGTTGTGTCTCTGTGTTGGTATAAAATTGTGTGTGCATGTAGATGTCTGCAAAATTCATTTTGGTAGGTAGTAGGGGCACCCTCCAGTTCCTTGTGCCAAGAGAGCCACATCAGCTATTGTAGAGAAGAGTTTGTCTATGTATGTGGCTGAACTCAAATGTGCCACCACAATTTCTTCTTTTCTATTATCACTCTCCTGAAAATGTGCCTGGCAGGTCCTACAGGATTAGTTTTGGCTGAGTTTTAATTTGCACCGCTGTAAGTGTTTAATGTCAGTTCTGAAAAATACTAGCTGTTTGAGAGGCACTTGCTACACTTAGGCTTGGAGAACTGGCATTGTACCTTGGAATGTGGCAGCGAGTGACAACAGATATAAGTGATTCACTGTGTTCAGTGTGTTTATATGTGTATACTCTGTTTTTGTTTTTTTTTTTTAAAGTACCCACTCAAAGCAGTGTTAATTTTTTTTTTCCTAGAGTTTACTCATGTTACTTATGTAGTTGTTCTGAAACTTTCAGTTCTGAGCTCGTTACAGTTCAAGAAGTTACACAGTGTAGACAAGATATCTTATACCTCTGCAAAAATCTGCATATTTTTCACTACGTGAGTTCATACACTATTTTTTCATATAATAATCGCTGAAGTAGGTGACTGAGCTCCAAGACATTCAATTGCAAATAATTTCAACCATGCTCCCTCCTTAAGTAGCAGCTCAAGTAACCTGATGTGGTGATTTTTCAGTAAGAAAGTAACTCATAGCCACCATTTTTACTCAAGTTGACTTTCTTGTAAGAAGTCTGCTTGTGGCCATATCATTGGCATTAGTTCCCCTGTCCCTGACCCAAAGCCTTTTCTAAAGCTAATCTTCAGAGAAACCCATGCTACATTTAACTTTGGTATCTCTCCTGTGGGTCTCAAATTTAACCAGACATGGCCGATCTGAATATTTCCTGCATGTTAAACAGACCATTGTAAGGCTTTTCCTCCAGGCTAGATTGTTATAAATGCTGTTTATGATCCTGCTATGACAACTGTGAAGGACATGGCAAAGAATTTATCACAGGATTATTCATCCACCATCAGAATACCTAATAAGATTCTAAATGACCCAAGATGATAATAAGATCTAGCTTGTAGCAATAAGGTATTAATAAACTGGTTTTTTTTCAATAAGGAATTGTCCTGGCATCATTACCCTGACATATTTGTTTTCCTTCTATTTTGCTGGTAACGTAGCTCTGGTGCTTTGTACAGCAAATTTATAAAACCCCATGATGTATGAAAAATATACCACATATGAAGTAGAACCCACAGGTTAAAGTCAAGAGAATTCTATTTGCCTATACTATAGAAGGACTAGATTTTTTAAAGTCACAGATCCTAATTTTTCCATGCTCTTTCACATCGTATTTAAAAATTGTATATAGAAGAATATATGCCCTACATACAAGGCTGTAATTCAGATGAAGAGTTTTTGTCAAAATCATCAACCCAGAAAGTGCAGGTCAGGTGATTAATGACTGGCACTGGAACCCTGAAGTCATCCTGAGCTGGAACTACACCTGCAATCGTTATTTGCCATGTCTCAGACTAAAACCATTAGTTTCCTGGGGGGGAGGGGGGAAGCTTATATAATGGCATAAAAAGCTGGCAATTTCTATTGCTGTGAAAATGACAGATGAAAAATACATGAATGTGCAACTGGTCCGATTAGGCAAATAGTCTGGAATCCTGAGGAAGACCTGATGTCAGTACAACCTGTTCCTGTGCACAGCTGACACTCTGCTCCCTGCTCCTCTCCCAGTGCTGAACTAGGGAACTTCCAGCTTCAGGGGTCACCACAGGAAAGACTCTTAATGGGGCAAAAAGATTATCTCAACGTGAAGTTTCTGAGGAGGTGAGAGATGCCAAGTACAGGAAAGAGCAGATGTGTAAAACTGCTACTTACCCATTATGAACTGGCGATAAAAAGCTACATTACTGCTTGAAAATGCAGAGCTATTACAGCTTGTATAAATACAAGTTTGCACTGGCTGATCTAAACTTACAGGTTTGGTTCCCCTCCTACATTTATAGTAAGAGAAATCAGGTGGATTGTTTTGCTCAGAGCTCTGACCTGAGGCAGCGACAGAATAGTAACTCGTGGCCTCAGTCAGTTACTCTGCCCATCAATCTACATGATGACCAAGGTCATTTTCTTTAAAAAGCCAAAGATGGGTGTATATCTCATTATCACTTAAACTTCTATCAAAAGTTTATTCAAGCTGGAGAAAAGTGAGATTTGGTGCAGAACACCATAAACTGTAAGGCACAAAAGGGATTTGGATTATTTGAGCTCTTTACATTCAGTCATGTTCCTGGATAGACAATAGAGTGGTTGCATGTACAGTCAAGTGACATGGTGACCTTGCAGGGCTGTTTCATGATAAAGTAAGCTAGCATGAGATGTAAAACACTTGTGCCCTTTTTCCTTTCTGAACTTCCTTTAGGAACACTGGAAGATTGTTCTGCTTTGCTTCTTTATCTGAAAAAAGAAAATAAAAATATTTCCTACCTTAAGGGAAGGTTGTGCAGGCAGCTACCAAAAATTACAGTAATGGAAGTGCTCAGACATTACTGGAATTGAAGCCTTGTGAAAGTCTAACAAGCTCCCATTTCTGAAGCAGAAGCTGGTGCTGTGACTTTTCTATCTGATGCAGCAAATATAATCATTTGCACACCTATTCCTCATATGTAAAATGAAGGTTGTGTCTCTATGGGTGCTGTGAGTACACAGGGAATATGTGCTGAAGTGTGTAAGTGTGAAATTAATGTTTAGATCTGAACAGATAAATCAAATTGTAAAAGGAGTGGGATCAAGGCTTTGATCCCATTTAATTGTCTTTTCCTCACTGACCTCTGATAATTTTTAAACTGCTATTCACAGAAAGTTTCTGTTTTCTAAAAATCCACTTTATAGAGGATAAGGTCATTAAAATAGTTGGGAAGTAGCAAGATATGTTATGTGCTTTTATGTTTTATCTTCTTCCTGTCTGATGGAACTCAACTTGGGTCCATCTGGGGTGTGTTAATGGTGCTAAAATAAACATGCTAGGAAGTTGTCACATTCATTGCTGCTAATAATTCCTTCACTTGACCAGACTTACCAATACATTTAAAAACACATATCTTCAGAATTTTCCCATTATTTATATAAACTTTGATAACATCGTAATATGTGGAGATCAGTAGAATTTTATGGGGAATGGTCTTGTGTTAGCTCTGGTGAGCTCTAGAAATAGGAAATTTAAAATTCCCTTTGCTTTGACAACTCTTGTATGTCACGCTTTGCAGCCTGATCAGTCCCTTTGCAGCCACTGCTGTTCTCTGTGTAAAATGTGAGAACATGATGGGGAGAGAAGATAGAGTGAAAACAGGAGAAGCTGTATAAAGGATGACTGAGGGTAGAGGATTAAAACAAAATGTTATTGTCTGTTAAACTGAGAAGAGTACTTGTTGCTTTGGGGATTGGACTACAGTGAATTGCTCAAGAAAGTTGTTTTCTAATTTTTTTTTTTTTTTTCTTCTGCTATGGATGATTTCCTGGAAAAGTTGAGTACTTACAATAGTACAAGCTGTAAAACTCCTTCCTGGGTTTGGCACCTGGTTATTGGGCTCTCCTTCAGATATGTTTGGAAAAGGGGCTATTTTGTGAAAGCAGATTTTGAGAGTGCAGGGTGACCCTCAGTTTTCCAGGAAGCAAGATAAGTTTTCCCTTTCAGCTAAGCAATAAAGTTTTGTGGAAGCTGTAGAGAAAGCTAAATGCAAACACTATCTAAGCAAGTGACCAGTTGTGAAGTTGGCTGGGGACCAGCACCTTGCAGGAACCAAGAGCATTCCATCAGTAATGCCGGAAACAACGCGGGAAACACGGATCACAGGTTCCCTTGGCGTCTCCTTTCAGGTGTTTCTCCACCTACAGCTCCCATCTCCCAGAGGAACCGTGCTGCTCCGCTCTGTGGAGAGCAGAAACGTCTTTCCCAGTGCTGCAGCCCTGGGGCTCAGGAGGTCCTTGCCCAGCTCAGAGCCCAGGGCAGAGCCAGGCCCTGCAGGCAGCAGCAGGAGGCTGTGCTGGTGAGGGCTGAGAGGCGCAAGAACCCGACCCGCAGTGTCTGAAATGAAGAGCTGTAAATGTGGGCTGGGCAGGTCAGGAAACAGGTTCAGCTGCCCCTCCTTGTGCATCCATATGTCATTGGTAGCCTGAAGATTTTGTTGGATTGTGGTAAACCACAATTTGTACTCTGGAACAGAAATGTGTTCTGGTCCCCAGTGCCTTGTATTTTGGACTGTTTAGGCTGGTTCTCTGCTGCTTTATCTCGAAGGAGTCTTCAAATGTAATTCTTAATTTTCTCTAATTCTGCGTGTCTTGCTGTCAGTGATGCCAACATAATAAAGAAAGTAAGCTAAAAAGGAGAGAAGGCATGTTGATTTTTTTTTCCTTTAAGTTCTCAAAATAAATTAAGGAGAAATATTTATCTCTATAGTATTTCAAATCCACTGTATTGCTTCATCTGCGTAAGTCTGCTTTCTCTGTTGTGTCCTATTTAGCTCTAATAAGTCACAAGTATATTGAGGGCAAATAGTGGGTACAAATCTGACAGAAAGCTAATGAGCTCTCCTGTGATTATCAGTAAGGACTATGACTCATTAAATCTCATTTCCTGAGAAAGTCCACATGAGTAGAAAAAATTATCTGGAATAAAGGTCTAAAAACCTAATTCAGTCAGATTTATAGGTGTTCTTGTAGCAACAAAATAATCAATGAAAACAGAGGAACCTTCTAAGGAGAGCTTTTGGTTACTGTTCAGAGAGAGGGGTCTGTTTCCCTTTTATTCAAGATTCTGGCAAAATAGCTTCCTTTCTTCCAAAGTAACAGGTTGATACACGTTGTGAGTATTTTCACTTTTCATTTTAGATGTATGACACAACTATTATTATAAAGTGATGTTGTGTGCAGTGTGAGTTTCATTCAAAACTATGCTTAAAAGTGAACCTGGCATGTCCAGTTTTTGGTAGGTTGCAATTGCCTTGATGCAGTGTTTTTCTTCTTGGGATGCACATCTTTGTGTGGTACATTTTTTATACATTATTTAGAGAGGAAAAGCCTCTTCCCTGTTGCAGTGAAGAAGAAAAACTTCCATTTATTTTAATGAGCTTTGGCTCACCCTCTGATAGAGCAGCATTTCAAGGAGTTTTTGTTTTGACTGTTCTTATCTCTGTGTAGAGATGTGTTGACACAGTCTCCCATTATGTTGCATACTAGCATTACATGGATGTGACAAAGAAATAGTTGGTGTGGGCTCACAGTGTGAAGAGTAGAGACCCATCATGGCCTGACAGGTGAGGAACATGGGCAGCTCTTTGCATTTGTAATTCACGGTGTGATCTGAAGACCTCAGCTAATTTGCCTTCATAACTAAATTTTTGCTGTTGGGAAGGACCTCAAAGCGATTGCAGCAAGTTCTGTTTTTGAGCTGTTTAAATAATCGACTTTCTGGGATGCTGTGATGTGATGATAGAGTTGACCCTGCTATCACTAAATTATGTTGGCACAGGGAGATTAAAATAATGTAACTATTTAACAAACAGTAATGTATAGTCTAGTTTGATCTCACAAGCTTGGATCAGAAATGAGCCGAAGTTGAACATCTAGGGAATAAGGACACTGATGCCTTTCTGAACAGTTCTGAGTATTTTTCAGGGTTTTCATGTGAGATTTTAGGTGTGTAAAAGTGTTATATGCTTAATACAAATCCACTTCTTCTGGCATGAGAATGAGGAATATCGATGTTTTATCCAGACAATTTGAAGAACATGAAATAAAAATAATTGTAGGAGACGTACTCTTCATGTGGACACCTTAGCAACTCTGTTAGGAATTCCATTTTTGTATGCGTTTCCAGAGAGTTGAGGTTTTGTTGACCATTCACTTCAGCTGTTACCAGTCCCATCCAGCACATTACATGTCATGTGTGGGATGTGTTATTGAGGAATTAAACAAAAACCCTAGGAAAATGTGGTGCAGTTTATAACTTGAAAAAGCGTTTATTAATGTGAAGATATAAGGTGGGAGTTAGAGAGAAACAGTTATGAATCACACTTTTCTGTTTGGGAAATGAAAATTATTTAGAGGTTCTATGTGTTTGTCAATGGAATTTGCTCCAGGACTGTTTTATAATGACAAAAGAAATTGTGCTATGTGCAATACAAAGATGAGAAAAATTATGAATTCTTACTCTACTGGGAAGCACAGCCAAAGAAACAAAAGAGTTAGAGAAGTCTAAATGTTCCTCTGGTAATATAATCTGAAATGATGCTTCAAAAATGCCCTGTGGTGGGAAAGACCTTGGAACACCATCTAGCACATGTGAAAGATTGCAGCTTTATATGATACTTTAAGTTAAAAATTAGTAAAGGATGGGGCAGTCAGAAGAAAATCTTGAGAGTTTTGCTGGTTTGGTGGTGGGGTTGGTTTTTTTCTTAGGTTGGAAATGGAAGCTTAATATCTGAAAGCCTAAAATGATAAAACAATACAAAGAAATGTTTGGAAGGGCTCCAGAGTTATAATGCTGCAGCCTGAAGGAGGCTCTTTAGAACTCTGGTATCCTCTTAACTATCTTGATTATATTGTTCACCTAAACTGGCATCCAGGATTGGGAGCACAGCTTTGCATAAGGAAGTGTAGGACACGTTATGTAGATCACATTGGGATTATGGCAAGGAATGATGTTAAAATAAGTAAACAACCATTCCATGTTTTTCTTAAAAGCATATCCATATTTTAGCCTCATCTCTTTTGGGCTGTGTAGGGGATCTTGATTTTCTGTTTATTGGTGTCTGACAACAATATTAAAGATCTTGCTGGTACTTGGGGGGTAATGTATAATATCATATTAGTGAATAAAAGGTTCTTGTGCTAATCCTCTGGAGGCCTGTGTTTTGGAGAAATGCTGTTGAGAGCCATATTAAAGTCTAGAGAGGTTGATTGTGTTGTGTGATGTGAATAACTCTGTTTAATGCCAGCACCAGATTGGAACCAGACCCCTTGAGGCTGATTTGCTGCCTCATTAGAAGCCAAATTCCTCATTAGAAGTGAAATTGCTTCAGCATCAAGTAATGTGTTTAGATGTGTTTTGTTTGCAGACACTCTATATCTGTGTAAAGTGTAGAATTTTCAGAAAAGTCTGGAAAACAGTGAGCTACAAGAGGACAATCCAAAGGTGGCAGAAACATAGACCAATGTCAGCCATGTGCAAGCCGATTTTTGGCCAAAGAACATGTGATGAAGGGGAAGGGGCTTTGCTATATTAATAACGTTGAAGCATAGTCAATTGATACACTATCTACAATTTACATAGACTTAGATAAGTCTGAAATCCATCAGATTACCCCATCAAAACACACACTGCGTATTTGTTCCATCTAATCCTCAAGGATAGTCCAGACTCTTCAGAAGGAATAAATCAGGAGCAAAGTAACCATATAAGGTTACTCAATTACCATCTCAAAACTATTCTTAAGCTACATACAGACATCTTGCCCATCAGTCAATCTGCCTGTCATTTTTTCCACCTCTCATTGTGCAAGAGGACTGGCTTTTTGGCAAAGTGATAATAAAATTGTAACAAGGTCCAATTTTTCAAATCAAAAGCTAGAACTCTGCTTTGGGGCTCCATTTTCTTTCTAAGAGTCTAATAAGGAGGGACAGGCAATTATTATTATTTATTTCACTAATTAGCTGGATAATCATTCATTGTAAAATTCTTCAGTGTTAGAAATATGTTCCTTGTACACTTTAGCAGTTTCCTTTTTATCAGACTGAAGCACTGTACATCATCTATTATTTGTGGGGCAATGGGGGCCACGTAAAATAAAAAAGGAAAAAAAAAATAGAGGGATAATTTTTATCTATGAAGATAATGCAACAAGAAGCAACAGTCGATAAAAACATCTCCTTTCAGTCTCTGAAGACATAATGCTTTATGATAACCATAAAGCATTTCAGTGCAATATAAATTGCTGTCCCATTCAAATCCTTAAATGTACTACAGTGGATGTCACTGAAGACATACAGCTATTTTTTCCTATACTGAGATATATTTTATCATAATTTGTAGTGTAGGTGACAACCTTGCACACATGATTGCCTTTTCTTGCTTAGTTAGCTTGCCAAGGTCAGAGTCCTTTGGCCTTTTATGGATGTAGAACTATTAGGAAATAAACAGGGTAACCAAGTAGCGTAAAGAAAAAACTTGTTTCCTTGACTGGTTAGTCATATACCCCTAAAGATTTCATAGTATTCTGAGTATGTACTTACTGGAAATTATTTCTTTTTAAATGCTATAACAAACTCTTCTCACTTGTAAAACACATAAGTTATTTTTCTCATTTTCTATTTTTCTTTCTTTCTAATTTTTGTTTAGTTATGTTTCCTCTTTTCTCTTCTAGCTAATGAATGGCATATTGGTTTTGTAGCTGCTGTGAGGAGAACAAGGAGTGGCAATTAATGGAAAATATTGCGGCTACAGTTCAGCCCAGAGGTCTTGAGCCAGGTAAGCACCTCAATTTCCTCATAGCTGAATTCTTCTGGTGTCATTTCACATTGTGCCACTGGTGAGGTTCTTGGAACGTGCGTTCTCAAGGAGCTTCTAGAATTTCATGTTCACTTCTTGCATCAAAGCAGTGGAGAAGAGAGTTTATTCTAAAGTATTTCTGTGTTACTTCTGATGATGATTATGCCTGTGTAGGACTGTATGGAAAGAGTGCAGGAAAATGCTAATAATGGTGACCTATTAAAATCATTTAGGAGATACATCCCCCCCATAAAAATATTTACTTTGGCTGGTTTGTTTAGATCTGGTATAAAGTGTCATAGTTTATTGAATGGAATGGCAAAAAAAAAAAGAAGTTGTTAAAGTCTCTATGGAACCATAGAAACGTATAAGACCTGGTTGGTGACATTTCTATGTAAGTTCTATACAAATGTGAAGGAATAAATGTAAAATGCATTTTATATGTTTCCCTTTTAAATACACTGAAGTTTTTGAAATAGAAAATGGGTCACAACAAAACTTTTCCTTCTCTCTTGAGTTTCTGGGATGAAATTGTGCCTCAAAGAGAACCAATAGGGTCTTTAGTGTAAGTAAATCTTCAGCCATGAATGTGCATTTATTTGTGTTGATTTGTGTGATGATGATGTATTTAAAAATTATTTTTTCCACTGTGGTGTGGAAGACCCTTTATTCCATGGTTAGTGAAAACAGGCTGCCAGCATTCAATATCTTACCAATATCCTGACAGGATGGGTGTCTGGTAGTTTGCTTGAAATTACTGTTCCCCCACATGAAGGGTCCAACTCGAAAAGTTCAGGAGTCCATAGAGATTAGATGATTTGGAAGAATGATATTTGAGTTTGTAGACCTGTGACTGTGTGAGCCAGCTCCTGTGAGATTTTTGGCAGGACAAGAATTTCCATTCTTTCTTTCATTGTTTCTTCCAATCAGTCACATTCATTTAAAAATGGCTTATGAAAGGTTTTGAATTATTTTCTGTGTTACCAAAATGGTGAAAGTGGTACTTAAATACAGTGTTAGCCAGTAATTGGATAAGGGAGGGGTATGAGCAACCTTTTCGACCCTCAACTATATATCACAGCATCTATAAGGTATATATCCCTTATTAGACTATTTAGAAATGTGCAATTAATATAACATGACTTTCTTGATGTCTACATAATATGAGTGACAAGCCATACCACGTAAGAAAATAGTTACCCAGGGAGATGGGGATATTATGGCTCTTATTATTTTTAAATGTTTTCCCAGTTGTTGTTCATTGCTTGTTGGCAGTTTATTTTAGATTTTGCAAATATAAAAGCAGCTGCAGTAGTAATGTTTAGCTTTTGGATTCAGCAGACACATATATTTTAATCTAAATGACAGTATTTAGCAACAAAATTGCTTCATTTTAACTTCACTGCATTTCTTAATCTGTGGGAACTATAATTTAAAAATAATGAATGCAACAGTGTGAATATATGGCTTCCATTAATTCCAAATACTGCTTATTTCCAGCACTTTTTAATTATTAGAATATACTTCTCAATATATTTAACTGAAGTGGAAAAATCATTCAAACCTCAGACCACTTACAATTGCTGGTGTATCTGTAACTTTCCTTCCAAATTACTGAGCTTCAGAGCAACGTTTCATTTTGAGTACCTATTTTTCCTGTGCATTAAAAAGTGCTACAATAGTTGAAAAAGAAGTTGTGAAAGATGCAGGTTTCATAAACAATGAACATCAAAGAATGTGAATTAATAAATTGCAGGTTCTGCAGGGAAATTGTGTTAAAGGCTGACTTAAACCCAAGGACAGTAAGTAAGATAACTGAGAGTCTGTGCTGCATCTTACACTCTTATCTTAGAACAGCACTTCCTTGGAGAAAGAGATTTACAGGCTGTGAGGGTTCCTTGATTGATCAGAACCATCAACTTTAATGTCTCCTTTGCACATTCTACATGCAGGGAGAGCTGTAAAGCCAGGTCTCACATTCTGTACGTTTTTGTTACCTGTTTTGTGGATCTGGCATGAAATTTTGCCACCTTCTCATAGAATGGTGTTCTCTTCTGATGGCTGAGACTACACATTGAGTTCCTTCCTTGTTGTTAACATAGTAATTTCCAACATTTCGAACTAGTGTGGACTGGAGACAGAAATCATAAGCCTGTTCATGTCTTGAGCCTTATGGGTGCCGGACACTGAAAAAGTGGGTAGCAAAACTGTGTAATCTTTCCCATGTTTTCCTGACTGTAACCAAAACCTCTTAATGGGGAGCTCCATGTGGCTCAATTCTACATTGTGTGCTGGTGGCAGGACTCTGATGTGGTGTGCATTTTGGAGCAGTGTCTGCACTTTGCCTTATGGCATGAGGACTGGCAGTGAGAAAAAATGATTCATATATTAATGTTTCTCTGTTTCTTTTTTTTTTTTTCTTTTATTTTCTTTTTCTTTTCTTTTCCTGCTCTGCCATCTGAGCAGATTGTGTCAGCAAGGGAAGGGTAATGAGAGCTGGGAAAAGAGATGTTACCTGGTGAGTTTGTTTCAAGAGCTTTACCCTATAACTGACAGGTCTTTACTGTTCAATTCCTTCATTGACTTCAGGGTTAGTTTTTCCATTTTTTTTCAAGGTGCTGTGCACTCTGCATCCTTTGCATTGGCACACACGCTCTGGCTTTTCTCTCTTCATGTGTCAAGCTGACACATCAGCTCTTCTTATCTTTGTGCTGACTTCTCCATACCTGCAATAGTTTGGGGTTCTTTTCCTCCTGTGTGCCAGATCATTGGTTTCTCTCCATTGAAGTCCTTCTGAGATCAAATCCTGTTTTGCAAGGGCACTCAGAGTTAATCTCTCACAGGAACTCTACTCCAAGAGAAGAATGTGCTTGTGATTAAGCTTTCTGTTAGTTGGTATTTTATTCCAGAACCATGTCTTCCTGTGGTTGCAAGTCTGTGATTTGTCTCTAAACAAGTGCCAGCTGCTGCTCGCAGTCAGTAAGGGACTGAGAGATCACAGTGGATCAAGTACTAAAGTCTTTGCTCAGTTTCCATTCCAGGTACTATGAAAATTTCCCAATTTGGGGTTTAAACAGGTAACTAAACCATGAAGAAGCTGGCTTGTGTACATAAACACTTCATGGTTGGCACTTGTTCATGCAAAGGATGTCTGACCAAAAAGACTTCCCATAGGGAAAGAGTGAACATTATTTGTCTCTGGTGGGCCACAGCTTTTCCTTTTGTGTTCCCCAGCCTGCACTACAGGCAACTGGTATGTAGGATATATGGTGGTGGTCTCTTTTCTGAGAGCTGGCAAGACTTCTAAGATTATATGAAGAATACAGTAGTTCAAACCAGTCATAGTCATCATAGAATCACAGACTGGCCTGGATGGGAAGGGACATAACAGATCATCTAGATCCACACCCTACCATGGGCAGGGGCACCTTCCACTATCCCAGGGTAATCCAAGCCCTGTTCAGCCTCCAACCCTGCCAGGAATGGGGCAGCCACAGCTGCTCTGGGCAACCTGTGCCAGGGCCTCACCACTTCCAGAGGGAACAATTTCTTCCCAATATCTAATCTAACCCAGTGTCCGTTTGAAGCCATTCTCCCTTATTCTGTCACTCCATGCCCTTGTAAATAGTCTCTCTCCATCTTTCCTGTAGGTTCCCTGCAGGCACTGGAAGGCTGCCCTCAAGTCACCCCAAAATGTGTAGCTGTGGTTCAGCCTGTGTTCAGTTGAAACAGCCAGGAGCTCCAGGGATTAACTCAGATTGTCTTAATTGGATACCCAGCAATCACTTCAGCTGGAGATTACATATGTTAAATTAGAGCAACTGGCATTGTCGGAAGCATGTGTAGGTATAAGAATTGTTCATTCCATGAAATCCCCTTATTTCATAGAAGTTAGAGTTGCTAAAAACTGCAGGCCAGCTACTGAGATTTTGCCTTCGATGTCTTCAGAACATTCCAGCCAGTTTACAGGCAACTGCATGGTTATTTGCAGGCTCAGGGCCTCAAAGCTTAGGAACCCAATAAATAAGAAATGTGTGTAACTAAATATAGTACCTCTCCTTAATCATTTCATTCCCTTCCACCTGCTTCCAAAGAAAAAAGTTTCAGGCAAAAATCCCTCATGTCAAGTTTCATCTCTCTTACCATATTTCTGAGTGAATTGCTGCTCCCCACTGCCCCTCCCAGCAGGAGTTCACAGAAGTGCAACAAGACCTTATTATTCTGTTTATGATAGGATGGTCTATTCCAGTATGATGCAGTCCATAGTAAATCCATCTACAGAATTAATTCTGGGCTTGTGAGGAAGAGATGCAAGTAAAAGCTGTAATGATTTACAGTTTGAAGACGCAGCTGATATGAAAATAAACATTGAATCAGTTTCTTCTATATGTCTTAGTTCCATTAGAATAATGACAGTAGGTGACATTTTTCACATTTTAATTGGTGTTTTGCTGATTTTATCAGAATTTCTGCTGATCAAAGCAAATTGGCTATTTATTTATTTTGCAGTGATGCTAACTAATCAGTGGAAGTTTAATGTACTGTAAGGAATTTTAAATATCCTCCTAGTCATTACAAGTGTATGAATCTAGACGCTTTTTCGTAACAGTTTGAATAATTAATTACTTGAAGAGCAAAAAAAGGTAACATTTAATACAATAACATTTTCTTTGAAATATTTCAATGCATGTTTTATAGTAGCATCTCAAATTAGCAAAGGATAATTCTGACCAATGCATCACCCCTGCATGCACAGAGCTCACTTAACCTAATTCTGACTGCACTGGGTTAGACTGATAGTAAATACCTTAATTACTTGTTTATTTCATTAGCTTGTTAAATGGTGGTTTTTATATTATTGATACTTCAATGTCTGTTTTAGTTGGTTTCCTTTATGTTATTTATCTATACAGGTTCTTAAAAAAGCAGTGATGTCCTTCATGTCACAGTACTTTTTCCTAGCAATCATGGCATGCTATAAATTGTCCTCATGAGTATAAAAGAAAAAGGGAAGTTTAAAAAAAAAAAAAAGGAATAATAGAAAAATTCATGTGGTTGATTAACTTCTGGATACAATTCTTCACATATCCTCTTGTCCAGGAAAGAACTTCAGCATTCATTCAAATGTTTAGGGCAAGAGCCTGTTCCCTGAATTGGAGTGTTAGTCTTTGTGGACTTAATGCCAAGCTGAAAAGGATTTGGTTTCACTTTACGTACTTTTCCTGCACATCTGTAATCAGGCTCTGGCACAATTTTTGACGCTACATTGTGCGTTTCCACACTTTGCTTGGAACTAGACTGCATTCCAATATCTTGGTAACTGCATGTGAAGTGTCAGAAGAGAGCCTGGGATTTCATGTGTTTGTGTTTCTGGATTTTAGCTGAGGCAAGACAAACTAACAAAAGAACCCTCCTTATTCTTCCCATTGTGCTGACACTTAGTCCAGTTCTGCACTCAGAAGACACATATTCAGTTCTCAGGGTGCTGGGGGGGTTGCAAGGGACTTGATGTCATTTTAGCTTTAGTGCGTATGTTTTTCTAATATGCCCTTTTCCAGTGGGATGTGTGGAATGACATGGATGAGTTCCTTAGCAGATGATGCAGAGTTCATCCTTTAGACTCAGGAGAGGTGATGGGTTGTGCCTGTGCAAGGAAAGCAAAGTGCAAAGTGTCAATCCGAGAAAAGTTGTTTTACACTGCCACTACAAGGCACGAGCACTGGGAGGGGCCTTTAAGAGAAAACAACATTTGGGTTATTGTAAAATGAGAGAATCAATAGGAGATATGTGCAACTCAAAAAAGATATTTCAGGTATATTATTAAATACTCTTCAAAGCCTTGGGAATCTTGCCTCTAAATCACTAGATCAGATGTAGATCCTGCTCATAGGGAGTAGAGTGGGTGTTTTGCATATCTGTTTGGATAATTCTGACTGTCCAAATAAGAGATTTTAACCATTTTGGAGAATATCTAAATGTGAAACTGTAGACTGATTTCAAAGTGCAAAGTGTAAATACTTAAATTTCAGCTAAAGTAAAAATTCTCTTAAGACTTATTTATCTTTTATATTTTGGCTTCTTAGAAGTATATGGATGCAACTCATGAATTTTGAGGAGTTTTTTTTTTTTGGAATAATGTTTTAATAAACAGTAATGTTTTAATAAAAAAAATTATAAAGTTATGAGTTTGCTACTATGTCAGTGATTAGATTCTGAACTTGCTTGTTAAAATTCATCTTGCGCTGTCCATAACTGTAAAATAAAGACCGTTTAAAAGGAAGAGTGAAATAATGTTAGTGCAACAGAAACCAACCAGGCTCATACAGAATTCATATCTTCCTCTAAGACACTGTTGGGACAGTCCACCTAATTCCAGTGAGATTTAGGTCCAATTTGAGAACTAAATTTAGTTGGTCTGCAACTATTCTGGATTTGAATGAAATTACACGAATGGGAATTATAAAATAAATATCAGATTAACTTATAAGCAGATAGTTCCTCTCTGTCTCTGACCATTGAAGATCTTTAGACAGGCAAGGCTGGTCTTTCAAGGAGCCTGGGAAGGGTTCTCCATCACATCTGGAGAGTCTGTAGCCCCTGGCTGAAGCTGTGCAGGGCTGAGCCTGAGGGATGCTGTCACTCTGGTCCTTGTGTCTGGGCTCTGAGGGTGACAGGGACAAGGGTTGTTCTCGGCCATTTTGGGTCTGAGGGACCAAGAGGCTTTTCCACATTTGCTATAACAATGACAGAAAACGAGCAGAGCTTCTGCCATCATTAAAAATAACGGACAGATGAATATATGTACGACGTTTTGATTATTACTTGCTTCAAGAATATGCTGAGTTTTATCTTTGCTACCACAGCAAAATCGATATAATACTCCCAAAACAATACTAATAAAAAGCTTACTTGAGGGCATTATAAAAAAAGACTTACAAATTAAAGGAAAAACACTGATATACTGTGAATTTATTTGTTGTCTGTTGTTTCTCGTAATGTGTTTAACATGTGAAAAAGACAGAGCTGCAATTTGTGGAATGAGACTGATTTTGTACCAAAATTTTTCCTTACTTATCAGTAGCTATGCTGGAATAATCTCGTCTGCTGGGGTTTGGTAGCTTGAGGAATTAATGAATATTCATTCCTTTTCCCTGGGTACAAAGTAAAATAACTAGTAATTAGTACAATATTTAATACTCCTATTCAAAATAAATAAATCTTTTGTGAAAAAAAATCTAATTATTATAATGTAGCAACTTCTGTGTGTAACTGGAATTGGATGTGCTGTTTTGAAAATGCTTTTAAGCCCTCATTTACATGTTTCCAGATCAGTTAATTATTCCCCTTGTATGCATAAAACAGAACTCTGGATTGTACTTGCATATATTATTCATTTTGCTATCTAAGTTTAGCTGATTCTGATATTTTAATTTTACATTATTATTATTATACCAGTGATATTTGTCTTCTGATATGAAACTTATTCTTGTCTGCACTTAGTTTTATGTTCATTTTTAAATGCAGGGGTTTACATCATAGTAAATGTGACTATTACAACTTGCGTCTTGTATTTTGCTTATCATTCCACATTAGTCACGTTGTGTGTTTCTGAGGAAGGGGACATTGGGTCTCACATGGGGACCTTGGCTTTTGTCAGTGAGGTCACAAGCCAGAGAAAAATGTAACTGGCAAAAAGGCGCCCTTGAATCTGGTCACCAGAGTCAGAGCTTGGGAGCTGCTCTGATTCTGCTGCTGCCTGATTCAAATCTTGCCGGAATCCACAGAAGGATTTGTGGTTGCTTTTAAGAAGGCCTTTCCTGTTTATCTCAACATTAGTTGCTGAACTTAGTATTTCCTTGGTATCCATCTAGGTTGTCATTGCCACAGTCTCTAGATCAAGGCCATTCCTGGCTATGAAAGCGTAAATGGGGAGATGTTTGATACCAGTGAGCCCACTGGAGCTGTACAATTCCCTTGTGGGTGCTGGAATGTGCAAACCAGCACGGCCTCGTGTACACCACTGACACTGGGGCTCCTCTCTGTCCTTCAGAAAGACATGAAGTGGGGCAATCTGTGTCAGTGTGCTTGGAAGTCCATGTGTGGTGGTCACACAGGTGCATAGCTTGGAAATCACTGTTGACTTCTGACCTAACTAATGAGTACCTTCCTATTCCATTTAGCATTAATTTCCTTCCCCTAAGAAGGAAAGCTCAAAGGGGCAGGACAGGCTGTCCCTGTGTGCCAAGAGATGAGCCCTTGGTGCTCTGCTCCTGTGGTGCCTCTTGGTGTGATAGATGGAAGCTGAGGCTTCTGCCATCTTCATCCCAATCTTGATGAGAAAATAAACAGTAATAACTTCTTACTAATCCAAATTTTTCCCTGATTTTATGTGTCTCTTGTATCTCAGAAAGAAATTTGAGCAAAATTTACCTTGTAGACATTAAGGGTTTTACTAACCTTGTCATGTCACATATTTTTCTTTCTTTTTGGAGGGGCACTAGAATTTTCGGTAAGCTTTGGTTAAGTGGCAGGGCTTTGGCTAGAGCTAACAGCCACAGAGCTTGAGAAACTGTGAGGTACTGAGTGCTCCTTTTGAATAGAAGTTTAAGGCTAAGGATAACATAAAATATGTGCAGGATTCAGGAAGAACTGCGTAATGCAGAGTGGTAAATGCCAGGGAGGAGTTCTGAAAACAGACAAGTAGCTGGCTTATATGAGATTAAGATACCACAGCATTCTATGGATACCCACAGAGAAAGGGCTTAAAGGATGCTGACCAAAGAGGAAATTGTATTAAATAGACGTGGAAGAAAGAGGTTTGTCATACCAGATGATTTTTGCTGGCTCACAAGGCATTACTCTCTTTTCTAAGCTTTTTCTGAGCATACAGAAGGAAAATTGGTAGAACCATGATTAGCAAAATGTAGGTTTTTGCTCTGTATCTACTTACACTCAGGAAGCTACGTGAAAAGCCTGTGGTCTCTCTGGTCTGTCCCTGTCCCATCTCACTGCCTCCTTAGGTCTTTTGCCCCAGTTTCATTCTCTGTCCCATCCCAAGGCCTCCTCCTTATCCTTCTCCCACAAGGTGAACTTCACTTATGTACATTCCAGTCAAGTGGAGTGACTGCAGGTTCACAGCATTATAACATTTGCTCAGGCTCTCCTGCAGAATTTTCTGTGATGTGGATCTTCCTCTTTGTCGTCCATGTTCAGTTTTTCCACCCTTAGAGAAAGTCTGTGCGGGCCACTGCTCTCAGAGCCTTGTGACACAGGCTTTGCCAGAGGCTGGCAGATCTTACCGACTTTTGCTCTTGGCTCAGGTTTTTGAGGCTTTCACATCAACTGTCATGACTTTGTTTTTAAGTGAAATAGTAAATTGAAAAGAAGGAGCATGAAAGATGTGCCAGCCTGCTGTTTTTCATGTGCTGGCCCTGAGTCTTGCCTGCATACAAGGAGCTAAAGAATTGCAGGGGGGTAGGACAGGCGTATTCATAACAGTGAAACTGAGAAACCCTTTTTCTTTCTTTTCAGTGCTGAAACGACTGAAGGCCAGTTCTCAGTGTGAATAGTTTGAAACTCTTTGTTTTAGTTGTATTGCACTGTACATTTTGGTTCAGGTGCTCTGAAGTTTGATATCAGTAAGTTGTAACTGAAGGCAATAATGTTTTAGATATTCCTTGAAGAGTAAGAATTTTTGGACAGTATTGTCAAAACAAACTGTTATTCTTATTAAGAATCTGTAAGAAGGGGATTTCTTGGTAGTTTATTTTTCATTGTTTCACTTTGGTCTTTCTTAGTAATGCCTTTTAAAATTTGCATTGAAGTATATTAATGCAAAAAGTATAAAGACTTTAATAACTAATACAAGCCCTTGGGGCAGAACATACTTTATCAGTTTTGTAAACCTTTATGCATATTTATAATGCTGCAGGAAGAATTATTGATGGTAATACTATAAATTGTTTTCTAATAAATTTATATAGAAAGGTTGTACTGAAAAAGCTGAAAAGACAGGGGCAACAAAAATGAACAGGCTTAGAAGGTGACGTTATAAAACCCTTCTACAAAGCATTTTATTGAGTGGAAGGTAAGAGAATTTACTGTGCTCCTTCCAGGTAGGATAGAACTATAATTAGGGACAAATAAATTTTGACTTCTAATATTTAAGTTCCTACTTGTTGTCCTTCAGGTCAGCTCTGTCCCTGCCTCTGTTGTTTCAGAAGTATCATGGTAAATTAAAAAGATGTGATTCAGCTGTGTTTGTGTTCAGCTTCTCTCAGAAGTTAATAAACACTGTATTGCTGAAGTCAGAAGTCAGTGTTTATCCCTCTTGTGCCATAACCTTGACTACAGCACCAGGTCATTGTTCCTCTCACAACTTAGCAGTTCCAGTCTGCCAGCAGTTCCCCAAAAATCACAGCATTATTTGGGTTGGAAGGAATCTTAAAGGTCATCTTTTTCCAACCCCTTGCCATGGGCAGGGACACCTTCCACTAGACCAGGTTGCTCCAACTCCCTGCCAACCTGGCCTTGGACACTTCCAGGGTTGGGCCAGCCACAGCTTCCCTGGGTCCCTATTTTGAAGTCCTTTTAGACACTGAAAGGGGCTCTAAGGTCTCCTCAGAGCCTTTTCTTCTCCAGGCTGAACAGCCCCATCTCTCTCACCCTGTCTTCATAGCACAGCTGCTCCAGCTCTCGGATCATCTTCATGGGCTCCTCTAGAGTGGCTCCAGCCCATGTCCTTGCTATGCTGAGTGTCCCAGAGCTGGGCACAGCCCTGCAGGTGCGCTCTGATGAGGGCCAGTGACAAGGGGATGGATCAGATGGGGAGGATGCCCTCCTTTGGCCTGCTGGCCACGCTCCTTTGGATGCAGCCCAGGACACGGCTGATTTCTTGATGCTGCTGGGTCAAGTCAAGGTTCTCATCCACCGACACCCCTGAGTCCTTCTTGGGGCTGCTCTCACTCCAGTCCTTGTCCAGCCTCTGTTTGTGCTTGGGACTGCCCTGACCAGGCCCAGGCCCTTGCACTTGGCATTGCTGAACTTGATGAGCTTGGCAGAGGTCACCTCTTGCACATATTCAAACTTTCTTCACCAGCTGACCTGATTCACCTATTTTTTCCTCTTGTGAGTGAGATGAAATTGCAGTAAATGATTAAGTAAAAAAGAAGTATTTTATTCTGCTGATATTTTGGCATATGTACCATTTCCCATTTTAACAACATAATTAGATTGGGTTTCACAAAAGGTATTGTTGAGATGAATATATTTATTTTAAATGCTTCCATTTTATTAAACTTATATTTTGAAAGGGAACACTTTTATGAAAAACAATCACACTAGATGTGGTATTTTTTTATAACTGCCTTGCATTTATCATGTATATCTGTTTTTCACAGAGGGATGCCAAGATTTATCAGTAAATTTCTGTTTAAAATACATTAGCAGAAACAATTGCATAGCATTTTACATAGGAAGCCCATTGCAATCTTCATAGAGTTTTACTGCCTTCCCTTTGGAGAGGAAAAATTTTTTAAAAATACAAAAAAACATTTGAGATTAATAAATTTTTAAAAGTTTCTACATTCTCTTTGGCCTTTTAAGGGAAGATGCACTTGAGTAAGAAACTAGAAAGTGTGCAATGGAAAGTATCAAGCATTCTTTGAGCTTCCAGTATTCCAGAAATCTTCTCTGGAATAGGAACTATTCCTGTTAGGAACTGTTTGATATTTGCACTTGTGTCAAAAGACACGTGTATCTTACTGCACTTGCTTGTGGTGTATTTTTTCAGCACTTTATTTCCTGATAAGCCCAAGAGGCATTGAGGTACCTACTCCTTTGTTTTAAAGTAGCCAGTTCTTTGAAAAGTTGGTTTGAGGCGAGTGCCTTTACATCTCCAGAGAATTCTGGTGGAACTTTCCTGATATACTTTGGGTTACCTATTAAATTAGATTAAATTGAAATTCATGTCCCATTGGAATATGTCAACTATTAGGTCATTTGTGAATGTTTGAACATCAGTGAAGCCACATATTTCTGACTTCTGCTTCTATGAACCCAAACCTTTCACACCAGGGAATTAGCAATGCTGTCTGAGTTTGTTCCATAAAAACAGCTCAGGTGTTCAGTTATGTAGAGAGCAAAAGCCTCTGGGAATCATTTTGCTGCTGGGCATGAATGCAAACCTTTCCCTTTTCCTTCCAAACACCCACTAGTCAAGTAACTGAGATGTGCTATTATTGATCTGCAGAGGTACCACTGGGCTAGTCACTTGTCATACAAAATGTGTCAAAATTTGCACATCAGTTGCAGCAGTTACTTCAAAAATCACACTTCCCTATGAAAATAAAACAGAAAATCACATGCCACTTAAACACCTCAGCAGTAATTCTCTTGCTTCAGGCACCTGAGGTGTAATAAATGTTGGCATTTTCACTCTGAACATTTTTTTTTTTTGGAGAAATTTAAAAGAGCACTGTCAATTCATGCCATTTTGAAACAACCATAGTGTGCATGAATGGGACAGAAAGCTGGCAATTAGGCTTGTCAGCTGCCTGGTGTTTGCTTTCTTCTTGCACTTGCCATCCTGCTCCTCTTCTCAGCTCTGGTACTGTAAGGTTTTTTCTCAGCTCCATACATAAAATTCTTCTAGAATACTGCTTTGGCACGAATATGTTGTGTCCCATTACATGCCCAAACCCAAATCAATACACAAATTTTTCTTGTTGCTTGGAGATAAATAAAATAAATCAGTAATGTAGCTGGTCTGATTGAAATTCACTGTTCAGCATTATGAATCTCGGGGTGAACTCATCCCACTTATCTTCCTGAAAATTTCTAGCTGAAACATCTTGCTCTAATGATGTCTATATTTTTTTCACCATCTAAAAGTACTTTGGTGGGACATGGAAAATTTCACTTGAAAGAGAACTTCACTTAAATTCTTTAATAGAACGAGTTTTATATTACTACTTCTTCTTGTAAGATATTGGGTAGCCTTTAAAATCTTCCAATATTTTGTATTTATTTTAGATCAATGTTTCATCGATGCCATAAAAATACTTTTTAAAAATTCATTTACAATTACCAGCTTTTCAAGGTTTCAGACATTTCTCAGAGGAACTATTTTGGTTACTAGGTAGCTGGAATATGAGATAAAACACAAAATTTAAGTGAAATATTTGCATGGAAAAGTATTGTTGATGTGAACCTTACAAATCAAAAGGAAGGCTCTTGAGTCACTGTAATTAGAGATCAGTGAAGTGGTTGTTTTATTAGCAATGCAGATTCTCTTGGAATAACTAATTTTGTTCTACATTTATTGAACCTAAATCAAGCTAATCCTACTGAAAAATGTTTTGGATGCAGTGGTGACCCAAGCTGTCACCTGGTGGAGGAGCCCTGCTGATTGCAATGGGTGGGTTGTTGCATTTGTACCAGGCAAAAGATTTCCACTGAGATGGTGACATTTACATTATGGTAACAGTTGCATAAATAACACTGCAGAATGAGGATAGAGAATGCATCCTGACTGGAGAAGAGAGCTTTTCCAGTCCTTATTGACTCTGGCCTTCCCATCTTCTGAGCTTAGCCAGGGACTCTGCACAATTGAGTAGCTTCAGGATAGAATTCTGTCCCTTCCTTTCTTACCTCTCAGGGGTTTTTTGTTAATTTTTTTCCTGCATAAAAGAAGCCAGTAAATTCTGCCCCGGTGTGGCCTCTCTTTCACTTGTTACACTCCTGAACTTCAGCAAAGGTGCTTTATAGATGCTTGGAGGAAGTGAAAAGGAAATAGGAGGCCCAAATGCTCGAAGCTCTGTTCACAAACATAACTGTGCGACTAAATTACCTATGTGGAATTGGGGTAATTTCATCGGAAATTGTCTGTTAAACCGTTTTCAAAATTTGAGTCTGTACCAAGTAATTCATATGGTAGATCCCTTTGGGCTTTCACCTTAATATATTTCACCAGCTTAATGTTTAAACAATACTTTCATCAAGTGAAAACATTCTTGTCTGTTCATGGGATTGTACAGCCTGTACTTTCTGAATGCAGAGCTCTAGGTGAGAACTTCCCTCACGTGGGCTTAATTCTTGGGATCAGGAAGTGACCTCGGAAGAGCATCTGAAAGTATCAATTATTGCCACAATTTTTCTCACAAAATATTCGGTACCACACAGTAGTTTTCTATCACAGGTCTGTAATATAATCCTTTACTTGCCCAGTTCACTTGGGTGAGCTTTTTTCCTATCATGGAAATTCATTTTCTATTAAATATCTTAGTAAGTGTGGCTGTCCTGCTGTCTTGGGACAGAGAAATTCCCATTTTAGTTTGTCCATGCTAAAATACAATCTGAATGCAACATACTAAAATAAAGAGAGTAAAACCAGCAAGACTCCATTACTGAGTACATGGAGATAAGGCCTCTGTTAGCATTCACTCTGTTTTTCTCAACAGACTTACGCCACCCAGACTCTCCCAAAAAGTGTCTATTAAATCTAAGTTTCTTTTACTGAGTAACAGCTTTCACTGAGAGATGCAACCTGCATTCCAATAGAACTCTGAATGGAGTAGTCACAGTCCTTTGCCTCTTGACTAACTGCAAAATTCTATGCAAGTGTCTCTCATGACTTGCTGCAGAGGTGCCCATGCATGGAGCTGGCTCTGAGAACGGACTGTGTATGGAGAGAGAACTCAAACATCCAGATCCCGTGCTGGTGGAGGATGAGTTTGTTGTGGAAATGATGCCATTACAGAGCTTACTGGGAGCGGGGATGATTGGTCCTTTGTGGATGGTGTGCCCCACATTGGCTGACTGAATCACAAATGGAATGCCACATGGACAGGCCCATACTGCAATCCAGTTGTGCCATTTTCTGGTTTTGTTATTATCTGCTCTCTGAAATGGAATTATCAGTCCTGGTGTGCTTGTAAGAATCTGATCTTCCCAACATTCTTTTTCAGTCTTTCAGGTTGCTTGGCTGACCTTGTGTTTATGTTAGAGGGGTTATTGATGGGAGTAGCCAATGAAATGGGTAGTGAACATGGGAAGCATTTTCAGAAGGAGTTATTAAACTCCTGCCAGAGATTGCATTTATTATAATTATCACAAAACTGTTATGTGGCCCCATAAACCTTCACAGTGATTTATAAACTTAGGCTTAAATTTTGCTAATGCATATATGCAATTTTTTTATTTCTATGAAGGAAGTTATACCTATGCTTGCTATAGATAGGGTTGGTTTCTATATTCAGAAGGTGTTTATTTAAACTGAAATGTGGCTCTGGAAATAAAACTCAAAGTAGCTTGCTTACATTTCTAAAGTCTCAGTGAGTTTACTTGCAAAAATAGTATTGGTCTAATCCTGCAGGGCTCTGAATCCTTTTCATGTTTTTTAGTACCACTGGAAAAACAAAATAGTCATCATCTTGTACAGTGGATTTTAAAGCAAGAAATACACAACTGGGCCTACAGAAAACTGCTTTGCTGTTTTCTTAGCATGTTAGCCAGGAACAATAGCAACGGAAGGTCTTTACCTTGTAGTGGCACATCGTTGGATGATACATCTCTGTATTGTTTAAAATTCTTGCAGCTTCTCCAGCTTCTTGAGTTCATCTAGAAAAGCTCTTAGTAGCCTCATTTGATTATATTTTAGATCTTGATTAAATTTGATTTACAGTTACAGTTTTATTCCTCCATTAAATTAGATTTTATGTTCTTATATCCTTGAGTTTGCCGATCTGTTTGCTCAAGGGCAGGACCTGTGCTGGAACTGGAGGAGGCTGAGTGACAGTGATTATCAGGTGTCCAAGCTGCCTGTGCCCAGCTGAGAGTCTAAGTGTAGTGAGGAAATTGGGTTAACAGGAACTGAGTGCCTCGTTAATTAATCTCCTCCCGCCTTGAAACACAGGCAGTCCTGGTTTTGGCAAAGGCAGTAATACTGATTGCTGAGTGGGTTACTCAGCACTGCTGATCAGCACACCAACAGTTCAACAGACTGAAGTGCAAATAACATTCTAAGAACTGGTGTAAAGCCTCTGTCCTGCCTGCACCCAGCACCAAGTGTCTGAGGTAAGGCGGTGTTTGAAATATGCTTGAATCCTCCCCAGACTTGGATTAAATGTCAGACATCAAAACAGGAATCACATTCCACATCTGGATATTAGCAGGGAGGATCCTTTCAACAGACTAAAAGCAGAGCTGGGTCAAAGGAGACCATTTGAATTTAGGACTTTGAATAAACTAACCTGAACCAAGTTCACTTTTCTCGCAAGGGCACTTTTGCCTTCAGGGATAGGCATAAACCGCTAACTATTTTCTGAACAAGGATAAAATGCTCTTGATTTTTCAGTTTATTACAGTTTGAGGAGCACAGTAAATTACCTAGAATGGTTTTGACTGTGCTGTGCCAAAATAATTTGTGTCTTATGAGAAGGATATGGTTTTATTCTACTTATTTTCTGAACTCCACTTGAAAAGATTGTTTATATTTATGGGAGGCCCTGCTTAAATCATACAAAGGGAAATATCAGGAAAATAACTACATAAATCTTAGGAAAGGCAAAACTAACAGATATATGAAGGATTTGTATTTAGAAAAGAATGTCCCAGTGGGTTGTTCTCAGCAGAAAATGAAAAGGTCTTTTTTGCGTTTAGTTGAACTATTAGTGTATTTTTTGCTGATATAAGCAGTTGTACAGGTACGACCACTGTCACGCTCCCAGATCTCAGTGCTGCAAATTAGCAAGGTTTTAACTTTGCTCCAAATATCATGCTAGCTCATTTTCATTACGAAAAAGGTGGGGGGAGGAGAATGGGACAAAGAACCGATTGGCAAAGTACATTATAATTGTTTAAGCAGGCCCCACAAGTCATGCATTTCAATTATTTGTTCAAAGCCGTCTGCAATTAAGAGTTGCAAACAAGGTTTTTGAATGCAAAGTCAGACAATTAAAATGTTTCATGACTTCTTTAGAGAGAGTAGTTCTGATTTAGCACTTTGAATACTCAAGACCTCTTGTTTCCTAATCTCCTTTCTCCTTTATTCTGTGAAAGAGAGAGATGTATATTTTCCCCGGAATTTTTCTCTTTAAGCCTAGCTGATCCTAGGAAAGATTGAATCATCCTGGTCTTTGGCTTGTACATTTGAATGTCTTTTGCTCCTCGAGAGATCATCCTTTTTGTCTCATAATGGTCCAGGTGCAAAAAAATTACTTTGCCCAGGTCTGGCTTGTTCTCAAAGGGGGGTTGTAAATCACTTTGAGCATCTCTCCCTCTTGTTTAAACACCCAACACACACACACAAACACACACCACCCCCCAGATTTCCTTCCTTCCTTCCCCTTTGAAGAGGCAGAACTATTTTAGCTGGTGATTTGTGGCAGTGAGAGTGCAGCCTCTGTGCTGGATAAGCTGACAAACAAGATGTGGGAGCAGGGGTCTGTTGGCCTGTTAACACCATTCTGTGGACGGTGGTGTTATATCTGCTGGTGGGAATCAGCTCCCAGACACTCCCACGGAAAGGACAAACTTCTTTCTCCTTAGCCATGAGAAACAAACTGCAGTTTTGTGATCCCTTACTCCTTTCAGGAGAACAGTGCTGCTCAGGGTTGGGGTTTTCCTCAGTTATGCCATTTGAATGCTGGTTGTTTGCATTTAGAACTTGCAGTTTGAGAGTTTTTCAGGGTAGTGTGGATTTGTTTTGGTTCCCCCCCCACCCCGTACTTTTTATGCTCAGAAGTCCACAACCTGAAAGTATTTGACAGTCTTTCCTCTTTCACTCCCATGGTAGTGTCTGTCATGAAATCATTTTTAATGGTAACCTTTTTTATGCAAAGAGCAAACTGCTGCAGAGTTTTGGGTTGTGTAGTTAAAGGTGCTAACCTGTATCAATGTTTTAAAACACATCGAGGTATTGACCTGCAAAAGAAAACAGGTTAACTAATTACTGTCAGAAAAGCAAAGACCACACGGCTTGTGCTATGACATACAAATCCAATTGTCATTGACCTTTTCTGGGATTTGGTGATTATTATCTAATAGCCTATTTTTGTGACCCTATAGTCTGTTTTCTACATTGCTGGAACTGTGAGTGCCTAACAAAGTTTGCTACTGTTAAGGCTGAGTGATAAAGTTTATTCTGCTGCTTGGGGTTCTGGGATAGAGAGAGCAGAGGGAAAGGAAGGGAAGAGCAGGGTTGCAGAGGGGTTGCCAAGGAAAAGCGAGTGCTGCTGTTGCAGTTGTCTCTGCCCTTTCTTGGCTTTGAGTGTGGGGGTGTCTCACTGCATCAGTGTTGGCTCAAGTGGGGAGTTTGCCCTCCAAGAAAGAACAGTGTGAGGCATGCAGTAAGATGGGACAGAAAACATTCCTTTTCCTGAGGATGTGACTGTGTTTGTGGTCTTGGGCTTTCTTTTTTTTCTTCTTCTCTTTTTGGATTGTGTTTATTTCCCCAGTTAATTAGCAAGCAATTCCTAGATTTGTGAATCAGGGATTTTTGCTGGAAACTAAGTCAGGTCACTATGTCTTACTTAGACTGGCTATGGTGGACGTATTAAAACTACTTGGATACTGCTGAGAACAGCAGTGATTTCCTCCTCAACAGTCTATGTTTAAAAACAGCTAGAAGTCATGAAGAGAAACCAAAGTTAGCCATTATTTGTGATGCAGGGAATTACTAATTTTTGCTGGAATACTTGTACTGAACAACACTGTCAGCTACCTAACACTTTGTGTTTTCTCTCATGCTAGAGATCTTTTGGCTAACTTAAAGTACAACTTCTTTTTCTTTATTTAATAAATTATCAGGTGGGAAATGAGTGACCTAGTTAGGAAAGAGTAACTGCAGACAACACCGGATGGTGATGAACTGTGGACAGTACCAGGTCCTGCACGTGCACATTTTTCAAATTCTCTCTTTGTTCAATAGCCATATCAACCATCAGTGTTATCACGCTTTTGCAGAAAACTTTGAACCCCTAAAGACATCATTTTATCTTGGGCAACAATGAAGGAGGAGGAGGGACACGTTTGGAGTGATGGTGTTTGTCTTCCCAAGTCACCTGTGGCAGGGCCCTGCCCTCCTGGGGATGGCTGAACCCCTGCCCAGCCGCGGGAAGCAGTGAATAGATTCCTTGTCTTGTTTTGCTTGTGTGCATGGCGTTTGCTTTCCCTATTAAATTCTATCTTCACCCATGAGTTTTCCAGCTCTTCCCCTTCTGATTCTCTGCCCCATCCAGCTGGTGGGGGAGTGGCTGTGTGGGGCTGGGCTGCTGGCAGGAGTTAAACCTTGACACCGGCCAATGAAATGTCTGAAGGACACCACTAATTCTGATGTCTTAATAACTTCAACTAAAAAGTCCAAGTTATAGCATGGACAATAATAGACTTAAGAGCTTGTTTCTAGACCACAGAACTTAGCTAATGCTGCTTGTACTGAACTGTCATCTGGAACTTCAGGTAGGAGCCATCAATACTATTATTATATATAATATTTTTGCCAGGCATTTTTACCTGCCAGGGATACAAAATTAGTAGCCTAAATTTTTTTCAGTAAATGGTCACAGCTCCTTCTGTCTCATCCCAGAGAGGTCTGAATTTCATTCAGAAGACTGTTCTGCATGAACCTGGATTGAAAAACGCAATTAGTAGATTAATGGCTTCAGCAGAAGAGTAGCTGCAGTCATCTGCCTGGGTTAGTTTGTATTCTCTGGGTTGGCAGGGTTCATTTGAATTTCTCCTTTTGTGTTGTGTTTCACCTCCTCTGCTGGTTGCACTGTCCAGCTTCTGTTCTCTTTCCCAGGTCATCTGCTGAAGAGCAGTCACTGCTGGAGAGTTGGGCCAGAAAAAGGCCATTTGTTCTGTCCCCTCACACCTTTCCATAGCAATGCCATGGTCACTTCCAGCACATCCATTAGAAGTAATTCTGGTCAGCACCCATGCTCACAATCTGCTCTTTAGATCTTCATGACACTGTGCAAACATTAACTAATTAATCTCTCCAGATGAGATGGAAGGGTAGGTGGGAGTTTTCACTGTCCGCAAGGGAGTGTTTCGAAAGTGCTATTCTCTGTCAGTGGCTCCTGACTTAGCCCGTGCTGTCTGGGTGGCTAATCAGGCACATTGGTTGCACCCAGCATAGTTAATCACCTGGGACAGCTGCCTGCTTTCCCTATCACCCTTTTGTTGCTCCAGTAAAATGGGATTATTCAAGTATTGTTTTCAAACATATGGGGTTGTGAATTTCCAGTGTGACAAAAATTAGTAGGCCTTTTTTGAAAGGCAGTGAGTATGAATCTGGCCCTTTTTCACATGCAGCACTGCCCTTAGAGGCCCTGATCTCCCACCTTCAGGGAATGGGTCCAGTCCAGCTTGGGAGCACCAATGCAAATACATGTACTGCTCATCCAGTGCATCTGCAAGAGCCGAGGGAAGTTTTCCAGCTGTGGACACACATATCAATTAAATCCTGCTGCTCTGCAGGGCCTAAATTTTATTTTTACTCTGGATGCAAAGCACTGATTCTTCGGGGTTTCATTGTTTCTTCTTTGTTTTTTCTTTACATGTCAGTGTGTTCAGAGGAAAGCACCAGCTCCCAGAAAAGCATTGACAGGTTCTTGAAAGAACTTTCAAAGCTCTGCTAGTGCTGTGAGTTTTTGCACTTGAGTGAGTAAGGTTTTCTCACCCTGTAAAAGGGAAGTAGCACTTTCAGTGGTGAACTTTACAAATCACAGGGCCAAATGCCGAGGGGCAACTGCACCTTTAGGTACCTTTGTCCTTCAGGCAGACCTAGAGGAGAAAACCATGAAAGTCTCACTTATCTGTTTATCTGGCTTGCAGCAGTCTGATGCCTTCTGCCACCTTTACTGATAATGGTCCCTTTGAAGTTGAATACAAGTGTGAATTTATGGTTTTGTAAAGACTGGATTCCAGAACAGGTCATAAATTACCTCGTTAGACAAAGGCTTCTGGGGAACGATATTGCCTTACAGTCCCTCCCTGTGTCATTATCCTGACGCATTTTTAGCATGGCAAATAATTGACCAGAATGATACGCTGAACAGTTCTCCAGTCAAGGTTTGAAAGTTGTTTGTGTAAACTCTTCTAGCAAGAACAGCAAATTACGTATCTATAGCAAATTCTCATCATTATTCCTAAAATGAGTCTTGAGTCCAGGTGGCTGTCAGCATTCTCAAGTGAAAGAAAATGTATCTTTATTTGCTTGAAGTAACATTTTTTTAATTTGCTGTTGTTTCTTCTTAAAAATAAAAGCATTTTGAAATGCCAAATTCCTTTTTCAGACCTTCTCAGGATATGAGAGTAAACAGCAAAATGAGGCAGGAGAAGTAGTGAATATATATTTCAACTATGCATGAGTGGGCCAGATCCTGTAAATTGCCTGCTTGAGGGAGAGCAGAGACCTGATCTACTCCTCCATGAAGCTCCAAGTCAGGTAACAAGGCATTCCACAATCAAGAGGTCTGTTTGAAATTGATGGCTGGCCTTGATACTCTTCTGCTTTACTGAACTCAAGCAAAAAGGGAGTTTGTATTCAGAGTGTAAAGCCAGTGGGGTTTTTGTACTAAGGAGGGATGCTTAAAATAGTTTATACTGTATATTTAGATGTTACAGGGAAGCGTCTCCAACAAAACAAAACAAAAACACCAAAAAAACCCCATCAACGAAAATGCCACAATGGCTTTCCTCAGAAAATAATTACTTCTGTGGTGGAGAGACAGAAAACTGTCATCATCATGATGCCTGTGGGATTTGTACTATGGCTGCCTTATTCCTGCTCTGGTCTGTGAGCCATCTTTCTCAGGAAGACCTCATTCTCTATGATTTATCACTTTTAAAATTTGCCAGTTATATAGTAATTTTTTAAGTCCCCTTTAGATATGTAATTATGATTTTACTACCTCAAAAAATAATTTGACTCTTGTCTGCTTCACTAGACAATTCCAGAGTTCAAAAACAGACACAGAGATCCCCGCCCCTTTGAGCACTTGAATTTCATACTTCTTGTCCCTCATGATCCAAACTTCCCTGGGCAGTTGTGGTTCTACACTAAATTGTTACATATTCTTAGATGCACTTGTCTGTAGCATAGCAGGAAGTGATTCCTTCAAGAGAAAATTAAACTGCATCACCTTCTAATTATAGTATTTTTATTTTATTTTAGATTTATTTAGCTTACATTCATATATATCTATAATTATTTGTAAATATTTATAGTTAGCTATTAATATAAATTGATTCAATTATGTTCCTGTCTTAGGTCAAAACAGAATTTAGGACAACCTTGCAATTCAGGTGGGGTTTGGGGCTTTCTTTGTTTTCTGAAGTGCACAATGCTCTCTCTGTAAAGAGCCAGAGAGTGGGCACACTGGAATCCTCTGTTTAGGTAGTTTGAAAGGATTTTTATAAAAATTCACAACTGCCTTGTAACCCAAGTTTTCTCTCTTCCCTCTCTTCCTTGAGTCTGCAGTGCTGACAGGATTCTCTTGTCATCTGCTACTAAAAAGGGACAAAAAAACTTGGTTGGAAATTACACTTAGTTCTTCTGTAATAAAATACATGTTTAATTTTACTGTTCCATTTTCCCTTCCCAATCACCTTGCTCCCTGGAAATGGTGACTGCACTAAACTGAGGGCTGCTACCCCTCATTTCTGGCTGGCATCTCGATGAGCTGTTTCTAAGTAAGAAATGGCTGAGCCTTGTCAGGACAACTCTTCTTACTGAGGATTGAAAAGGAACTGTGGTGTGAAAGGAAAGGCAAATAGACAAATAATGGAGTAATCACGGATACAGACATACCAGGACATGTGAAAACACTGTGTAAAGATGTTCCCAAAAATTCCTATTGAATTATTCTCACTCACTGGCTAAATAGGTGGCTGCCCAGCATAAAAATCTTTCAAAGGCCTTTCTGAGGCATCACATGGAATTGCTCTTGTGCCAGCACTTTTTGATGTCCCAGAATAAGGTATGTCTTGATGTACGACACCCAGTAAGAACTTTGAAAATAATAGATCATCAATTCCCTTTGACAGTATGGTTTCTGTCCACTCCATATAGATTTTGACAGTTAATTAGCAGGGCAGATACAGTACATTTGAGGAGCAAAGGCTCTTATAACCCATGGACAGCTAGTTTGCCATAAAAGTCAGATTATGCTGTTAAAAGAAACTGCAAAAAGTTAGATTGCTAGAACTTTGACACTTCTGAAAAGAGATCATAGAAAAAGGTTGAATTGGCTTTAAGGCAGGACCTAACAAATGGCTATGCAGTTGTACACTGTGTGGGATGAAGTGGTAACCTTGTTATTTTATCTAAGAAAAGACTAACTATTCAGAGACAGCATAGGACATTGTTGACATTAGAACAATTAGGAGAGGGTGACACAAATGAAACGCAAAGCACCAGTAAACCTTGTACTGAAGTATTTGTTTCCCTCACTGAAGATAAAAAGATTCTTAAATGCTGGATCTGTGGACTCATTTGCTGTTAGCTTTTATCTTGAATGCCTAATTTATTTTCTTTTTGTTTGACACTAATATTGTAATCTGTGGTAGACAAAATACAAAGCACAAATACTGAGATTCACAATCCTGAGTCGTCAAATTTTTGTCGTTAGAGTCTGTCTTCAGTGAGAGACACAAGTGTGGGACCTGTGCTGAATACCAGTAACTGGAACCCAGCTGCTGTGGTCACCTCGAGCAATCAGCAGTGTCGCTTCAGCTCTGCAGGGCTTTCTTGTAATATCAGAGAGAGTGTTCTGAGAAGGAGTGGTTTTATGTTTCTCCTGCTTCGAGAGGAAGGCCTACATCCACAAAGCAGGTTGTCCGGTTAGCCGCATAAATGTAGTAGGTCTTAGTTTGTATCCAGTTTGGGGGAAAAGTGGTGATGTATTTTCCGTGAAAGACTTCTGGAAACAACTTATGTCCTTTTGGATGACCTTAAAAGTAAAATGCAGTTGTGCCAAATTGAGACTCAAATTTTCAAATGATTATGATATGAAAGTGTGATTCTTAAACATTTTGTATAGCTTTATTTTTATTTTGTGACTTAAAAGGCAAATATTTTAAAGTAGATAAATATGGATCTTATTAATTTTCAATTTGATAAAGGACTTTTAAAATCTGATCTATTATAGCCATTATTTAAAAGTTAAGAAAAATTGATGGTTGGTGCTTCTACTGGGTGTGCTGCAAGTCCAAAGAACTGTTGCACAAACACAGACTGAGCAGTTACGAGAAGAATGGGAAAGAATAAAATCATTGAGACTGAATGTGCCAGGGAATGCAAGAGACTGTGCTCACTCCTTTTACTGGGGCACAGGGTTGTTGATTAGTCGGAGCAGAGGAGAATCACATCTCTGAGCTAATATTCTGCTCAATTAAGCTCGAGCCCCAGACAGGCCTATCTAGAAAATGCCCCATTACTGCAATGTACCTCAAGGCAGGGAGTCAGGCTTAACTGATGTTCAGCAGGCATTTTAAAGGGTCCATCAGGGAGCTGTACAGCCCTCCTGTGTTGTGTTCGTGTCAGTGAATAGTTAAATTTTTACCATAAAATTATTGTTCTTCAAATTTACTGTGTGCTAATGACAGGCTTTTTTTTTTTCTAAGTGCTGCTGTGTTGTTTGAGCTTGCAAATCACTGCAGGTATTAAGAAGGTAAAACTAAGGTCAAGTGTTATTACTGTTTGACATTATTTTTGCTAGAAAGTTAGGGAACTTCTAGTATGCCATCCCAAATTTTGTATGATGAATGTCAGTAATAATGAGACTGAACGGCCGAAGCCATGTAGCCTTGTCAATACATGCCAGACACATCGTTTGTTTTATTACAGATATAGGCTTTGATCTTTCTTATGTTTGAAGACTTGATTAGGCCTATCTTGTTAAAGACATAGCACATGAAAGCTGGAAATTGGTTCCTCTAATAGCAAAGCTCTTGAGAAAGAACTCCTCAAATTAAAGAGTAGAAAACACCTCCTAAGGGCTGTGTAAACCTTCCCACACTCGGTATGAAATGTGTTTGCAGATGTTTCTGTGTCAGAATGGTGTTTCTTCCCCAGCCTTTTATTGGTGCCCAGAATTCTGGATTTGGTTGTCGAGGAGTTGTTTCCTGAGCAAACCTGAACACACCTGTCTGTGTCCTGAAGGACAGGGTGGTTGTGTGTGCCCTGAGTGCTGATGCAGGGGGTGGACATGGGCTGGCAAAATAGATTAGACCAGAATCTTAATATCTACACTGAAAAATATTGTTGTACGTACTTTCCCCTTAAGTCTCTATTAGTGTGTATGGCTTGAGTTAAAAACTTTTTGGCACTTGGTGACAGTAATCTCTGTTAGGAAATGAGTAATGTAGCTCATAGTGTTTCTCCTCTGTGAGTGTATTCCATCCTGGCAAAACATAGGCAAGATTTTGCTGGTGAGTACTGAACACCAGGCCACATTAAGATGTAGCTTAGTGCTGTTCCCAAATATTCCATTTATTTAATGTTAACTGCATTTCCTTATTTGGTCCAGGACCTTTCAGTACAGAAACAGAAATAAATTTATGCATAGAATAAGAAATAATGATTAGCTTGAAAATATAATCTCTGTATTTAAAAAAAGAAGGCTTTATTATCACACTTTTGTATTGTTACTTTTCCTGTTGCTTGGTTACTGGGTCATAGAGAAAATTACATTTTGAAGAGAATGTAAGTTAATGATCAGCTATTCCTAAATCAGCAATTAAAATCTCACTTCCAGATTTTCTATATGTTTTACATTCTGTAAGTAGAAGCAGAAAGGAATTAAACATTTTATTTCTGCTCTACAGTCTGCCAAGCAAGTGGGTGCAATGTAATGGTCACCCTTGCTTGAAGCAGTTCTTACAGTACTCTTGGATAAACATTTTCTAGCAGCTGCTTGTGAAATACAGTTTTAGAATGGCTTTCTGTGGAAGTAGCCGAGAGCCTTCCTGCCTCGCTTGTTCTCAAAGTCACATTTCAATGTGTGCTGTGGGTGGTGACAACCATTGTAAAATCAGATGAAGTCTGTGTCTCAGCATGGTAACTTGTATCTTATTTGTCACCTTAGGAACAATTTTGTGTACTTCTGACCCTCTTGTTACTCAGTTCTAACAAGTGACCTTCAACTTGACTGAAATATCCAGGTCTTGCTCTTAATTAAAGCAATTTATGTCGAGCCCAAGTCTACAAGCCCAGTCTGGTGCATGGTGGCAGCTCTTGTGCAGGATGAGCAGCTCCTGGGGCAGGTGCCCCTCTCTCACCCATGGGAGTGCTCCTCCTGACCCACTGGGATGTGGGAGCTTGGGCACTGCTCTGCATCCCCCAGGTGGGTCTGACACTGCTGCAGCTTTCATTACTGATGGGCTTGCTTTGAATGAGAGCGTAACATTTAATTACATTATGTTGTATGTTTTGCTGTATAGGATGCTATGTAGATTTATTTATTTATTTTAATAGTACAATCTGTGCTGTCCACTAGTTTAGATAGAGGACAGTTTTAACTGGAAGGCTTCAGATTTGATTATGAGGTTCAGGTTATATTTTTAATCCCATGTCTGTTAATCCTGCTTCTTGAATTATTGGTTTTTCACATGCACCGCTCCTGTGGAAATAAGATCAAGCATTTAACTATTTTCCTTGGACAAGAGGAACCACTTGGTTCCTCCACAGGAAATACAAAGTGGTTGAAGCACCTGTATGAAGAAAAGATAATCAAGGAGAAGAAATAAACAAAGAAACAAATCATCTTTTGGTTTTAATCACTGAATCACTACTCAATAAAACCACTTGAAGTATCCACTGCAAAATCCGAAGGCATTTAATATTTGCTGGGAGTCTTCATTTTCTTAAAAGTGAAAGAAATCCTCTTGAAATTTTCATGGTTATGCAAATTTAATTTAGACAGAGCAGTTTGTCACTAGCTAAATAGTGATTAAAACTTTAGTATACACCCATGTGTAAATTCAGTTAGTCTGCACTTGCCTTGTAGCTCTGGGAATTTCATTGCAACTTATGTTCTTTGATTAGGGTGATGAGATTTTAGCTGCTCAGTTGCTTGCAGGACTCCTGACTGATGATGTAAACTCTTTGTGAAAGTCTCCCCGGTGCTGTAGTTTTCATGTTTTTAAGGGTCTCTTTTCCTCTGGCCTTGGGGGCAGGGGTTGAGTTTTCAGTGTGCTTTGAGTGGGGATTTTCAGCATTTGAACCTTCATGTTAGACATGGACTGATTTGTTGAGAGCTTTTATTTGTACTTTTGCATTGAGGACAATTAGTTTACCAAGGAAAATGATATGATGGAAAATAACTGTGTGTTCTACTAGGTGGCATTTTGCTGTGGAAGTTCTGTGGTTTGTGGGGAATTTCTATTTTCCTATTAGTAGGAAACAGTGAAGGATGTAATAAAAGGGAAAGAAGGAAGCTTAATATGAACTGTGTGTTTGAATAAATGTTTGCCCACAGGAGCACAAACATTTCTTACTTTTCTGGTCTAATTTTTTTTATATACTAAAAACTCAGGGTCTTCCTGCATCATTAGTTTTATATCTATCTACAAATAATAAAAATCTTCATTTGAAAGAGGTTTGTGGTAATGAATTTTGAATACCATGTTATTCTTTTTAATAAACAGGAATATGAAAGCTCTTGAAGTAACACACTGCAATCACTGCATAATTGCAGTGGAGGGGTTGCCCTCCTATGCACCCTCCAGCCTAGGTAGGACCCAGATTCCAGAACCTTTGCTGACTATTCCTTTGGTAAAGGTATGCAAAGTATTAGGTATGTCACTTCATCAGTTTGGATTGCTAGCCTAGGGTTGTTAAAAGCAGGTGCTAAGAATAGGTGCATGTTAAATGCTCTGTGATGAGGGTGATTTATGATAGGAGGCTTGAGCAAAAAAGGAAAATTATCTTAAGTCAGATGAACAAAGGGTGGCTGTAATTAAGCATGTATTAAACAGGAGCACTACAGGCTCTCAGCCACTGACTTGGTGTTTGCTGTCTTCCACTGATGCTGTTCTGCATTGGCTGCTTGTATTAAATCCACACAAACGGGCACATTCTGTGTTCCTACCTGTTTTTTCATAATGATCAAGCCGCAATGACCTTTAAAAAGCCAGATAATATTTTATTTACCTTTTTTCTCCCATTTACTGCTAAATGTTAATGAAGGTAAGAGATTCAAATCCTTGCAAATAAAACATTTTAATTGACTTAAGTGTAACCATAACAGTAAATTGGCTACTTTATATGGAAAAGCTTTTCAGTATTGTTGAGACACACTTGTATAGTCCTTTCATTTGTCCGTAGACTCAGAAATTAGAAGAAAACATTTCCTTTGTTTCCAATGACAGGGGGTTTGAGAATGTTTTGAGGGTAGATTTCCCCAAGACAGGTTGCTGTATTCTAGTGCTGATCGACTGCTCCCCTGAGGTACCTCCTCTTTAGCCCTTGCTTCTTACTTTCCAGTATTAACCAGCTGCAGTCAGTCCTAACAACAGTTACAGTGGCCAAGATTTCTACTCCAGCTTTTCAGGCTACCTGTTCATTTAGGTCAAGCTAAGTATCCTCTATTGTCTAGCATTGTTGTCCAGCAATGTGGATGAGTTTGGCTTGGTATTTCAGCTAGTCTGAACGTAATTGCATCATTGAACTCAATTCCTATTAAATGGAAACAGATCAAAAGTCTCATTCTCTTCCTAGGAAATTTCCTCCAAGCAACAGGAGTGCTAAAGTTCCCAGCCCTCCATGTGGTCTGGGAGATGCTCCGGTAGCCCTTGTGTGTTAAGAGGATGGGGGGAATTGGGTGGAGGGGGTTTAATGTTGCTTTCTAAAGCAAAAGTGCCTGAATGCAGTGGTGCTGAGAGCATCCTCCACTCTGTGAGCAGCCTTGTCCAAATTTGCCTGAAAACCAAATTGAAAAGAGCAGTGGTCCAGGTGCTGGTGAGACCCTGTGCACATGACTGTGCAGGAGCAGGATTGCTGCCACCGTCTCAGCAGCAGCCAGTCTTTCACGCAGACCTTTCCAGGTGAACAAGCTCTGTGAGGCTCACAACTTTTGCTCTTTGAGCCTTGGGGACCCTGGGGCTGTATCAGACATGTTCCGTGTTAGAGAGAATGAGCTGCTTGGAAAAAACTTCTAGAGATTCATATAGGAATATTTCTCATTCTTTTCCCCTGTTCAGACTGGCGGAAGGAAGGCAGTTCAGAATTGGTGTTGCTGAGGTTACCTTGAACACGGGGCAGTCTCACAGTTAAACAGAACCTGTGTGGATAGATACTTGACTGTGCAATTGCCTTCACTTAGGTGTTCAAAGTAGCAATATGCTGACTCAGGAAATAAAAGACTAAAAAAAATTTTAAGTTTAGATCCATTTTAGTTTTGCATTAACCAAGAGCAAAACACCTACTGATACAGGCATAACCAAGTCTTTGGAATTACAGAATCATTTAGGTGGGAAAAGACCTCCGAGATCAAGTCCGAGTTTTAACATGGCACTGACAAGCTCACCATAAAATCATGCTCCTCAGTGCCACCCTACACATCTTTGAGTGTCTCCGGGGATGGGGACTCCATCTGGGCACTCCAAACCATTCTGCTCCCTGGGAAGCCCTTTACAGTGTGGACTTGAGTCCACATCCTCTCATCCTGGTACTTGGGAGAAGAAACCAACCCCCACCTGGCTCCACCTTCCTTTCAGGAGTTGGAGAATGATAAGGTGCCCCTTAAGCCTCCTTTTCCCCAGACTAAACACCCCCAGCTCCCTCAGCTGCTCCTCATTAGACTTGTGCTCCAGACCCTTCCCAGCTCCACTGCCTCTCTCTGTACTTGCTCCAGCACCTCAATGTCCTTCTCACGAGTGGCCCAGAACTGGACACAGCACTCAAGGTGTGGCCTCAGCTGTGCCCAGTACTGAGGGACCATCACTGCCCTGATCTTCTTGTCACACCATTGCTGGTACCCACCAGGTGCCATCGCCCTTCTTGGCACACACCCACCAAGTGTGCACACATATCTTTAAACACTGAGGTCCAGATTAAGAGTTGTGTAGTGGAGCAAGTCTTAGACACAGACTTCTAAAAAAGGCTTGGAATGTGTTATTTGGCCTTGATAAGTAAACATAGGAAGACCTTTTTTGTAATTTTGCACAGCGAACTCTTGTTAGACAAGTAAAACTGTTTAATTCCAACACTGACTGAGCTGAAGATATAGAGAGTTTATTCCCAAATTATTCTGGGCCTAATATAACCCAGAGCCATCTCTTCCAGCAGCTCTGATTCATGGTTTGTTATTAAAGAATTGTCATAAAATAGGGTCTTCTGTTGTCTTTGTGTCACACAGCCCAAGGGTCCTGGAACTAGCAAAATCCAGACTGGGGTTTTACACTCCTTACACAGCTCCAGGTAGTGGAAGAATTTGCACTTAGAAGAATTTACTTTGCTGCCAGCATGTGAGATGCTTCCACAGGCTGTGTGGCTCATAAGTAGAACCTGTGCTCAGCCCCATTTCCTTCATTCTTCACTGGAGTGGTGCTGTGTTTGCTACGCCAGACTGGCTGCTGTGAATGGCATCAAAGCTTTGCTATACTTGTGGGTTGTGCCTTTTTCTCTTTTTTCTTCCTTAAAAATTGTTTACAAAAAATAGCACTGGAGAGGAGAGGAGGGGCTGACTGGGTAATATTTTTGACAGTATATAAGGCAGATATTCTAGTTTTAATTTTTATAGAGAGCTTTTCTGAGTAGAGTGGGAGTTCTCTACAGGGTAGACAAATCTTCTTGTAGTTATTTTCCAGGCAATCTGATACTTCATTGAAGATGGATGTAAAATTCTGTTCCTTAGTTATTTAATTTTATTAATATTGATAAACTATTGGATTATTTTGATTCTAGTAATTATACATTATTATTAATGCAAATAGTCTTCTCAGTTTTATTAGGAATCAGATCTAACTTTTTAATTTAAATTCAGTTACAAGATGATTGTATAAAGAATTTCATTTCTACTCTGTCACGTACCCAAGTGTATTTCCAAAATTAGAATTCCAAACTTCTCTTTATTGACTTGGTATGTTTTCAATTTAGAAATCCAGCAACTTGACTGGTTTAGGAAATGATTTAGTAACACAATTCAAAACCTAATTATCCTTCTTTTCTTGAACAGGTTTATTCCTTTCTACTGGGTACATTTCTGCCTTCCAGTGGAAGGACTTCTCTGTATTTTCTTTGCTTTGTATGTCCTGGGCTGAAGTCTGTAAGTGCTTTTGGGAAGCTGAGTCTCCTGAGTAGATGACATCTGGTTAGGTATAGCTCGGAAACTCTAGTAACAACCTTCACTGACCTGAACCTAGGTAGCATTTCAAAAGAGGTTGCCTCAATAAAATATTTTCTTGTTCATGAAAATTCTTCCAAAATATGTTAAATACAAATCCCTTCAAAGAAGAAACCTCTATATAGCAATAAAAATTATCCTTTTGAAAGCTCAGGGATTTACAAACCTAGCTAGACCTGTCTGATACATATGAGTTACCACTTTTGTCACCACAGATCCTCACTTTGCCCATGTACTGTCAGGAGCAGCCTAATGAACACAGAGCTCTCTGACACCTTGTAAAAAATACCCAAAAACATTTTGCGAGTTTGGGAACTATATTCCGCAGAAAATAGCACTAATGACCCAGCAAGCAATGTGTTTGGTCAAAGCTTTGTGGTCTCTGAGGAACCCTTGAATATGACAGTAGGCTGAACTATCATTGCAAGTGATATACAGAAGCTTGGGGGGTTGGAGGTTTTCTGTTTGCTGTGTGCAGCTATTAGAAAAATAAAATTTGGCGAAAGAGTGGATTTCTCAGGACTCGTTCTGTACATCAGATCAAAATCAGATTGAATCCTTAGAACCAAGGCAGATGTACTTTGCATTTGAATATAAAACCGATCAAGTGGGTGGTGGGCAGAGAATGGGTAAATAAATACAAAACCTCTTAAGGGTTTCTTTCTGGGTTGGTTTCAAGAATGTCCCACAAAACAGGTTTTCATGGTTGTATGGGGCAATGTGATGCCATTCAACTTTCTTTCCTTTCTTTAGAAATTCTGAAGAAACTGTTGAAAACAGCTTCTGGGCTTTTACTAAAATAGTTTCCAGAGATGAGGAAAATGAGGGAATGCATATACAATCTTAGACAAATGATCTGCTCATATATTGAAGCCTGGATTGTAAAATGACTGCTGTGCCTTCCAGTGAATGAATATTCAGTGCTTCCCTGCTGGGTTGGCTTTTCCTATTTGAACCAGCTACAGCTCTGCACTGTGATTCACTTGTTACCAAATTAAACTCTTTACACACGTGGGACAGCCAACTTTATAAAGTCAAATTTTCTAAGTGCTTTCTGGTCAGCCACTGTGCCTGTCACAATCTTCATAACGCACTGAATTAAGTTTAAAATATCATCCATGTGTGTTGTTTTCTCCTGGCTGTTGAGCAGCCCTTCTGTACATCATGCATTTTTCTGTTGACACTACATATCACTTAGCAACCCAGTGAAAGGCCCTATATGCATTGATTGCACACAATTGTCTTTATGGGGTGGAAGTGTTAAGTGAATAAACCCCCACAGGTGACTAGACGGTCATTCCTCTCATGTTGATCATCTGTTTACATCAAAATATTGTTTACTCAGCTCTCTGATCTTCAGGAATCTACATGAAGCTGAAAGAATACAGTTAACTCCCCACATTCTGACACACAAGTATGAGCTGTATTTACATTCTCAGAGATGAACAGATTAAGAGGAGAAGGATTGTTTTGTCTTTAACTTAGCTCTCCCAAATAAAGCATTAAAATGCATTTGACAGTTAACTACAGATGATAATGCAATCTTTATGCTGGTGTTCCCATCATAATGGAGAAGTTACAAGGCTGTCACTACACCATAAAGAAAGAATCTTTCCTGCAGTCTTACTGCTGTCTTTTCTGCTTTCCTCTTTGTAAGCACTGTTACCAAATTACCTTTGGAGAAGTTTGATTGTTTACACTTATTTTTCTATGCAGGCTCAATAGCTGAGCTTTTAAAATCAGTTACAGTGTTCTCTCCAGACGTTTGTCCTTGACATAAAATAGTCCAAAGAGACAAAAATAGTTTTCAATTCCCCAGCTTTTGTGTATTTTTTTCTTCAGTTTTATTTGGCTTATTATATCCTTATTAATTACTGTGTAAGGGGATGGAGAGGAGAGTGTGCAGAACTGGAGAGAGACATTTCTATTGTTTTGTTTGTTTGTTGACAAAGATGTAACTGCTAATGCAAGAAGATTTCTTTTTTTTAATTTAATGAAGGCTTTGGAAATTCAATAGTTTATATCACAGAGAGAAAGAATCAACACTTTTGAATCTTTTTTGCCAATTTGGATAGTTCTGAGAGATTTGAATGAGAAATCCTCTCTTCTGAAAAGATTCCAAAAACGCATACCCTGAAGCAGGTGAAGCAATAGGAAAATTGCAATCTCCTGCTGTGAATTTTTCCCCTTGTTGTTGTTATTTGTAAAGGTCACACTGTAACATCCGTTAAAACTACAATAAGTGTAATTGGATTAAGGGAGTCAGTTATATCTGCATTTTCTGTTAGGTTTTTTTCCAAGTAGTTAAATATTATTGTCTGAATCTTTATAGTCCCTTCACATAAACTTATTTTTTTAAAGACTGTACTGGAGAAACATGATAAGGACTTTAACAGGGCTCTGGAAAACCCTGTTACACCACATAGTAAATGCATTGGCAGCACAGTTCGAGGTTTGAGTTTATAAAATGATAGCTGGGCCACACACATGTATGTGTGTTACTGCAACGTGTGTTTTCTGGGTTTAAAGGCGGTTTAAATGAATCTTTGCAAAATTTGATGAATAAATGATCTGGGTTTTCATTACGTTGCCCATCTTACTCCCACTGGAGTCCATGCATCCAGTCCTGGTGTACTGAAGTCCTGTTGAACCAAACTGGTCTTTGGTGAAGCCCATGGGGATACAGCAGTGATTAATTTGGCACATCAGCTTCAGTAGAATTTCTCAGGCAAGGAAGGCAGTGGGAATTTCGCCCAGTGATGAGATTTTTCCTTGCCTGCAGTGAGAGCCAGGCTGAGCTGGGTGTGGCTCAGCCCTGCTCTGGGATGGGGCACAGGGGCTGGTGTGTGACTGCTCTGGAATACACAGCACAGGGGATGGGCAGTGGAGGTGCCTACAATCTATTTCCCTCTTAATGACTTTCAGATAAAGCTAGTTTTTATAAGCTGGAAGATCAAGTTGATAAATTAATTTTTGGTAGAATCACCCAAAACCTCTGTATTTCTGTACATTACCTAGGAAGGTGATTGCTGATCCTTAGTTCTGTAACTGAATGAGTGGCTGCTTCTATAAACATTTCACCATTACAAGCAAGATTTTTCACAGTATTAACTTTAACAATGTGGGTGTTTGCTATGGAATAAAAACTTAAATTGATATTCTGCCATTTTGCCAGTTAAGGGAGAAAAAAATGAAGTTAAGATTATGATAGCTTCTGAGATAATAATGTCTTCTGATACAGGCCCTTTTTGATAATTAAATGAGAGCCAGAAGAAAATAGCTACTTTTTTCCTTAGGATATTTTCCATCTTTACAGCATGGTGAGTTTTGTGTACTTCTTCATTAATTCTGTAATAATCCCAGTTACTTTTAGGTATCCTGTGTTGCTTTCAAATATGTCTTGGTTTTTTTTCTAAAATCAATTTTACTGCAAAATGTTGACTTCACATCTCAAAAACTGTTATTTTGATGGGAATGCACTTGAAAATGCTAGAAGCAACTTTGAAAAAACCGGAGTTTTGTCTGTCTTCCAAAAAATTAATTTGTATTTCTATGTATTGAAAAGAAGCCAGACTTAGAGCCTTATTTTCATGTGTTCAAAAGTTTAGTTGCTCAAGACAAACATTTCCAAGGATTTTAAAATAAAAGCATTAATTAGTATATGGCATTTCTTCCTTAAAGAGGCAGTTTTTAACAGGTGATGTTGTTTGCTACTCCATTCCATTCTCTTCAGCCACTGTTCTCAAAATCTTTAAATGGGAGTGGGTTGGAGTGGAGGGGGGATGACAAAATTTAAAGACTGAACTATGCATAATGAAGGTATGTGGTAGAAGAGCAGTAATGAAATTGCTGAACCTTTGTCTGGACTGTGCTGCTTGTGCTTTATCAAAAACCCTCTCTTAACTTATAATATCTTTGTTTGTCTCCATATTTCTTCCATTCTGACAAAATTCCAGGCCTTCTAAGTCTAATGATGTTGACATATTAAAATGGTAGAGAGAAGAACGTGGACTGAGCCCCTCCTTTCAGCTAAATGTTATCTGCTTAGACTAATATTGCAATTGCCACCCACTGACATAATTTGTTTCACAGTCACAGCCTGGCAGCATGAATCAAATGTTGACATTCTAATTTCATGCACACATGGGTGTTTGGCTGAGCAGGCCTCAGCCTCTGAGCCATTCATGCCATACCTGTGTAAATCAGGGAGACAAGGCTTTTTCACAGCTGCCCAAAGGGAAGTTCCTACCTTCCAGCAAAGTCTGGGGCTGCATAAAACTGCACAGCCCTGCCCTCTGCCCAGGAACTCACACTGCTCTTGCTGTACTAGGAGCTGGACAAGCATGTGTACAGGAAAACTAGCAATTTTTTTTTTTTTTCAGTGTATTTGACAGATTTTTCTCATAATTCCTGTGTGAAATAGATGGGTTTATTATCAAAACTGTTTAACTATTTCTGTCTAACTGATTTAAATTTGAAAGATGTCACAATTTTGCTCCTGGAGACTGATGTCCACTAATGACTGTTGCAAAGATGTTTCACCAAAGTCCTCAATCCAAGCAGCCACCACTGGAGCTAAAATGAAATTCAGCTTCTATATGCTTCTTTGAGCATGCTGGCCAGAGAGAAAGCTACAGCCAGACACTGGTCAGAGGCCATAAGGCTTAAATATTCTTCTTCTTTTAGTCTCATAACTCTGTCCCTGGGAATAGTGTAAGGCTGTCATCGTGAAGAGGGAGAGAGGCTGTGGCACGGCTGGGGTTGAGCTGCCTTTGCCACAAGGAAGGGAGAGCTGCCCAGCTGGCACAGAGTGCGAGGTGAGCTGTGGAGATGGCCAGGGAAGGGCTGTTCCTGACAGGGGCTGCTGCTCCCGTGGCCTCTGTCCTCTGCCCCAGCAAAAAGCCTGGCTTCCTGTGGCTCTTGCATGGCCAGAGTGAGCTGCCTTGGGGACAGCCCTGGCTGTCTGCTGTGCCGTGGAATGGCCAGCTCTGCCAGTTGCTCTCTCTGAAGAGAGTTGCTTCCCACTTCAGTTAGTTTCAAGTGCAATCCTGAGGCTTCTTGGGATAATCATGGCAAAGTCAGCCCCAAAAATCTACCTTTCTACTACAAATATAGTAAAAGCTTGCAAGTATGAACACTATGGATTTTTCTGTCCCTACTTTGTAGTTTTTTTTCGATTCCATACGAAGTACAGTTAATTGTGGTGCAAGAACAGATTTATTTTGCTTTGAAGGAAGTCTTTTGTTTTTCTTGAAAGGCACCCAAAAGTCACGGCAAAGCCAAAAGAATGGCTTTGAATAGTTATTCACAGATCTAGAGGCATTCTCCAATGGCACATGGCAGGAACATTCCCAGAGCTCCATCGTGGAATCACTGAGAAGGATGCCAAGGAGTTGCTGTGGGGCTTGGTGGCACCTGATTGTTGAACAGAGCAAACAGTCAAACATAAAAATACCTGTCTGCTGCTTTCCCAGTGTTGTGTGCATTTGGGAGCTCTGAAAGATCTGGATTGTTATCAAGTACTGAGGAGAATAATAGTCATGAGCTGTGTGACATTCCACTGTTTTAATTCATTGTGGTCCAGAACTGACTGTGACTGGGATCCAGTGCTTCAGCTTTGGCACCCCTGGATCTGACAGGAGTGCCATGACTGAACTGTGTGAGGACAGTAACACACACAGATCTCTGGTCCTCTGGAAGGATTCCAGACTGTGCATGCACAGCCCATTAATGGGCTGTCTGCTCTGAACTGGAAGACAGGACCTAGCTGGCGTGGGCAGTACTGCAGCAGTGGAAAGGGAAGAGATTTCAGCTAAGACATTTGGACAAGTCCTTGTGTCTTAGATGTGCCAGGTCTTTAAAGTTCGTTCAGCATACAAAGGAACTTGGGGGTTTCTTTAGTCCAGAAGAATGACACTGCAAAAAAATTTGCAAAAGCAAATTTATTTCCCTCGGAAGGATGGAGAGCTGAGCAAACCCTGCCAGTATCACATGGATTGTTTCAGGGACTTGTGAACATTTCAGACTGGAAGCCTGCTGAAGCAATATTGAAACAATATATTATATTAAAGCTAGCAAAACCAACTATCAAGTAGAGACTGTTACTCACCCACACAAAAAACTCTGGGCAAATATTCACTCATCCTCAAAGAATAACCTTGAGGGGCATCCCCGCCCAAGGGAGGAATCTCCACACACTCTCCAAGAAGGGCTATGTTGGAAGACCCTGCCATTAAAACTTTGATAGTTCGATCAACTGCCAGTCTGCCGGCTGTATCAGCTCAGCATCTTTAGATAAGTTGTCAGTAGTATCACTTGTTGGTTCCTTTTACCAGGTACTTCGTTTTTCCTCAGAATGTTTAACTTTGGGTTTGATGAGTCAGGCTGGTTTCTGCATTCTTCAACACCAAAAAGCGACACGACACCCCTTGCTCCATTCTCCACTGATAGCTTTGCTAATCAGGTATTGTTCAAGTTCTCTTACCCGACTCTAGCCAGAACATCCTGCTACAACAAGTTTCAAGAATCTGTCAAGATTTACTATTAGCAGTTAGAGGAAAATAATCATTTGATAGGAAAAGGAAACAAATTGTATGTGGATGGGTGCAATGGGTCTGGTGGATAAATTATATTCTTTATCAGCTTTCTGTCATTGTATTTCAGACTCTGGGCATGTTGGATGTTTTAATGACAACCTACGATTTCCCAGTGTCCTTGCATTTGCTTGTATTTAATGTAAGAAAAAAACCCCACAGGTTAATATTGTTGATACTCTGCAAGACAATGTGTCAGCATTTGTATTTCTCCCAGGAGGCATTAATGAGTATTTTTGGACTCCCTGTGGTGTCCTCTATGCTCTGAAAGAGCCCTCTGGTTTGCCCTCAGCTCTTCCTTTTCCCAAATAAAGAGACAAGATATGGAAGAGACCCACTCCTCTTCCCTATATGCTCAACATGCCAGCAGGCAGGACTGGAGCTGAGATTCATTACTGACAAGCTGCTCTCTCTCTTCCTGCCTGTTCAGGACTGGCAGGTGTCAAATGTGGTCTGTGCCTGGACCTGCCCACTTGACTTTGGCCTTGCAGTAGATTTTATCAACCGGCTACTAAGTAAAAACTAGTCAGGGCTTATTTTGATTTGATTTTGTTTTTCTTTCTCAGTGTTTTATTTATTTGTTTGTTTGTTTTCAGCCATCTGGTTAGTCCAGAAGGAGAGAGCTGGAAGGGAGAATTTTTTGGTTTGGATATTTTTATATAATGAGAACCTGGCAGCAGAGCTGTATGAGCATCTTACGGAGAAGCAGCCTGATCAGCTGGCACTTGGCTGTGTAGCTCCTGATGCTGGCAGGTTTCTTACCAAATTGCAACCAAAATAATGATGAGTGAGTTTTAGATTGAACTTTAAAATTCCTTGAGAAAACCAGTCTGTAACTTGCAGCTTTTCTGCCTGCTTTGATAAGGTAAACAGAGGGAAAGGGGAGGGTTAAATAATGTGCTGTGTAGTGATATTGCTGTGCAGGCACAAGCAGAGAGCTCAGCAGGAACACTGGCTGTGGAGGAGCCTGTAGGGTTCTAGGGATGGCTCTGGGTGTCATCGTGTCCCTTGTGAGGAAGCCCAGGGCCAGAGGGTTGCAGGCACAGACACCAAGAGTAGGGTTAGAGCAAATGAAGCCTGAGAGTTGATTAAAGCATTTCAAATCTCTCCAAAGGTTTCTTTATTCCATCAGGTCAAACATATAGTGTCTGGATTAGAGAACATTATCAGCTGGGCCAGCCTCCTAAATCAATTAGGACTTGAAGGGCTTAGTAGCACATTTAGAGGGGCTTAGTGATATATTCTGTCTTGTTATTTCCACTGGAGTGGCAGTAGCTAATGTGGTGTCTGTGAAAGAAGGAAAAAGCAGCAGAAAGCAGTGAAAAAGAAGGTAGAGAAAATAATAAAAACATGCCTGAGAATAAAAACACACAATAGTTGTACTATTTGCCCATCTCATTCATTAAAGCTGATGTCACTAGAAGCAATTTGAATATCATCTATTTGCCTCAATTTCCTTAGAATTTGGATAAGAATATAATCACTTCCCTTCATGGAATGCTGGGTGGACTGTTTTATTGTGTGAGACAGGTTGTGCCATGACTGAAATGAAAAATCCTCCCTATTGCTACGGAAAGCTCCATGTGACTGTGCCTCTCCTGTCAGGAGCAGAAGCCAGGCCTTGTTTGCAGGTCATGTTTGCTAAGTTTTGAGCTGCTAAGGGTGGGTTTACAGTGATGGGAAGTGATAAATGCCCTTGGCAGGCTTGTTGGCTCAGCCAGCATCCACACTGCAGCTCTATTTTTGGGCTTTAGCTGAGTCATGGAGAGCCAGCTCAAATACATCTGGACTGATCCCACAAAACATTGGGTGCCACGGTTAGCAGTGGCAGAACCATCTCCATTGTCTACAGCCTAAGTCCAGCAAACTGGTCATTTCCTAATGCTGATACATGTCTTTCAGAAATAGAGACTGTCTCAGCCTGACAAGGAGGTACAGAGGAACTATTACAAAAATTAAAATGTCACAAGGTTTTAAAAAAGAGTGTCTGGATCTCAGCATGAATCACATGGAGATTACAGTAGAGGAAAAATGAGTGTATGACAGAGGGTTGTGTCTGGCACTGTCCTTTATGCCAGTGGGCTTTTGCATATTTTATTAACCTTGCCCACCTTGAGGGTGCTTTATGCTAGAATTTGTATTCTCAAATGCTGGGGGGTGAACTTAGTACATCCTTTCTAATCCCTTTTTCTTAAGTGTCTAAGACTCCTCAAGACCTTCTTATGTATTAAAATAGGCTGTTGCTGGTTCCATTCCAAGCAGCATGAAGGCAAAACCCCCAAATATTCAGATGGAAATGTAATTCTGGTGTAGTTACGAGTATGAGTGCAAATATTTCTGGAAGGAGTTTCCTGAGATTTGAGCAAGTGGCAAAGTATGTCCTTGGGAGAGCCAGGTCACTGTGACTTCTGACTTTGTGTTTCTTAACTGGAACTAAATTCGGCTTATAAAGGTAACTTGTAGCAATTTTGCAGGTGCTTTCTAAGGGATGAGTAATGTGGCCTCTTACCCCTCCTACCAACTCAAGCCAAATAAATCTTTAGGTAAAAATAACTCCATCTCTCCTTTTATATATTTTCCTGTTGGGAGAATATCTTCCTTTTTCATGGTCACTTTGAGTGTAGTAGTTATATTTAAGATGGCAAACAAAAATTTCAAGCAAGGCATTAAAAAACCCCTCGTTCTAGATTTTATCCATTTGTCTTCCCTTTTTCCTTAATCTTGATTTGCCCTGTAGGTTAGTCTTATCATAAAGACAGTATGAATGACTGTCTCAGCGCCTTTCCTCATTAATGCTGCAGGAAATTGATGAGTAGGTCTCTGGAACTGTGGATTTTTTTGGCAAGAATTATTGCCCTATTTATTTTGGAGGGACCCATGTGGCTTTCTAAGTAAATATATGTTAAAATTTTCCCCCAAAATAAACAGTACAAGTAATTGCTCGATATATGAAATTGATACTTTGGCTTTGTGATTTGCTATGATATGTAAAAATCTAATTTTCTCCTTGCAAAAATGCTATTGCAAAATTGTAGGTAAATTAAAATCAGTGGTTTATTCAGAAGGTGAGTAATAGACTCTGTTTTAATATATCAATATTTATTCTGCAGCTTCTCAGGTCTGCCCAGATATGTGCCATCTAATGCTAAATGTGTGCTGGCTGTGATATTACCTTTGTTGGTAATTGAAATGGATAAAGATTGATGTAAGTGTCTTGCACGCACACTCCAGCCAGGATTTCTAAATAGCATTGCTCCAGATACTAAAAGAGCATTACAGGAGTTTCACTCTGAGCATTATATTCATGCACTCTGTTTACTGACTTGCTGATAGGCATTTCAATAAGTGCACTTTAATTCTAAAAAATCAGAGGATGTAATGTAATTTTGTATGTTTAATGAAGCTGTGTCTGCTGTTAAATCTCTGCCTTGAAGGAATCTGTTGGATAAGTACTATATTCATAGCTGCTTTTATTTGTGCATCCTTTTCTAATTAAACTTAAAAATAGAGTCCAAGAAAGAGAAGTAAATGGCTTCATGCACCGAGCACATTTTGACTCATCAGGTGCCCAGTGAATTGACGCTGATAAAGCTTTGGACATGTGCCACGTTATTAAAAGTAATGGCACTGAGCTGGATGGAAAAGCTGTGGGGAGGAGAAGGGAGTGGCCAGTTCTTTAAAAGAGCCTTATGCTCTTTTAAGGGCACGAGACACCTCAGAAAAAAAAGCATTCCAACAAAACTAGGTTGAAAATATCTAAGTTAATGAAATTGTTATTTTTCAGGAATAATCAGGTTGCAAAGCTGAAAACAATAAAAACTCTTTAATAATAAAACTAATAAAATCTGTCATGATTTTATGTCTTGCAGTTCATAATAAGGTTCAACAGTATAATTATATCCATGCTGATAAATTATAGAAAACCTGTTCCTCTGCTTTTGTTCTGTAGTTGATGATTTTCCTGACTGAAACTACTTAGTTGCTTCCCCAGAATCTGAATGTCTGAACAGTTGGCTTTGGATCATACTCTGAGTTTGGGGATTGCTGAATTATATCCAATTCAAATGGTCTTCTTTTATTGTATTGAAATACAAGAAAGTTTATTTAAATTTGTCTTTAGTTTTATGAAATTGGAACATCTGCACTTTGAACCTCAGCTCTAGTGAAATTAATTTCTCTCTGCAATGATGTGATCTCTTTGCATAATTTGATGGATTGAACAGAACTCCAGTTTAACAGCAGCAAACTAAATTCTTCTTTATAAAATTTGCTTGCTCGCTGACCTCTTTTTTCTTCTTCCCAAGACCTATTTTCACAAATGTACTTCCAAGGGAGTACACTTGAGAATTTTCATGTTTTGGGGGGGGGGGAAAAAAAAAGGGATAATTATTCTAAAATACATTTGTATCTCTTGCTCACTACTTAGTCTTAGAAATGTGAGTTTTGTTAGATGATGGTTATTTTTTACAAGTTGGACTCTTCTGTTTCTGGTTTTTGTGGCAAAAACTCATGCAATTGCATTTATACAAGCATGTGCATTTGTGACTGAGAACTATTCTCTTCCACCATTTTGTCCTCATTAAAATTTAGTTAGTCTGAGGTATCTGAATGTTGACAGAAAAGAGGATAAAAGGTCAGAAATGTGTAGCACAAATACTACATTAATTTGCAGTAATTCTCTAGCTGGCATTTCTCTATTACTAGATATTCCAGAAGACTTGAAAAAAATCTTTATATACACAGATTTCTGCAGACTGTTTTTTTAGTGATTATGGGACCAAGCCTGAGCTGAGAGATACTGGCAGAAACTAAAGGCTTCCCATGTGAACAGAGTATTCTGATGCAAAGGAAAGTAGATTTTTGTTGGCTTTAAGGGTTCATTTCAATCAACACTGATTCCATTTTCTTAAGAGCAAAATATAAGCTGTCTTTTGCCAGCACTTGCAGTAAGATTGAGACCTGGCCTCCCATACTGTTGTACAGGACAACTCCTATTAATTCCTCTTCCTGCTGGGAGTGTGGGAGTGGAAGATGTTTAAGCCAACGCTTGGATTGCTATTTAAAGCTGTGGAGTGGGATCCCTCAATAAGAGCTAATCCTGTACAGGAAATTTGCACATGGCTATTGATACAAATAAATAAGAGAGGAAGCAAATAAGGATCATTTGGCAATATAAACTCCAAAGTAAACATTTGATCTGTATCATACCTGCGTTTTGGAGTGAAAATCCTGCTGCAGATAATACTTCAGAATTACTCAAGAATGGAACTCAAAAAAAAAAAAAGCATCTGGAGGTTATTGCATGATCTACTATACTTGAGAGCTACCAAGTCTCCCACTTGTCTGTCCAGGAAAGAAGGTGGCATGAGGATAGGACAGTACACAAAGGCCTGGATTCACTTCCAGCTGCAGAGTTCTTGTCTTACCTCAGACTAATGCCTGTAGCTTTTGTGGTGTTCTGCAACAGGCAGCAAAAGCGAAATCTAAGTTGAAAGAAAAGACAATACCCATCCAGTATTTGGCCTAATCCAAACCCCACATACGTCAAGGACTTTCCCCACTCAGGCAACCAAATCCAGCACAGATTTTTTTTGAAAGTTAGAAATGTGAAGACTTAGTGTGGGTAGAGACTAAGGGAAAATGTGAGAGCAAACAAGTCAAACGACGAGACAAGGGCAGTTGGGGGAAATAATCTGCCAGTGTAACAGCTAATGAATTTCTGATTAAAGGAACTTTCTGCATCAAAGTGAAATTTGTATTTCAGGCACATTGATTCAACTGGCCTTTGACAAGGATGACCACTTCTTATGCTTTCCAGTGATGAATAGATCACAGCCAACCCTTCTGCACCTGGAAAAAAAATGCTCAGAGAAGAAAAAGTAGCACACAGATCATTTTTCAGACCTTCTGATTTAAAATCTTGCAGAGTCCTGCAGCTTTACTTCTGCTTCTTGTCACCCCCCAAGGTCTTTCCACTCCACCAACCCGCATGGCTTTACCCCCGTGCCTTAAAGCTGAACTTGTGCTGCAAGTCAGTGCAGATGTGAAGGTGGTTCCTGTGGTGCCCCTATCCCACCTTAAGCCACATAGCATACAGCTTGTTCTGAGTAAGTTTAACTGGCTGTTGTCTGAAAGAAGATCTGTAGCTGAAGAGGTCTTTGGTCAAGCTTGTTTTCTTGCTCTTACCAGAAGACTTTGGGGCCTTCTTTTCCAGCAGTGACCTTTATAATTCCTCTGCTGGAGTGATGAATTTGGCAGCTGAAGGTCTTGCCAGCCTCTTCCCCCAAACACTGAGATCCTGTTATCACAAATCTGCCTGACATCTCTGGCTTTGCTCATATGGAGCAGAACTCTGTGACAGGAGCTCACTGGAGCTCAGGACTCAAACTGCAGGGCCCTGGGGCTTAGCAGGGATGTCACTCATGAATAGCACTATAGCTCCAATACAGTAATTTTTGTATGTAGGGGTCAGATTCACTTTGCTCTGTGGAAGGGAGGCTTCCAGCTGCTGAGTGCTCAGTGCATTGTGACAAGGTTAGTGAAGCCTACTGTAGCAATGGCAGCTCAAGGCACTATGGATCCTCTTGTGGGCACCTCAGTGATGATGACACGAGGGCTCACTGAACTGAATCCTACTGAGAAGAGATCAGAATAGGGTGCATGGTGTTGCTTTGGGGTTTTTGGTCGCATCATATTGCTGATTCGGTTTGCAGTGAGGCTGTGCAACTGAAGGAGTCAGGAGCTTGAATAAGGAGTTGTGAAAAGGCAATAGGTCAGGGTGCCGTGGAAGCCACTGACTTTGGATTGTAAATTTATACTTTGAGGGTTACTGCTTTGGAAACTTTTGCTACATTTGCTCCTTGGTGAAAATTTTCAGGGGAACCGTCCTTCAGGTCATATCCTTGCAAACTGCACATATGTGACCATATACTCAGTGTTTTGGTACCTGATAGGGTCCAGAGACATTTACTTGATTCCTTTCTTAAGAAAAGAAAATAAAAACCTTTCATCCTACTGGATAGGCAGCATTTTATGAAGAAAAATTAAGAAATTAATTAACTATAACAAAATTTCACCTCTTTAACCTTAGCTCTTGAGCAAACCTGAGCTAAATAAACATCTGACCATTCAATCTCTTCCACTTAAGGTTAACTTGAGTTTATTATTCAGACTACTGCCCTTGTGTATTAGGCAAAGCATAAATTATGCATACTAATTACCTTGGATGGGGCACGACTTTAATGAATTCTTTTAATTAAACTGCAACACAGTGGTTTTGTAGAGGATGGTCTATATTTCATCCTTAAACTATGTAACCTTCATCTTTGTCTGGAGAGATCACACATTTCAGTTGGTTTAATTCACTTAAGTAGTAAATACAAAGAGCAACCTACCCTTGCTATCACTGGGAAATTTGAAAAATGCTCATGCTCTGTTGCACTGCTAAGAAATGAGATTCTTCAATGAAAAGCTATGATTCTGTCTGGAAGGCAAGGGCCAACACGCAGGGAAAAGGTAGGCATTCTTGAAGAAATGAAGCTAAAGAGTGGTGTAGTATTGGTAATTTCCAAAGCAAACACACGTAAATCATTTCCCAGGACTTCCCATTTACTTGGCATTTTACATTAGTGGTAAACCAGCAGAATTATTTGAGTCCCTGGTATGTTCTTTCTAAGCGGCTTTGGCTTCTCAAAAATGATCAGGGCACAACAATTCAGTTACACTTACCTGCAAAGGATTAGTCCACAGTGGCAGCACCAGTAGCTTACTAGCAGGAATAGCAGCAGAGATTAAATTATTCATTTGATTCTGATTCTTAAAAGCAAAGCATGTATGTGCCCTTTCTCTTTTGCCTTTTGCTGGAGTTTACTATTTTTTTCTTGTTTACCTGTCCTTGGCAATTTTGAGGCCTCTGTGTCTTCGCAGAATCCAAAGAAAGAAACTGTTCATTGGATGTGCTTCCACTGCCAGACAAATAATTGCGGGTTAAAAGGAAACATTGTGATGGACAAGAGTGTATTTAAGAAGGAAAAGAGCAAAGGTTGCCCATCTTGACATCTCTTCTCTCCCATTTGTCCATGTCACCTTCCTTCACAGTACATGTAACAGCAAGGTGTGCTCCTGACTGGTCATGCTGGCACATTTGTGTCCTCCTCTTTCCCCATGGATCTAATGAGGTATCCTGCCCATTTCTTCACATCTCCCTGTTTGGTTGCTTGCTACTCATGCACTGGCCAAGGTGCTCATCCACACAAGTAAATGGGAATTTTCTGTTTTAAGTTCACTGTTTGTAGATAGTTCCATCCCTCTGATGCTGGTCCTTTGGTCCCACCCTCATGGTTTCTTTGGGATTGTTTCATTGTTGTTGCTCCTAAAGAAGTATCTGCCCCATACACCTGCTAGTGTGGTTTTCTCCTGCCATAGAAACCATTTTCAGTGATACAGGAAAAGACTTGGTGAAAGGCCCTTCCAACCCAACCATCCTATAATTCCATGGCTATAGGAATAATTATGCTCCTATGTATTCAGTGCATCCAAACTATTTTACATGTTTGCACGCTATTTAATCTAAGGTATGATATAGACATCTTATCTTATGATATAAGGAAGATAAATGAACAAGGTATTGTATATGTGGCATCAATCATGATAATCAATTATGATTTGTTTAAGTATTTGGTGTTTGACTCTGTTCTTAGTTTTTTTCTGAGGTCCTCTGTGGCAACACCTGAATTTCACATTTTATAATAGAAAGCAAAGTCTTCAGGTACACTGATAATGAGATAAAGGCTTGTGCTCATAGTATGTGACTGGTTGGTTCCATGTAGAAGGAGCCAGATTTTAGAAAGTTGAAAACTTGCTGGCATGCAAATGTTGTATCTCTCTCTATCTCCTGTTTGGGGAATGAATTTTAATATGCACTTTGGAACAGATTTAATTTCATCTGCACTTCCTTGGGTGAATCTGCAGTTTAGGCTTTGCTCCTCGCTGCAGTGATTCCTGTGTGATTTCAGTCGTTCCTTGATGCCATTGTTTGCCATGGGCTTGTCTTCCTCTCAGTGCCTGCAGGCTGTGCTCTTATATAGCATATGTTTTGACAAGCCATCTGGTTTCAATAGGTTTCCCAAGTGCCTGCCTTCTCACAGCCTGTCTTTTTGGCAGCCACCAGTGCCTACAAACCCTCTGCCTGTCTTTCTCCATGGGTCAGAGATCCTTATTTTAGCATGGAAGCGTTAACACATGGGATAAATAAAGAAGCAGTTTATAGAACCAATGGGACTTTATTGGTGTAGGGAAAGGGATTAAAACCAGAGGACTCAGCCCAGCTCCCGTGAATGCCCCTGTCTGACACACAGGGGTGAATGAAATGGGTTTAGCTGCGTTCTGGCTGGGCACAGTGCCACATTAACAGAAGGTTCTCAGCACCAGCAACCAAGAACCCATGCACAGCATGTGTATCAAAGGTATTTGAAGACAGCATTGCTCCAAGGGGTGAATTCAACAGCTGTGTATCTTACACTTGCACATCTAATCATCAGAGAACTTGCTCACCACTCCTGCAGCTTTGTAAAGCCCCACAAAAGAACAGACTTAGCAGAATCAAGAACATAACAACCCGACTGTTTACCTTCCTTCAAATTGTTATGGGGAATCAGCTAAAAGGTTGTACTGCTAGATGACAAAATGGGTACTGAGCAAATCCAAAGATCAGGATCTATAAGCAGAAATATAGAGGCATTGTTATGTACGAAGTTATTTAGAGATAATAAAATATTGACTTCAGCCGTTATTGCATATCTTCAGCAGTTTGTATGGGGAAATAGTACTGGGGGAATCTTTCTCTGCTTTCTCTATTGCAACAAGGTGAAATTGCATTAGTTACTGGTGTTTATGTGAGTTGAAAGCATAGAAATGCTACTCACGTCTGCCTGTTGTAACATATCCTTAAACAGTGCTGTAGTTTGGATCATCCCACACTCTGAATATACACTTGGACATATCCTCTGGATGAAAGACATGATTTTCCATTCTTCTTCTTTAAACTTTCGAATTTCTAACCCTCTTCTGACCATAAATCAGTTGGGCTATTCTTTAATTTGCACTGATATAGTAAGAAGGTTCATGTAAAGATGAGACCAGTTGTCGTATCAAACAGCTTCTGCTTTGCCTGTAGTGAGAAATAAAACTGAATCTTAAAACGCCTTCCCCACTCCTCCCTTCTTTCCAGAGAGGGGAACTTCACTCCTGGTTTCACTAAGGATAGTGAATATCTACAGCTAGATTATTTACAAGGAACTCTACTTGAGATTAATTTGGAGTAAACAGAAGCAGTAGATGGTAATAACCCCATCAATCACTTGCAGTTTCACAACCAGTTTCAAGCAATTCAATTAGATTCTTTTTCAAGACATAGAACAAGTTTTCCAGAGCTCCTAGCAGCCAAATTACGTAACCCCCCCCAAGGCAAGTTCATCCCTTCTTGACTGATCACTTCTATTGAAGAGCATCAGGAACAAATGGGAGAGCTGTGAATTAGCTTGGAAGGACTAGCTTTTAAATGTTACATTTCAGTGATTATTGTTTGCTCACTACAACCAAAAATAGTTTATGGAAATGAAAAACCCTTGATATTTTATTGCAATCTAAAGAAAATGAAGATTTAAGGAAAATGCATGCTTGGCAGACAGAAGTGTACATGCAATGGGTGATGTGAGCAGAGCCTGGAATACTCTGACATTATATGTTTTGTTTAGGTTGTACCAGCATGCCAAATCTGTCAGCAGTTTTTCCAGCAGAAAGCAACATATAAAGGAAGTCTCATTTTAAAAAGTGGAGATCCTGTAAATTATTTGCTGTGTTTAAGTGCCTGTAGCAACACAGAATTTGATTTCAATAGGAATCTGCAAAAGCATAGGGGTCATTTCATTTTATAATACTTGAAGGTGCAGGGAGTAAGTACATAATGTTTACTATTATTTTACTCAGGTTCTAAGTTCTACACTAATTAATTTGCGAAACAAAGCAGTAAATAGAAACTAGATTTTCTTTTGTTCCAAATACATAACCAGAAAAAAATCTGAATTACATTGGAATAGGTTAATATTCATAAAATTCCTTGAAACTCTTCCATGTCGCCTCCTCAAATTTCCATTCTTCTGTAGGTATGTGGCAATTCCAAGTCAGCTGTCACAATAAAGCCTAGTTTGTGGATGTGAAGTGACAATCATCTTAACTGTATACTTGTACCTAGGGGAACTACTCACAGACTTTTATTGCTTTCTTCCAGGCCTGCCCCACTGCAGGTAAAAGATTCTTTATGGCAAGGGGGCTAAAAACCAGTGTGTGTGATAGCAGTTTCCCACCCAACTCTCTAATTTAGTCTGGCTGATCTTCCTGAATCATACATTTCTTATATATGACTGGAGAAAAACCTGTTGTACCCTTAAAATCCAGTTTTATTAATTTTCAGAAGATAGAATCCTGTTCTGATATCATTAGTATATGGTATATGAAGCCATAGTGACAGGAAGGCAGTTCAAATGCTTTCACAAGCTCAGGCTGCAAAAGCCACTCTCTCACTGCTGCAATTGCATATGCTGAATTTAGTGACCAGACTGAAGTGCTTCCCAACAGTTGTGTATTCTTGTGTATTGAACTCCCTGTTTTGGGGCTGTGACCCTTTTAAAGATAATGTGTGACCCTGCTGGAGATTTCAGTAGGACCAGTCAGGTGTTTGGAGTGAGACAAGCAATTCATTCAGTGTTTCACTAAACTAAGGAGCAAAATTTCTGAATAATGTTGCTGCAGCCAGGATGTGACCTACATATACAGAGGTCCAGGCCTGGTGATGTGTTTCAGCAGACCCACTGAAGTACTTGGGAAAAACAGGGAAGTTTGAAGGTTATTAAGGTTGGGTTTATAGTTTTCATAAATTAATTAGTCATAGAGATGCATATTGATTACTCTTCATTATTTTTGTTGTTAGTCAAGGTTTTTTCCACATTGGAGCATGAAAATTTAGCTTGCAGTGGACTTTGTTATTGTATTCTCCTTAAATCTCTGTTCTTAGTTGAAGTAAATAAACCAACAAGGTAAAGAGAGCTGATAGCTACTCCGTCTGTATTATGGCACACAATGATGGCTGGAAGTTAAAGGTTTGATATATAGATCTATTTTTTTATTGCCAGCCCCTGCCCCTGAAGAAAGTATTAAAATTTCCAGATGAGTAACCGAACAATAAATAGATGAGACAGTTGCTGTGAATATCTGATTTTTTGCATAATAATGAAATATTGCTGGATAATACGCTTTGCAGTCCACAGTTTGTCTACATTATCATTTTGATTGGACAAATGCATAAGAAAGATATACAAGTAAAGCCATGCCAGGTCATCTTTTTAAATTGATTCCATGTGAGAGCTCAGTTAAATTTCTAGGACACCTTAAAAACAAAACAAATTCTAGGAATATCCCTGCACATGCACACAGAGACATTCATTTGCACGCATCCTTACACACAAAATATGCAGTCAGTACCTGGCCTTACAATTTCTTATGTGCAGCAGAAACAGTGCACAAACTGCAGGTTCTTTCTCAGGGCAGTTGGGTTAGAATTAGGGCATTTTCAGTGAGCATCTTCTGTCCTGCCTTGTAAAAGCCTCATGGAAACACATATAACGGCGTCTTTCAGCTCACTGCAGTACCTTGTTCCATCCCAGAACAGGCCAAAGCAAAGGAGGCTTTGGGCTCAGTCCCAAAAGCTGGATAAATTTCTCAGTGACACTGTGGAAAGAAACCTGAAGTTGAGACATGCTGATCTTCATGAAGGGCTCAAGAGAGTCTGACGTCTAATACCATTTGTGTGCAATTTTGATGGGGGGAAAATACTGTGTCAGTTGAATTCCCTGACAAGTTTCTTATAGTTGTATATAAGGGCACTGCTGGCAGCACTGAAGCACCATCTCAGTCACTGCTCTCATTGCTAGGAGATGCCCAGCAGTACTGCCAATATCAATGTCTAGGACAAAGTTGGTTCTTGCTTAGGAAGCTGACTGACAAAGTTAAACTAAGCCATTTTTAAACGTTATTCTGGAATTTTTCTTTTAAAGTTTTATTGCTAAAAATGGAACTGGAGTTTAGTTTTCATTATACAAACAAACGACAAAATAAATACAAAAGCTGTATAGTTTTTCAAACAGTTATCTATTTTCTGCACTTGACCTTGTCATCTGGGCAGGAAGATGTGTAAGCCCAAGCTTCAAGATGAGTTTCTTCTGGTATGCAGGATTCCACCTCCTGTTGTTGGTCTTAAGTCTGAGCCCTCTAAATTCTGCATGGGTATCACGTTCTTCCTTTTTCCTATATTCTTCCTAGATCTCCCACTCTTCTCCAAGTCTTCTCCAAGTTTTGAGAGGGCAGGGTCCTGTGTTTCTTGCACCTTGTGACTGCAGTGAGAGCCCTTGCTGTGCAAACAGTGATAAACCGGGCTGGCACAGGGCTGGTTTCAGACCGATGAAACACTGGCAATTCAACTGCAAACATCTGCTGGTTCAGAGGAGCTGACTTGGCTCTGTCTTCTTTTTCCCCTCTGTGTCTGCATGTATGCACTGGATAAGAAATCCACACACTTAAAAAACAATGGTAAATAAATAAGCAAACCCAGCAAATATGACTTAGATGTGTCCTAAAAGCACTTACAGCATCACCTTTCCTCAGCAACAGAGATGAAAACCACTGCTAGATTAAAGGAATTTACACATTTCTTGTACGGCAGCTCTGCTAGAACATGTATGATTCAGCTTACAGAAGGACATTTCTGATTTCTTGATGGTTGCCCCATACCAGATTTATGTAGCAGTAGTTTCTGACCCTGTTGCTTCACCAGAGTGTACTTACTGTACTGAGAAATAATGCAGGATTTTCCATGAGTTTAAAGTATCTATCAGCATTTCTGTCATGATGGATAGCCCAAGAAGAACTTTCAGGTTGCACAGCCATCAGTGTTGTACCCAGAAGCCGTTCAACCACAAAACAAAAGTGGAACCAGGTTTTGGCCTCGTTACCCACCTGCTAGTAAAATGTCCCACACTGCGAGTGACACCTGGCTCATGTCCTGGTTCACTTCCTTGTGATCCCTCATACTGTAACCAACCAACAGGAATTGTGTGGGTTGTTTTTCCTCAGTCATGCAAGTCCAACCCGTATCTCCAAAACACAGAGTCAAATTCAACCCTTGAAGCACAGATGATTTTCATCTACACTATGACGTCCCCTGTCCTGGCAAAATTCCAACTTATTGCATTTGACCTAAGAAACGAGATGCATTGTGCTCCTACTATGCTGTTGGATTTATGCAGCTGAACAATTAATTATATTTTAAAGATTATAATATTGTTAATGGGCAGCAAACTTGGTGAAATGATCAAACTAAATGTACTGCAGGTGCAACACCTTTTCTTACTGGAATTTGATTCATTCACAAAATTATTTTTTTATTCAAAGCAACTGTCATGCTTCCTTTGTCCATAGATAATTAAATACGCTTTCCAATTTATTCATGTATTCTAATTTACATAGGGTAGCGACCCAAAAAACCTTTCTGCTTACCCAGAGAGAAGACATAAAGTACATAGATAAATCTAAGTGGCAGCCAGAGCACAGTAAGAGTAATTCTGGCTGGTGAGGGCATTGTTGCTGTAGCTCAGAGCCTGGCCCTGCCTGGCTCAGCAGTGGGAGCCAGGGCTGGAACAGAGTACTGCCAGAGGGCTTTCTCTCTTCTTTTCTGTGGTCACAGTAGGAAAGTGCAGGTCTGAGGTACTGAATTGTCCCTAGCAGAGCTTTTATACTGTCTTTACTTGCATCTTCTTTAACTCATTTTTCTAGGGTACGGGCAGGTACTCAGAGCAAGTTTCTCCCCTTTTATTTCACTTCTTCCAGGTGCTGGTCCTTGTACAGGCCCTCTGTGGTAAGAGAATTCCATCCAAAGCTCATCAGCTCTGTGCTGTGTTCTGAGCCTGAGGCTTTCTGCAGCTGAGGGTCACATTTCTCAGAGGTTCCTTACGTTAAAAGTTTTATATACTCCCGTGAGTCCTTCTACCATGGGATTCATATCCTTCACAAACATTTGTGCACCCAATTGCACAATATTATGGTGAGTTTGGCAAATGGCACTGGATTCTTTATGGGGAAGAGGCACAAAGGGGCCCAACATCCAATATTTGTGGCAAAGAATATATAGGTCATGTCTCAGAAATACCAGCTACAAAAATACTTAGATACTGGAGCATTGGAGGATGTTGTAAACCCTTTGCAAGCTTAGAGAAGAGAATATACAAGTGCAAGGCAGGCTAGGCCTGTTTCAGGTTGTCTGGGTACAGGAAAATGATTGTACGGACAGGCTGGATCAATGGGCCGAGGCCAGCTCTGTGAGCTCCAGCAAGGCCCAGCGCTGGGTCCTGCCCTTGCATCACAACAACCCCTGCAGCGCCACAGGCTGCGACAGAGGGGCTGGAAAGCTGCAAAGGACCTGGGGGTGCTGGTCAACAGCAGCTGAACATGAGCCAGGTGGCCAAGAAGGGCAATGGCACCAGCCATGGTGTGTCCAGCAGGACCAGCGCAGTGACTGTCCCACAGCACTGGGCACAGCTGAGGCCACACCTCGAGTGCTGTGTCCAGTTCTGGGCCTCTCATGAAAATAAGGATTCTGAAGTGTTGGACCGTGTCCGGAGAAGGGCTGAACTCCCTGAAGTCCAGGGGAAGGTCTGGATCACAAGTCTATGAGGAGCGGCTGAGGGAGCTGAGCAGTTTAGCCTGGAGAAAAGGAGGTTCAAGGGGGACCTTATTGTTCTCTACAACTCCCTTACAAGAGGTTGTAGCCAGGTGGGGATTTGCCTCATCTCCCAAAGTAACAGGTGACAGGATGAAAGGAAATGGACTCAAGTTGTGCCAGGGGAGATTTAGGTTGGATATTGGGGAAAATTTCTTCATGGAGAGCATTGTCAAGCACTGGAATAGGCTCCTCAGGGGAAGTGGTGGAGCCAAAATTCCTGGACACACTGAAAGATGTGTAGGTGTGGCAGTGAGGGACATGGTTTAGAAGTGGACTTGGAAGTGGTCTGTTAAGACTGGACTCCATCTTAGAGGTATTTTCCAACCTAAATGATTCTTCAGTGTCCTGAGATTCCATCTGCTCTAATATTTTTTTTCCATGCAAGACCTTATGGGCACTTTGGGAGTCCATGAATGAGTAGGAGTATTAACCTACTTTTCCTAAGTTGTAGCAAGTGCATTTCTGTTTGATTGTCCTGTCTCTGAACCACAAAAGCCAGAGATGTGGCAGCTGTGAGCAGACACTCTTTAGCTGACACAGCTGGGCCTCGGGCTCCCGGGCAGTCAGACCTGCTCAGGCTCTGGGATCACACATGCTACAATGTCCAGGGCTGCATCCACAGCTGGGGCAATGCTCCAGTTGGTGGTGACTCCACGGATTGTGTGCGTGGACTGATTTAGGATCCTCAAGTGTGTTGCGTAGTAGCTCTTTTTTACCCCAGACAAGGAAATTCAGCTTCGAACATATCTGTCTTATTTATAAGCAGTTTAAACTTTACACTCAAGTTATTTTCTTCTCTTTCCCCAAGCTCATAATTTAAGGGGAAAACCATCAAAAATAAGTACATAACATAGCAGAATACAAACCCTTAAAAACTAGCAGAACCTTCAGTGTCTGCTTGTTTTCCTTTATGGTATTTTGTTTTATTAATAAGGCTGCCTCTGTATTCATGACAAAATAAGAAAGTTATTTCTGATGAAACAGACAAGTCTTTGTTAGACATCAAATATAACTAATATTTGATGTCATAAATATTAATGAATTTCATGTCTTCAGATACACTAGAATCAATTCCAAACATTTTTGTTTTGATTCACTCTTATTTATTTTTTCACATTGAACTGTTAGAAGGCATTCTCCCCTGTTTTTCTCTGGAAGATGTATCACATTCTGCAGCCTTCTTTTCTGTTTGAATTAAGATGTTTCTCAATGTATTTACAGGTCTCTATCTGTACAGCCAGGCAGAATTAGCAGTTAGGGTCATGTAACAGAAATGTAGATATGAGGGCCACAAGTCCAGCTGCCAGTTAGAACTGATCTTGGGATTTCCTGGCAATAGAGAAGGGATTGAAAGAGGCAGGCCTTTACCTGGAAACATTTAAGAGACCACATTTTCTGTGGGCCTAGCACACAGCAAAACCTGTCATTTGACAGCTGTTTACTTTGTCAGTTCTCCACAGGTACTGAAAAGTAATTGGGATCTCAGCAACAATAAATTAACATTTGTTGTTCCTTAAAAGCAGGAGATTTCTCTTTCTGAGTGGAATAGTTCTGTCTCTAATCACAAATGTACAGACTCAGGTTTAGGCCACAAATTCAAATTTTCATGTCCTATAAATAAATTATGAATAATGTTACCAGTTCAATGAGTGTTGATGCAGGGAGTAGAGTCTCCCAGAGATTAGATATCTGAACCTGATATATATACCTGATATCTGAACCCATAACAATTAGGGGCCAAGTTAAAATATCAATCCACATGTGGAGAAGAGGGGATTCGTTGCCTGTGGAGGGTTGATCTATNAATGTCCAGGGCTGCATCCACAGCTGGGGCAATGCTCCAGTTGGTGGTGACTCCACAGATTGTGTGCGTGGACTGATTTAGGATCCTCAAGTGTGTTGCGTAGTAGCTCTTTTTTACCCCAGACAAGGAAATTCAGCTTCGAACATATCTGTCTTATTTATAAGCAGTTTAAACTTTACACTCAAGTTATTTTCTTCTCTTTCCCCAAGCTCATAATTTAAGGGGAAAACCATCAAAAATAAGTACATAACATAGCAGAATACAAACCCTTAAAAACTAGCAGAACCTTCAGTGTCTGCTTGTTTTCCTTTATGGTATTTTGTTTTATTAATAAGGCTGCCTCTGTATTCATGACAAAATAAGAAAGTTATTTCTGATGAAACAGACAAGTCGTTGTTAGACATCAAATATAACTAATATTTGATGTCATAAATATTAATGAATTTCATGTCTTCAGATACACTAGAATCAATTCCAAACATTTTTGTTTTGATTCACTCTTATTTATTTTTTCACATTGAACTGTTAGAAGGCATTCTCCCCTGTTTTTCTCTGGAAGATGTATCACATTCTGCAGCCTTCTTTTCTGTTTGAATTAAGATGTTTCTCAATGTATTTACAGGTCTCTATCTGTACAGCCAGGCAGAATTAGCAGTTAGGGTCATGTAACAGAAATGTAGATATGAGGGCCACAAGTCCAGCTGCCAGTTAGAACTGATCTTGGGATTTCCTGGCAATAGAGAAGGGATTGAAAGAGGCAGGCCTTTACCTGGAAACATTTAAGAGACCACATTTTCTGTGGGCCTAGCACACAGCAAAACCTGTCATTTGACAGCTGTTTACTTTGTCAGTTCTCCACAGGTACTGAAAAGTAATTGGGATCTCAGCAACAATAAATTAACATTTGTTGTTCCTTAAAAGCAGGAGATTTCTCTTTCTGAGTGGAATAGTTCTGTCTCTAATCACAAATGTACAGACTCAGGTTTAGGCCACAAATTCAAATTTTCATGTCCTATAAATAAATTATGAATAATGTTACCAGTTCAATGAGTGTTGATGCAGGGAGTAGAGTCTCCCAGAGATTAGATATCTGAACCTGATATATATACCTGATATCTGAACCCATAACAATTAGGGGCCAAGTTAAAATATCAATCCACATGTGGAGAAGAGGGGATTCGTTGCCTGTGGAGGGTTGATCTATACTCAGATCAAAGGAAAAAAAAGATGCAAACTTGTGATGGGAAATGTAGGAAAACAGTAAGTAAAAAAAAAAAAAAAATCATACCTTAAAAAAAGTCTGAATGCTTTCAGAGCATGAAGGAAAGAAATCCCATGTTCTTTCCAAGCCTGTGGTACATCATAGCTGTTGTAAATAGGCCAGTCCCAAAGAGAGCACACGTTTCAAATGGGAGGAGATTATTTGCTGCACCATTTTAGCATGCTAGATTTATCAGTAATTAATGGAAAGTTGACAGAGATTTTGAGCAAAATAATTCGGTGTTTCATAAGCCCAAGATCTGGCATAAAAAGTGTTTCTTCCTTGTGGTATATTCATATGTGAGGACACAGCCAAGTTGTTAGCATTAATGAAATCCATCTTAATTCCTCTTTGTAAGATGCATTATTAATCTGCTGTTATTAAATAAGGAGTTCAAAGCAGTTAAGACAAAGAGTAGAACAAGGAGAAAATACATTTGAAAATTGCATCATTCAGAGCATGAACTGGAGGCTGCATAGAATCACCTCAGTTTGGTGATGAGATTGATGTATTACTTGAGTTTTTTTAGATAGTTTTGGAGGTAGAGAGTATTTCCTAGGCAATCCTAGTAACTACATGGGATTTGGTGGTATGAACTAAATTTGGAAGTTTTATCCTGGTTTGCTGTAGAAGTGAGGCTTATGAGACCATATTTTATGCCTGTTCTCTCAACCCAAGGAATGATGAATGTTTTGGCCAGCTTCAGTCAAATTTGAGAGGAGTGAAACTCATTTTTCTACTAATTGCGTTCCTTAGTTTTTTAGTGTTCTTTTAAATGGTTGCTTAAAATGTTGACTAGATAGAAAAGAGAGGCTCAATTAGTCCCTGAGGGAAAGCCAGTCTGAACTCAAACACTGCTCATTGTGTATGGCAGTAACAAGCCAGCCATCAGTGGTGCCTCCTCTGACAAGTCAGCAGGCAACTCTGTTCCCTCTGCTCTTGTCAGTTAGGTTATCAGACAGAAATAAGAGAGGAGGGCTCTTCAGGCAGGTAGAGTTCAGGGAACAGAGGCCATTATCTGTAGGGTATCAGGTAAATTTATTCCAGTGCTTACACTGCAGTGTGCTTTTCAGTACTGCTCTCTGTCAGCCATCCCCACTGAGATCAATGGGAGTTGTATTGTGAACTGAAAGGTAACAGCATAAAGAATGGGGATGTACAACCTTGAGAAGCCTCTGCATCCAGAGAAAGATCCCCAAGTGTCAATACTAACAGCTCCTTACAGAATTTCTAGGATGAAATCCTTGTGCTGTTCCCACCAAGGTCATGGAGAGGGCCTGTAAGAACATATTAAAGTTTTCTTTGTGTCACGGTCTGGATGCTGCCACTAGTTGAGAAAACACTTAACAGCAATATTTTAGCAGATCTTTTTCAAACTGTTGATTTTTCTGGTGATTTTGTGTTAATTACACAATGCCAACAAGTGAAAGATTAAACGGAAACCTCCAAGAATAGTCTGAATTCTTTGGTTTGCACTATTGTATACGGTGCTTTGCATTGCTGGCTGCCTTTCAAGGAACAAGTAAATAGATGGCGTCTTATTGCCCAGAGTTTTGAGCTGTCCACAAGGATTGAGAAATGTGGTTTTATTTTGAAAAAAACCCAAAATTGGTGACATTTTCACGCCCATTTCCTTGAGCCTAATGGGCTTGATGCTTTCTGTGCTCATAGTGGGTACTTGCCGGCATACCTTGGCAGCACAGGGACTTTGTACATGAATTTATGTTTGACAGTCTTGCCCTGCACAACTGAAATGACACCAACTCTGCTGGGCTCAAATAAGGAGCACACAAAGCAGGCTTTGGTAGCTTGCTGTGGAGATCAGTGTTTGTTCACTCCATTTACTCTAGTTAAAGAAGTATATTAGGGAGGTTTGCCTCCATACAGACAATATGAGTCAATCATAATTCCATCAGAGTAAAGAGAAGGTTTAGGCAGAATGAAAAAATATTTGTAACAAAGAAGTTTTCTCCTTTCAAATTAACAGCTACCATTTACTAATGCAAAGAGAGAAAGGTTACAGTGTATGGTGTAGCATGCTTGGAAGAGTGGAACATTTTCTAAGGCCTAAATGAGAGGCCATGGTTTGGAGCTTCTGAGAGATAAATCGGCCTCTCTGAAGCCTCATATTGCTACTGGTACATGAATTGCCTGAGCTAACAAAAAACAAATGACCAAACCCACTGCCTCAAGGCCTGCAGAACAAGGGACAGGCTTTCCTCTCATCTGACACTGTGAAGAAATGGACAGACATGATTTGCATCCCCCACTCCAGGGAGAAAGGCTTTTACCTTTGCTGTTCTGAGAGATACAAGGAATTCCACCTTATGCCAGGATACTCCAAGGATCCAGGCTTATATAACCATGCTTGCTGTTTTCCTGCAAGATCAGTTCCCAGCTTTCCTAAGAGGTATTTCCAGAGCTCAAGTGGATGAATACTGACAGCTTCTGCTTTGTATCCTCAAAAGGATGAAGGAGAAGACAATGCTGAAAATAGTACTTAACTCTGTGCTGTTGACCTCCTACCCAACTGTGCCACATCCACATTCACAGAACCATAACCTCCCTGACTTGCATTGAGAACTAAAGAACGCATTGTTACTGACCCAAATTCATCCCATTGAGTTTCTTTGCAGCGGCATTTGACCCCAAAACTGTCCTTTTAAGCAGTATATCTTTACTTGGAAAAAAAAAATCAGAGCTTGATCATGGAGAAACAGTTTGGGGTTTGGCTTGTTTTATTTAGTTGTAGGAACTGACAAAGGAGAATGCTCAGGAAAATAGAATAATGTCAAGGGACTTTCGATATTCTGAACAAAAGAAAAAGCAATACTTAGATATACACAGTCCTTACTGCAAAGGGAGGGCTAACGAGGGATTGAGAGTGCTAGATGTCTCATGTGCTTTCTTCTTTTCTAATGTTCTGGGTGGCTGTGTGATCTGATGGCTGTCAGACACTCCGTGGTCTGACAAGGCTTTACTTCTCTTTAGAAATTTGTTTTATAATTTATGCCTGTGACCAGTTAGGAGGAAAATGCTGTTCTCTGAAATACAACTCGGACACATCAATGCAGATAGAGAAAGAGGAGCACTTTGATAGAATTTGAGTGCTACAGGCAGAACTGGGTTTATTTTCCAATGGAGAGCCTTCATTTGAACATGCAATAGGTGCCCCTGGTGATTCCTGTGCAATGACTTCAAAAGAGCCTGATCTTGAGCTTATGGAAAAATCTCAGAGTAATGCCAAGCTGATAAAAAGACATATCTTTGTATATCTTCTGACAGGGAAAAAGAAAAAAAAAAAGGAAATAAACCCCTAACCCAAATTCCTCAAAAGCAAGGCTCTGCAAGATGAGCCTGTGCTTTCAAAAGACTTATCCCAAACCATCTTACACTAAAGGGATTTATAATATATAAGTATATATAGGCAGCAAGAGAAATCGTAGTATCTAACTATGTACAGACAATGGAATTTACTATTAATTGTCCCCCCTTTTGTTCACTGAAGGAGTGAGGAAGAGAATGAGGTAATTTCAGAGCAGTCAGGCCCTGACTGATTCCAGCTGGTGGTTTCCATTCTCCAGATTGTGCAGGGCAGTGCTGGCTGCGTAGGGACAGAGCAGGAATTTCCCCCTTCTTGTGCTCTTGCTGCTCTCCTCTGGCCCTGCTCTCTCCGCTCTGGGAACATAACCAGTCCTATGGCTCTGATTTAGCTAGACCTTCTCTGGATTCCTAACAGGAATTCATCTACCAGCTCCTTTAGTCATGCTTTCAGAAGAAAATCCAGTATTAGTAAGACTTTATCAGAGGTCTTACAGTGCCTGATGCTTTGCTTAACAATCCTGGAGAACCTGAATGCTGGAGAATTTCCAGTGATTGACTTGTTATTAGAAAAGGAGGGAGGAAATCTGTTTAAGATATTACTGATGAGAAGTGGATAATGTGGTTTTAATGCAAAACGATTTGAAAAATTCCTCACCGTTGAGAAAGTGGAGTCAAAATACAGAAAAGAGAATTTGTTGAAACCTTCTAGAGTTTTATCAAAACTATTTAGGACTGTGATTTTATAAAGGTTCAGATAGATTAGTCCACATCTTGAAAAGTACCCTAGCATCCTAAAAATGGATGATGAGCTGTCATTTCTTCCTCCAAGGATTAAAAACCGAACAACTCAAACTAACCAACCAACTTAAAAAAAACAAAAAACAAATGAACAGAAAACCCCCCAAACAAACAAAACCACAACAAAACAAAACAAAAACCCACCAAAACAGCAAAAACACCCAAACCTTTTTACAGGCAGAGAGGAACATGGTTTGGTCTGGGTTTGGCCCTTCTTTGGCAAGTTCTTTTGCATGTGAGGCAAAAAAAACGGTTTCTGGCTTATGGTCTGAAAACATTGGACTAACAGATGAAGAAAAAATGACGAAGAATGCAGACATTTTCTAAAGCTTTCAGAGTTCCCCATAACCATGCAACATTAGGGCACCTGTGTAAAGCTGCATGTGAACTTCCATATCCACTGACTGTGACCCCAAACTGAGAGAAAGATAAATTACTTACCTAATTGGAAAATCATCTGAATGCTCTGAAAAACCTTGATAGTGAAAGTCTTACTCTATTTAATTCACCAGGAATTTTCTGTGGATTTTTATGCAATTAAATTTTTACCCTGAACTCCACCCTTAATGTATAAGGCATTTGCAAGCATGAATTGGGTGAGCTGTGCTGTAACTACAGCAATCTATGCCTGAGAGATGAGCAAACTCAGCAGTGATAGGGCAAGCAAGAAGGGACAAGCCTCCCCTCCTGGGGAATTGGCTTGTGTCTTCCTCTGCTATACACAGCACTTGTCATTTTTAGGGAGAAACTACTGGTGCCAGTCTTGCAAATCATGAATGGCTGAATATAAGGTACTTTAAAAATGCATCCTTTGGCAAGTGAGGAGAGCAGCTCGGGGTGGTCCATCTTGTTCCCATCTCCATGTACATTCAGGAGTGCGTCTGCTTCCCTGAGCCTGCGGATATACCCGACCCTTCTAGGTCTAGCAGAGATGAGGAAGCTCTAGCTCAATAAAGAAATGAATCTGACTATTAACAACTATCTGCAGGTGTAGAGCTCATTCAAATCTGTTTTCTTGTCTGTTAGCATTCCTTTCTCTGTTAGAGTTCTCACAGACTCAAACAAAACAGCAATTTGGAGCCAAATTACATGTAACAGGGATCAGCCCTCTCTTGATCCTCTTCCCTGTTCTCCAGAGAACTTCCTTAACCTGAAAATTATATGGGTTAATTATGAAATTATATTCAACAGGGGCTCAAGTGCATTCAGCACAAATTGAGAAGAAACACAAACTGTTTGTGGTCTCCTTCAGCAGGTCCTTGCAGGCCTATCCCCATCCTTCCGTGTGTGAGTGGTTTTATCACTGGTCTGAATAGCCCAGCCCTGTGAACAGCTAAGGGAGGCTGGAGCACAGGGAGAGAAGACACAAGCTGTGTTTCTGTGGGTCCAGCACTGCAGTGGGAAAGACCTGGGGGAACTGTTCATGCTCCATTATCCTTCAGGGAGGGATATCTCCAAGGCACAAGGCAAAAACGTTTTAAAGACCCTGAGATGCAGATGGCACCTTTCAGCTTCTCAGTGTTCTGCTTCCAGCAACACACATCAAGAAGAAGTGAAAATTTGGTAGTCAGAGCCACAGAAAGAATGCCCATGCAGGAAAGAGATACAGGAAGAGGTGGGAGAGAATCCGATGGTGATATTGCTCAAGTTGGTAAAAAATTGCACTTTTGTGGTGTGGAAGAGATGGGCTAGCAACTGTGTGAAGAAATGGTTGCCATCTGTGGCTAGCAGTAGGGAATTGTCTTCTCTGCTCTGAAATGGATGCTTTGTCCACCTTGATATTCTGCAGGCGAGTTTCCTATCTGACCTAACCTTCAAAGCAGCTCTTTTTGGCCAGAGCTGGATGACTTGGTGTGCTTTCATGTTCAGGCATTCCAAAAAACAGGCTCTGGTAACATTTTGCTTGCTTCATTTGAGTTTGTTTTATGTTCAATTTGTAGTGCAGTGGCACTGCTGATAATAGGAGTAAATGTGTCCCTATTTTGTAGCTCAGACTGTTAAAACATGGAACTAACATGTGGGCCTGCTCAGAAGAACAGCCTTGAGAGAAAGAGTTCCTAGATCCTCTGGAGGGAAGCAGTTGTACTAGAGATTTTTAAAGTCTGAGAAGGCACCTTAAGCTGTCAAGGCCATGGCTGGTGAGCCCACCTAGGAGTAGAACCAGGTCTGGGCTTTGGAGTCAATCCCTACTTAGTTATTGTCTATTTAGTGACCATTGAAAGAACCAAGGAGGATGGAAGCTGCAAACCTCAGAGTACCTTGATGTCATCCCTGGGAAAAATGTCTACAGGTTAGTGCTTGCAAACAAGCCCAGTACATGCAGGTGGTCTGCGCTGTCTGAGGTAGTTGGGGGCAGTGGAAATGCTGAGCATTTTCCTGTGGTATAAGATTAGTCTTGGCTGTAATGTCTCTCTAAGGAGCTGCTCTAATTAATGCAAAATACCCTACTTACTACTTAATTAATACTGAGGCCCTATGAAATAGTGCAAAACCAAGAGCCTTTATGTAGTAGTGCCTACAGTTGTGGTGTGAGTTAACCTGTCAGACACGTTGGTGTGGCCATGTTAGGGATGTGTAAGGGAGCAGAAGATGAGGCCCTCCCTTGGATGCTCAGGTGCTCTGCCCTACTCTGGCTGCCTCAGTGCTGAGGGCCCCAGCAGAGGAAGGATGGCAGGTAAGGTACCTTCACATATAAAAGCTGCAGAAGGAAGGGCAGAGTCACCTGGTCCCGATACAGCAGTTGGCACCTTCTGGTCCACCCCCTGTGAAAAGAGTGGCCGTGTCTCTGATGTCCTTTGCTTGCTCCCAGTGGCACAGATGAACACGGCTGTGCTGCCGTGCCCTGTGATGTGCCGCGCGGACGCTGTGCCCGGCCTCGCCTGCGGGTGTAGCCAGGGCAAGGCCAGCCCTGGGTAAAGGGGAGGATCTCCCCGCACTCCACCGGCCGCAGCCCTGGCCCCGCGCAGCGCGGCAGTCCCGGTGTGCCCTGAGTGTGGCAGTCCCGGTGTGCCCTGAGTGTGGCAGCCCCGGTGTGCCCTGGGTGTGGCAGCCCCGGTGTGCCCTGAGTGTGACAGTCCCGGTGTGCCCTGGGTGTGACAGCCCCGGTGTGCCCTGAGTGTGACAGTCCCGAAGAGCAGCCGGGCAGGAACGTTTCGAGAAGGGGCTGAAGGGGCTATGATCCTTAGGGCAAAGGGCGGCTCTTCCCTCTTTTCTCTTTGCAAATATAAACGTCACCTTCCAAACTATAGCGTGGCTCTGCTGGATAAATCTGGAAAGGGGTTGGGTTTTTTTTTGTTTGGTTGGTTTTTTTTGTGGTTTTTTTGGTGGGGTTTTGGTTTGGTTTTTGTTGTTGTTGTTGCTGTTTTGTTTCTGTTTGGTTTTTATTTTTGTTGGGTTTTTTGGGTTTGCGCTTTTTGGGGGTTTTTTTGGGTGGGGGGTTTGGGTTTGTTTTGTTGGTTTTTTTTTTTTTTTTTGGGGGTTTTTTTGGGGGGGGGGGTTGGGTTTGTTTTTTTGTTTTTTTTTTTTTTTTGGGGAGGGGGAGTGTTGTTGTTGTTGCTGTTGTATTGTATTTTTTTCAAGCAAGGGTGCCAGTGCAACTCGCCTGTAGTGCAAAGGAACCCAGAAAGAGAGAAGAAGATAAAATGAATTTAAATTCCAAAGGGGTTTCAGAGCTGGTTTCCTAGTCCCCGAGTCAGCAATGTGTTTGTGAAAATTCAGCCTTTTTGTCTCTCAGAAAAAAAGGGCTAAATCTACATCGGTGGCCCAGTCTAGGTTTGCTATTCTTTGCATTTTCTATTCAAGTGAATGAGAGTGAATGAAGTGGCCTGGGACCCTTTATTTGATCTACTCAATTGCATAAAGTGACAGAATTCTAATATATTTGTTTAATGCTCTTCAATGAGGCTTTCACTTTCTAGCTTGCAAATGAAGCCTCGATCTGCAAAGTTTTGTCCTTTTTTTCTTTCTACCTTTTTCTTTTCCTGGCAGAGAGACCATATTTCATAACTTGGGCTACGGTTTGAAGTGATTTCAAGAGGAGTTTTAGACTCGAAAAGTGGGAAATAAAGAAACAGATGTGAAGTTATTGTAAATTCTTATAGTGGGCTCTGGGGCTATTGTAAACCCACTGCAGGCGGTCCAAAGCCTCTCTTTTTCATGCTGTAATTGAAACATATTAATTAGATAATTTGTTGTTAGTTTAAAAGAAACAAATACAGTCCCTCCAAGGCTTCACAGCCTCGGTTTCTTTTTGTTAACAAAAACAAACCAGAAAAAACCAACCCACAAAGTGACATTTATATTAAGATTCCGAGATTATTTGGCACTGAAGTTGATGAAGCTGCTAAGTTTTTTATCTTTCCCAAGGACGACTTTTGAAAAAAGTCTGGCTCATAAAACTCCCTCTCAGGGGTCGCCGGGAAGTTCTTTTCTCCCTACCTGGCACAGACCGCCCTTCCCTGCAAGGCGCGGTTCGAGAGAAAATATTCAGTGAGAAAGAGCCGGCTGTCTTCAGTAGAAGATTCAGTCCTGTGGGGTGGTGTCTTGTCACATGTCGAGAGGAGAGAAAACAAAACAAAACAAGACCACAAAAAAGAAAAAAAAAAAAAGAAAAAGAAAAAAGAAAAAAAAATACGCCGCCGGTAAAGAATTCACATACCATGCGCTGACATGAAGCAAACCCCTGAGACGCCAAGCCCGGCTGGGTTCTCGGGCTTACCTTGCACAGCCGGGCTCCAACCCATCTTCCGGAAGAAAAGAGCTTTTGCCTGAAATGGACGGTGTCTTTGCATTAAGTACACCTAGCTTATAATGTCTCCTGGCAAATAAAATAAAAAAAAGAATCCCCTCCGACCGCCCACGAAATGTCTAAACACGACGGAGAGCTCGGCCGCGGCTGATTCCCTCACCCCCGCCTCGCCCCTTCCCTCCGCGCTGTTGTCTGTTGCTGCTCTATTTCAGATCTGTGTTTATTGACATTGGACTTGAGCCATTAGGGAGATTTAACAAGTCAAAGCAGTAAATTCAAGGGACGCGCTGAGCTGTGTATTTGTTTGAAATCAGCATCACAACATTTGGGGACGCGGGAGGAGATGTGCGGAGGGGTGCGGCGGCTCCGCGGGCTCTGCGCGCAGGAGGGCGCGGTGGCCAGGGAGGATCCCCGGCTTGGGCAGTCTCGGGCAATCGCAGAGATAAAGAGGAAAACGGCACTTTAAATGTAGGGTGGCGAGTCACACACTCGCATTATGCAGCGAGAAACCTATTGCACCTTTTGAAAATATTTTGCTTTGGAGTATAATCTTTTCAGATCTTTATCTCTGCCGTTACTGTATAGTAAAAAAAAAAAAAAAGACTCCGAAAGCGCAACTTCATCTTGTTAGTTGGGCTCGGATTTCATCTTCGAGGATTTGTTCTGACTGCTAGATCTTTAAAGAAAAAAGGGAAAGAGGAAAAGCGTCCTCGTCTAAAAATGTAGGTCATTGCTTGTTTAGGAAAAGTTTGTCGAGTTATGTGTCCATTGATCTGGTGATAAGTTTTGAATGCTTTCTTTAACTGATCGTGTTGATATAATCGTGGGTTGGACTTGATGAATGAGTTCAGTTGTCCCCCATCTGACAAGCTTTAGCAGCTTCATGCATTTTAATCAGCCCAATGATTCATGTATTTTCCACCTTTTTTCTGTGTGTGGGATCCGCTCTTAAAAAAAAAAAAATGGTCACAACTGGATTAATTGCTCTCTACATTAATCTTAAAACTTTTTCAAGGACCTTGTGGTATCTAGTAAGGAAATGGGGTTGTCACTTACTGTGTTTGTAGTCCAGAAATTCAGAGAGATCTGTCGGAGACAAAACCTCTGTATCATCATTGCCGTAGAATTCGTGAATCCTGTCACTTCATTAGAATACAATGTCGTTTTCTTGCTAGTAACACTTCAGTATGTGCTTGTCTTGTAACTGTGCTCGCAGAATAATGCCTTATCTCCGAGGCACTTATTTACTCATTTCACTACATGGCTGCTATAATTTTCAACAGTTGCAGAATCCTTGTAAAATCCCTTGCAGATTTAGGGAACCCCACTAGAAAGTGCCCAGAATCCAGTTTTCATTGTAACTACTTTGTTCTTACTCTGTAAAAGGGACTGTATATTGAATTACAGAAAAACGGGTACAATTGTGTTACACTTTGCATACTACCCGTTTGGGAAAGTGTTGATCAATAAGGATGGAGAAATTCTAGCAGTGGTTGGACTAACTTGTGCTTGAGGAAGTTTAAACACCAGGTAAAAGGCTACAATAGGTCACTTTTACTCAAAAAAGGTTTTGCAATGCCAATTGTGAGAAAAAAGCAAAAATTCAGTGTTCAGTCTTCAAAAAGTAACTAATTCTTTAAAGATTTTTTAATGTTTGTTCTGTATTGCAGAAACTTACAAATTTTTATACTTTTTAGAGAAAATATAACTGGGAATAAGTGGGTGATGAGTATACATACACACAGGCATGGATGTAATACCATGTTTATATTTGGTATAAGCGTAGAGGGCACAAATGCAGATGTGTGTGTATGCATAAATGTATAGATATATGGATATAAACCCCACAGAACATGTTCTCTCTTTGCTAAACTGGTGATAACGACAATTTTATCTAAGAAGTTGTGCTGTATTAATAACTATATTTATACTAACCTTGCATGAAAAGGCTGTTTAGATTATTTAAATATTGGAATAACACCATTCCTTCATCATGAGCTACTGTTTTTACTTTCCTCGTGTAAACTCTTTAAAGAGACAAATAAGAAACTAAATCTGCATTTACATATTTTAATGAGAAAATATTATTTGGACGACTAGGTTCATAATTTAACGTAGACACTTTTTAACTTTTGTCTTAAAACACACATGCTGGGAACAAGAACACCAATACTTAAAATGCCATGCTTATTCTGTACAGGAAAAAAAAAAGTTAAAAAGAAATGTCCTTACAGTTTCAATAGACACTAATGTTCTTCAGAGGGGGTGTTCTTTTTTTTTCTCTTAAGCAGTTCACAACAGAACAACAGTTCCGTTTCCAGCAAACTACCTAGAACTAGAAAGGAGTATATCAAACAAAAGTGCATTTTACACATTTTATAATCATTCATATGCACAAACATTTACAGTTTTCCTAGCCCCCTCTCTCTTGTCTGCAAAGCTCCAGCAGAAATCAGGATGACCTCCAGAGTTTGTACCTGCTATTGTATTACTTTTCCACATTTTATCAGTGACTTCAGCAGCTTTTCTTTAAGCTGTGTCGGGTCGTGTGCTTGGTAACAGGTTTATTTTTATTATAATTATTGTTGTTGTTTGTTTTTAAGCTATGAAGTAAATAGCTACAAAATTTTAAAAATAACAACAACCAAAAAAACCAACAACAAAGAAAACCTCAGCTTCCCCAAACCTTCGGGTTAATCAGAAGTTAACAGACAAGTCAACTCCTCCTTCTCTTTCACCTGAAAACTACAGTAAACATCCACGTTACAACAGGTACTGCAAAAGGGACCTCATCTGATTTACAGTACAGATGCAAGTTCAGTATTTACATTAAAACAGGCGCTTTGTAAACATTATAGGTGTGTTGTGAGTGGCCCGGCGCGGTTCCTGCGTGGGTCCCGCTCCGGGCCGCCCCCGCCGCTCCCTCACCTGCGGCCCGCTCCTGCTCGGGGCCGCCTCAGCCCGCGGGGCCGCGGCCCTGCCCCGCCGAAACCCTGCCCTTGGCGGCACAACGGGACACGCACCCACACAAAGGACACCGAGTGCTTCCCGGCGTTTCCAAGGTCCAAGCCTTTGCTGCTTGGAGGCTGGAAACGTCGCTGCTCTCATGCAGTGACACAGCAGCCATCCTTGTTTATGGTACTAAAGATCGGTCCTGTATAAACCCCTGCTTTTCCCCAGACAAAGGAAGGGAAAGAGGCATCGCCGAACCAGGCTTGCCTGGTCACCGACAAATCGAAGATGCCTTAAGTACTTTTGGAAAACTAGCGATGCAAGTGGCAGTTCCTACCGGGCGGGAGGGGGCGGACCGGGCCAGGCCGGTTGCTTTCGCCTCAGAAGAACGGAAAACAAAGTTCAGAACCAGGGGAGAAGCCGAGCGAGGGAGGGCTCGGCTGAAGGGGCGAAGCGGAAAGGGAGCCCACGCGAACAGCAAACCTCAGTTTCCTGCGGGGAGTTGTCTCTGCTTTCGAGGAAAAGAGTAGAGGAGAGGGGAAAGAAGCTGAAGGAGGGAGAGAAGGGGAGGGAGAAGAGCTCCGAGGAAACTTTGGGAGAAAGGGGAAGGCAGCGTCCGTGCAGGCGGCCCGGGTCAGTGCACAGCCACGGAGTGCAGGGCGGGCGCCGGGCTGGTGAGAGTCTCGCTGGGGGTGGCCGGGCTGCTTTGGCTGGTGGCCGTCTGCGAGGACGTGGGGCTGAGGGAGGGCGGCGAGTTCGATAGGATGGTTGGGATAGGCGCGGGCAGGGCAGGCAGGGCTGGCACCGCTGCAGGGGTAGGCTTGATGGGGACGGGGATGGCCGGCAAAGTCTGCCCCCCGTGGCAGAGCGGTTTGATGGGCACGCCGTAGGCGCCGTACTCGCTGCTGGCCATGGAGATGGGGGTGGTGGTGTCGATCATGCCGGAGCTGTACATGTGGGGCCACCCCGTGCCAATGGAGCTGCCCACCGTAGTCAGTTGATTGGGGAGGGGGTAGGCGGCCGGCATGGGCTGCATCGTGGAAAAGGCGAGGCCTCCGGGCATCTTGTACTCTCTGGCGATGATGTTCTCAATGGCGAAGGGGTGCTTGAAGCTGGAGGGCTGGGACACGCCGAGATTGTACGTGGACATCTGGGGCAGGTGGGTGCCGGTGGCCGCAAGAGCGCTGAGCCGCAGCTTCGCTTGCTGCTGCAGGTACTGCGCCGCGTCCGCCGGCTTGTTGGGGGCCAGGTGGTCCGACTTGACCACCTTGAAGCGCTTGCGGCGGCGGAGGAAGCTGCCGTTCTCGAACATGTCCCCGCAGCTGGGATGCAGCGCCCAGAAGCTGCCCTTGCCCGGCTGGTCGGGGCGGCGCGGGATCTTTATGAAGCAGTCGTTGAAGGAGAGGTTGTGGCGGAGGGAGTTCTGCCAGCGCTGTGTGTTCTCCCGGTAGTAGGGGAAGCGGTCCATGATGAACTTGTAGATCTCGCTTAGGGGCAGCATCTTCTCTGGGGAGCTCTGGATCGCCATGGCGGTCAGCGAGATGTAGGAGTAGGGAGGCTTCTGATCACTGTAAGTGTTTCTGCCCGGGCGAGGCATCTTCGCTAGGCGACCCGCGGAGATCTGCAGAAGGGCAGCGACAAGGGGAGGGGGTAGAGGGGTGAGTCCGAGAGGATTTGCACGGACACCCAGTCGGGTCAGCCAGTGGGGCTGGGGCCAGGCTGGCGAAAGAAGGGCACAGGGAAGGGGCACGGTGGATCTCAGCCCTCGGAAGAGGGGACGGTGGGGGACTCGCAGATGAGGGCAGGAGAAAACAGCCCGGAGCCCTGTGCTGCCGCAGGGGGAAAAGCGATGTCCCTCTCCCAGCTCCGGCCTCCCTCAGCCTGGCCTTCCCGCAGGAACCCGCGTCCGTAAAGTTACTCTAGTGATAGCTCTGTCTTCTGGTCTCGGCGAGCAGAAAGGGACTCCAATCCCTCCCCTCGACTCCCACCCAGCTCCATGCCAGCCCCTGCATATGCCCACCTTAAAGTTGCTGGAAGTTGACAGTCCGCATCCGGGACGCAGCTGGGAGTCCGGACTCTTTCCCACCCCGCTCCTCCGCCGTGTCTCTCACTCCTTTCGCGGCCACGCTGCTCTGATTTAGTCCTGAGGAGGCAGCGAGCTGGCTTGGTTTTTGGAATCCTCTTGTACACCCCTCCCTTCGCCTCCGCGGGCTGAATCAGCTTCTTTTACACCACCGGCAGCTGCACTGTGGCAGAGGCTTGTTTGCTTCTCTGCAGCGGCGATGAGCTAAGCAGTTGCCTCCATGTCCTTCCTCTAACCATCTGATAGTTTTATGTGGTGACATGAGCAGAAAAGACCCCTGTAGAGGCGCTTCATTAATGTGCCACTTCTTTGCTATCATATGACAATCGCCTTGGGAGCAGGGGGAGGGGAGCAGGGAGGAGGGGGCTGGAGAGAAAGGCATAATCTGGTTTCATTTACACCTATTTACATGGACACCTTGGGCCAATGGGAATCATTTCCATTTGAAGACATGGCGAGGGGTGAAAAGGCTCCGCCAGCGGAATTGCAGTGCGATGGTACCGGGTGCCTGGGGTTGGGGGGAAGGTATGCACTAACCTCTCTGTGGACTTTGCAGGAAGCTTAGTCTGCAATTCACACTTACAAATGGAGGTACTGAGCAGTGGGATGTTTGACATGGAAATTGCTTGGCTGTCGTATTGTTTGTTCTGCATTGTTATCTGATTTGTATCGTTGGCTAACTTAAGGCGAGCTTTTTCCCCTGTAACGAGGGACTTTCTCCTTGCCCAATCCGCTCTCCCCGAGCGAAGGTTCTTTCGAGGAGCGGTAAGATCGGGGCTGCTCGGCAGCCGCCCCGAGAAGTTGGTCCCCCCCACCCTCCTACCCTGCCCCAGCCCATACAGGACCGCTGCTCTGGTTCCGCGGACCTGTTGGTGTAAAGGCGTGGGAGTTGCTCTCAATACACCAGAGCGAACGGGCTCCTGACCGCGGCGTAGCCCCGGTGTGCTCGGTGACGATCTGCCTCCACGCCGCTGCTCCGGCTCGCGGGACCGAGCAGGATCCGCTTGCGCGCCTTCCCGCCGGCCGACCTCGAGGCCAGGGGGTCCCGCAGAGCTGGTCTGCGCTAACGGGTCCGTGTCAGCGCTCATTGTACTAAACATTGTCATCTTGACGCCTTCTGTGGGATTTGCGTGATGTGTCTCACACTGTTCACCTGCCTGTGTGCTTCTCGGTGCGCACATGTGTGTGTGGCAGCAGGCAGGACGTGTAACACCCGGGTTGCGGCTCTCTCTGATGCACAGTACTCCCTCCTCCCCGGGAACCAAGGCCCGATCCTGGAACCGCAGCCCAGCTGAGCAGCTCACTGCCAGCCGTGCGTCCTGGGGGGAGGATCGGGCCCGGAAGGTCCCAGGCTTGCCCTGGCACAGGAGGGAAGTTTGCATGATGTGTATTCCCGAGGCTGCGGCGCATCCTAGCACTCTAGAGCCAGAATTGAAGATTGTCTCGGGAGCTGCGAGTCCGGGGAGGAAGAGCCTTTGTGGTGAATACACATCAACTCCATTAACAATATTTTCGGAGTCGGTCAATAACTCACCAAAACGTAACTTAAACACGATGAATTTAGGAGATTAAACAATTTCATTAATATTGAAATGGCTGCTGAGGCTGAGCAAGCGCGCTTGAAATGCAAGCGCACGTTTTTCAATATTAACAGAAGTACTTGAAAAGAAGAATAATGTCACCTTCTTAATTCAGCAAAAATAGCCAGGTTGGGGGAGGGAGAGCGGCGGCGGCTCTGTTCAGCGCGGCTGCTGAGAGACGGGCTCTGCGAGAGCCTTGGAGTCTTCTCGGAGGGACGGTCCCCATCAAGCAGGGCTCCCTCAAACCTGGCAGGAGCCTCAAACTGCATTTCACATCGCGACCAGCGCCGACCTCCTGTGTGTTAAAACGTGCACCCTTCGTCCCAACCCGGCTGCCCTCGGTCCCATCTAATCCCTCTGTCTCGGGGCAGGGTGTCGTTTAGAGAATAATAAGTAAATAATTGTGTTTCTAGGAATCCGAGAAGCCGACCGGCCCCGCGCTGCCGAGCTAACGAGCCCTTTTTGTGGGAAAGATCTGCCACATGCCATCCTCTGCCCCTTGCAGAGAAGGGCCCAGGAGTGTTTGTGCTGTTCAGAGCCCGGGAGTTGTCTTGCTCAGTTAATCGGCTCCGAGATACTTCATCCAGCCGGGCAGGGCAGGAAGGCAGCCTCCAATTTTTTTTTTTTTTTAATTTTGGGGGCGGCATGGGGTAAGAGATGATGAGACAGTGGACATTTGTTAGAGGGTAAGAGAGACAATACTGAAATGAGGAGAGATTCCTCCCAGCATCCCCTAACATCCGACAGAATGCTTCTGGTTTTGTATTGAGACCCCCCCAAATATGTGGGTCTAAGGGACACTTCCCTCTGACACACACCACAGTTACCCCGTCCCCAACTTCTAATGCCCCCCAGTTTGGGTTTTGTCTCTCGGCCCAAGTTGACTCCTGGGATGCCTATCGAAAAGACAGGTCAGAAAACCCACAAACTGACAAATACTTTTCTTCCTCTTTTTGCCGGTACCTTTTCTTTTCGAAGAAAGAAAAAACCAAACCAAACCAACCGCTGATGCTAAAAGCTGTAAAGTTAAAGAAAAGTCGACTTCCATTGTCATTTGCTACTCCGAGTGCAAACGAGGTATGGCTGTAAGTAAGGCGCCTGATTTTTTCCTGTTTGTTTGTTTATTTGTTTTTTCCATTGCAAAGGAATGTGTGATTGGAGGGGTAGGGCAGGCAAAATCATCCCAGTAACTGAAACCCAGAGTTTCACCTCATGCTAAGCATGCAACAGATGATAGGCTTGGGCAATACAGGATTTAAACGTAATTGTAGCATTTCCCTTTTACTTTGAAAGCCAACATTAGGGAGGAGGAGAAGGTGAAAGTGAATCTAAATCCATTGTGTGGAAAACCAAAACAAATAGATGTTTTTCTGAAGCCTAATTCAAATAAGGAGCTCAGAAGAAGTGTTGGGAAAACTGTATAAAATACACGTAAGTCAGTTATATCAATGTGCAAACCCAATGGAAATCCATTTCATGCAAGAACCATTCAGCCCTTGCATGGAGCCCATCATGGACCACCTTTCTGCATGGAAGGTTTGCAATAGCCCCCTTTCCCACAAGCAAGACCACACACGTTTACAGATTTGGTAATAATTTATGCTAATTTTCCTCCATAAATCCACAATTCGCCTCAGTGGCAAGCAGGGCTGTTGAGAGAGGAAAAGGAGACAGAAAAGTGACAAATACAATATTGATTTTGAATCCTTGTGGCTGCAAGCAGGTGTGTAGCTTTACAGAAGGGAGGAGTGGGAGAGGGGCTGTGGGGGGAAGCCCAGAAGTTTTCCGAGGATAAAAAAATCCACTCTGTGTGAGAGAATAGCTCACAACCTTGTTAATATTTACAAACCAGTTGGGAGAAAGGAGGGGGGAAGTACCAGCTTCTCAGGGTTTCCTAGGCTGCAAAACACAATGCCAGGCTCTGAGCAAGCTTTCCCCGTTTTGGAAAGTCAACTGCAGGCTGTTGGTTGTGGCTGCGTTTCGGCTAAACTCTGCCCTCCCTTTTTTTTTTTTTTTTTTTTGAATGGTTCTGCTTCTTCTGCTTCTCGGGGGCTGAGAAGGAAGCCGAGATCCTTGGGGTCTCCTGCTTTTCTGTGTGCTTGAATTCCCGTTGCGGTTTCCCGAAGAGCTCCGGCCGCTCTGGGAACGGCGGGGCTTTGTCCCACCCCACATTCTTCACCAAATCTGCCACTTTGGCGTGAAACTACTTAGCGCCCTTTCAGAAGGATTTTGTTCCTTTCCCACTGAGCACTAAACAAACTCCCCCTGCCTGTCATGACCGGACGAAGAACTGTTCCCCAAACCTGTACTCCTGATAGCTTGGGATGCGCCGTGCGCTTTGTGCCTGGGGGCCGGACTAGGCTGCGCCGCTCCGTACCCGTGCTCTGCCGCCCCTGCCCTGCCACCATCGCCCGCTCGCTCCTCTCTGCTGTCCCCTCCTTAGAGCCCGCTGCCTGTATGCGCTGTTCCCGGCTGCCCCGTCGGGGATTTCAAGCGCCGCTAGCTCGAGCCAGCACTTGGCCCCACCGCGCCGCCGCCGGGGTGCACCCGAGGACTGAGTGTCCCCCGTTTCCCGAGCTCATCGCTATCCGGCCTGCGCGCCGGGCAGACGTTTCGCACTTTTCCAGCGCGCAGACAGCCCGAGCTGGGACCACCCGAATTCCTTAACCCCGAGAGGACGCTCTTGTTCCCCCTCATGGCTCCTGGGGCTGTCCGGTAGCACCTGGTTCCTGGTCGGAGCTGGTTTCCCGGGAGAGCTCTTTTCCCTCTGCCGCCCGCGGTAAATGCACGCGCCGGTGAGCGCAGCACCTCAGCCTCCCCTCCCTCCACCTGCCCAAGACCTCCCTAGGACGGCTCCGAGGAGTGCTAGGGTTACACCGAGTGCGTGAGCCCGGGCTGGGCACGCAGCGCTGCCCCCTCCGTGCCGCTCTTCGCGCCCCTCGTCGCCAGCACCTTCCCCCGCCTGGGCTGTCGGCCCGGCCCCCCCTCCGCGGGGCCGCGCAGGTGCGCGCCGGAGCCGCGGGCTCAGGCAGCGCATCAGCCGTGACTCCCCAGCGTTTTGTTAAGTACTGTGCTGTTAGCGCGGATTCCAGCTTGAGTCTCGACGTTATTGCCCTGAGGGCCTGTCTTTGTGGTAAACTTCCCTTGCCTTCCCGGAGGTGCTGGAGTATTTATCTACACATTTGGGATTTGTTGGTTTGTTTATTTATTTATTTGAAGAAGTATCAGGGGAGGCCTCGCAAACTTTTTCTTTTTAATCTTCCCTTTTAAACAAATGTCGCATTTCAAGCTGCCCTCTCTTCTCCTTTTCACATTGTAGGAAATATTGAAAATGCCACCTTAGTATTGAAGGGATTAACTTGCTTTTCTCCCAGCCGCTAACTCTGGTGTAAAGGGAGCAGTAGATCAACTGTATAATGTGTGCACTGTTTGGTCATTTGTACAAGCAGAACAAAGGTTGAGCTAAGCCAAATTGCATTGCACTTGTGAACCGAGTCCCAATTTGAAGTATCTTTTACAGCAGGGGGAATGAGAACAATTTCGTGTATGTCTAAAAGGGAATAACAAAGCCACTTTCTAGAGCATCTCAAAGTGAAGTAGTGAGGCGTGACATTCCCAGGGTGAGGAGGGACAAAGGCAGGGTCAGGGGGATGAAAAAGGGAATCAAACAGCCACTTTCACATGTCTGCCCTCAACTGCTGCACCTCTCCATAATAGGAAACAACTGTTGTAAAAAGGGGGATTGCTCCCATTCATTCAAAATAGCAAATGATAGCTAAACAACATTGTCAAAACTGAATCAACTTCTGTGCAGTACCACCCAGAAAAAGGTATTGTGTTTTGGTTAATAGCTGGGTGGAGCAAACTTGATTTTCCTTTTTCTTTCTTTTCTTTCTTTCCTTTCTTTCTTTTTTGTCTCTCTGGTTTTTTTTTTTTTTTTCTTTTTTCAGAGTCTTTTTTCCAGATCCATCCCTTTCATAAATTTAATTTTTTATCATAAGCCTTTTTTTACAAGACATGCTCATCCCATTCACGCGTTCTCCTACAGTCTGCTCTTGTCTTGGTGTTCTGTGCAAAACCAGAAAGAAAGAAAAATTAGGCTGAGTCCCGTTCTCGCTGCAGTCAGAACGGCGGTTCAAAATCCGTATGCAATGTAAATCTTTCTTGAACTGCATGTGCGTTTCGCCCGGCAAAACCACCTTTAAATTACTAAGTTATTACTTAACCAAACATTGTGAAATGGTTTTTATGACAATTGACGATGACTTTAAATTGCATATCCACAAGAATAATGGCGCGCACGTTACGGTTATTTCCCCTCTTTATAAGCAAAGGTAATAACCGCTTGAGGAATTCAGGCTCGGGCAAACTTTTTCCTGCATTGTGTGAAGTCTTTAACGAGCCGGGCTTCAATTAGGGTCAGAACTTTGACTGCTTCTGTTTTTCTCTCTGTTGGCGGGGGGCATGTTTGCAAACAGATGCGTGAGTTGCCGCCGCGAAGCCGCAGCGCGGTAGGGGGGTGCGGTGTGACTGTGTGGGCGCCGGGGCTCTGCGCTTTCCCTTCCTGCCGCAGCGCCCCCTCCCCGCGCCGCCCCCCGCCCGGCTGCCACCCACCAAGCTGCCCAGGGACAGTGAACACAATTCCCGAGCGCGGGGCTCCCCGCCCCCGCGGCCCTGCCGGGCCCCGCTCCTCGCTGGGACGGGACGGGACAGCACCGCCCGCCAGAGCCCCCCCGGCGCTCGCACCTGCGTCCCACGGGGAAGGGACAGCGCTTCTTCGGCCACGCTGTGTGTCCGCAGAAGCAGAGCGGCTGCTCGCCCCTCCCCGTGCTGCGGGCCGGGCTCAGCGCCCAGCACGGGCGAGGGGGATCGGCAGGGCCGGCTCCGGGCCCCGAGCGCTGCGGGAGCCGGCTTGGCGGTGGAGCGCCCCGCACGCTCCGGGCCCGCGCAGCCGGGCGGGAGGGCAGAGCGGGAAGGTGACAGGGCAGCCTGGCGGCTGCAGCCGAAGTGCTGATGGCGTTTCCCGAGTCCAGCGGCTTCCATCCCTTCCTTACATTTGTTGACATCCTCCGCCCGCTTCAGTTCCCGACCGCTCCCGTCTTCCCATCAACCCTCAGCTCTGCAGCAAAAACCATATTAACCTTCTTTAATATTTCATTCCTGGAAGTGATTCTTTGGATCTAAATTTAGAAAATATTTTCCCGCAGCGATTTATTCCCATATATTTTTTCTCTGTATTTATTATCGAGAGATATGGTAGTCATATGGCATTCTACTAGCTAAAGAGGATAGAATTTGATAGATGTTTCTTTCCCCTTTTGGCTGGCAAAGATTTTACATGGCAATAAAAGGCATTGGGAATGGCAAAGCTTTTTGAGCTCTGAGATCGAGATGTCTGCTCTGTCATTCAGAGGAGAGCCTATTTCTTCTACTAGGAGGTATTTCCGTCAAAATTCGCTCTCTCTTGAGCCGCGACCTGTAAAACCCTTGCTCTGTATTTTGGGTGACGGCAGTTTCAGTCAGCACGGCCGTTTTCTCGTCAAGGTAGAATTACACTTGCAAGAAGCGCCCCCGGTAGCGGAAGGGACCCGGGGCCGGTGCTGAGCCCCGCGGACCTGTTGGCAGCCCCGCGTGGAGCTGCGCGGAACCGGGCGGAGCTGCCTGGGTAAACTGCTTGTGTATTTCACATTATCATCTCGCTATCTGCAGGCAATGTAGATTTTCTAAAGATCTAATGAATAAACAACCAGCAAGTGCTGGCGGTGTAATTTACATTGTTAATGCCTACATGTGTATAATAAATATGCATTTGTATGTCTTCAAATAAACTCTTTTTAGTTTCTAACCTGTGGTGATTTTTTTAAAAGCTGTCTTTTCCAAGAAACCAATTTTCCTTTTCATTTCCTGAGCTGGTAGGGAAGGAAAAGACCTAGCAAAGCGCCTCACATCTGCTTTTCAGTGAGAGCGGGGGATGCGCGGGCCCGGGCGCTGCCTGCCCGCCGCAGCGAGTCCCGGGGCGCGCCGGGCGCAGCCACCGCCCGCTCCCCCGGCGCGGGATGGAGGCCGCGGCCAGGCAGCGGCAGGCACTCATTTCTCAGTGCAACTTGCCATGCTTTTAACAGCAGAACAATTTAAATGTACAATATTAGCTCACAGTATTAGTCTGGAGGTGCAAAGAACAATCCATTCAGAGACTGAGCTTCAAAGGCACCGGATTCCCCTCAAGGAAAAGTTTACAAATGTGGCTGCTCCCTCCCTCCTCCCCTCCCTCGCCGGAGACAAACGGTTTTCCCCGAACGCTTCTGTAGAGGGCATCCCTGACCAGATTTCTCCCACCTCGCCGTGCGAAGCGCGCTTCCCCAGCCCCGAGCTGCGGAGCGTGGTTACTCCGTGCGCGGCTCCGCCGCCCGCCAACGGGCTCCGCGCCGCCCTCACGGGTCGCCCACTGGCAGCGGTGGTTGAAGGCGAATCTCTCGCTTTCAGATCTTCAGGCTGAAAAGCCTGGCGCTTCTAAGCCCCTGCTGCCTTCACCTTGGGAGGGATAAAGATTTTCTCCTCATTTTTCGCTACAAACCAGGTGCCACTTTCTTACACCGCTTGATGGCAAATGTCTCGTCTTCAGCGAGCTGGATCTGGCATACATTATTTTAATTAAGTCTATGGCGATTTACTTTCCTCTGAGATCCATTCCACGGTGCAATTAGGAACGTATTGGTGCTAGCACATATGAATATTCAGGAGAGTGTCAATTAATTAGCAGACAGAGGAATCTCATTATGGTGCTCAAAACCCTTTTCGCGCTAAGCAGAATTAAGGGGGCATTTGCCAATGTGCTGGATTAGTGAATATTTTACTGCGCGCTCATTTAACTTCATTATCATAGCACTTACGCTACTCTCTGATTTTATTAATTAAATTGCTCATTAATTTATCCAGAAAGGGGGATAAAAAGTTTTATGACGCCACAGCACTCGCGTAGACGTCCCAAAGAGCGAAGTGCCGCCCTGCCGCTCCGCAGGAGAGCGTTTCCCCGGGGCCGGCGGGAGGCCGGGCAGCGGCAGCGCACCCGCCCCACGCGCGGACTCCCGCGCCCCTCAGCCCAGGTGCATTCTTATCTCCCCTCACCCCAGAGATAAGTGTAATGCGGCAATTAGTGCTGCTGCAGCAAAGGGAAAAAGGGTATCGCTGGGAATTTGAAGAGTAGACTTCGGGTTTCATCTCTTTTTCTGCTTAAATCTTTTCTCAGCATCTGGGGAGCGGGAAAGCCCACGATGCGATTAACCCCTTAATCTTTGCGCAGGAAAAAAAAATTACAGAAAGAAGAGGCATAATCTCATATTTTCCTAGTAGTATGGACAAAATCTAATGCGATGGCTTTCCGACAGAGACAGAAGCGTAACCTGAACGCTTTGCTGGGAAGGAGCGAGAGTGCTTCCCGAGGCCAGGAGCAGCCAAGCTCAGGGTGCTCTGAGAGCGGGCTCGCAGTTTCTCAGCGCAGTCAGGAGAACTGCGAACATCAGGAGCCAGCGATCAGCATTACGCTCATTTTCTAATTAGGCAATACTTCAATTCTCATCGTTTTTCCAAGGAGCATTGTATTAAGAGCAGCTATGTAAAAAAAAAAAATGTCCGTGGGATATTGTGCTTTGCAAAAAACAAACAAAAATTCCCTCAGAAATGTTTAATATTAAATATTAATCGGATTTAAATTCAGTAGCCGTATCTTGCGACAGTTATAGATGTGCGGCAAGCCATAGATAATCAGCCCTTGCGCATCTTCACACAGGAAGGATCGACCTGGTGTCAGCAAAGGCTCTACAGAGGAAAAGGAGACCGATGGAAATGTGTTTTAAAAGTTACCTCCTTTTCAACACCGAGCGTGGAATTTGCCCAAAAAGGTTAGAAAGACAAATATTAAATCTGCCTTCACAAAGGGAGCCGCTAAATAGATCCGAAATTAATATGCATGTAAAATTAATTAGCTGCATTTCATGACATCAAAATAAGTACCTGGGAAACAAGAACACCTTCTGGGCATTTGGCACCATATGCTAGAATTACAGTTAATTGACTAATTACATAAATTAGGCATTAATTTTACAACACATCAAATATAAAAGATATCTCAATTAATTGTGGAGGGAGAAAGAGGAGGTTAAAGGGGAGGCTGGCGGTCCGGCCGGGCCGGGCAGCGCGGCCGGAGCCGCCGCCAGCTTGGGATGGTCGTTAGCGCGCGGAGCCAGCCAGCCGCGCTCATTAGAATCAATTACACAGCCGAGATTGATTAGCGCGTGTCAGGGCGCGGTGGCCCCGCCGAGACCAGCTCGGAGCTGCCGGAGCCGGGGGCTGCCCAGGGCACGGTACGGCCCGGGACTGGGATGTGCTCTGTCTGCACTGACTGCTTCGTACAGTGAAGCATCCTGCCCTCCCCCAGACCCCTGAGTATTTTATTCCGGGAAGAAAACTCAGTTCTGTGGGAAAAAGGTACGAGGCTGGGGTGTTTTCCAGTGGAGTTAGTCAGATTTTCCTCTTACTTTGCTACAGTGGGATCAAGTTGCAAATAATATTAATAATTTTAGGTAGTCAGAGCCATGGCACATAGTTTTGGTGCCTCAGAAGTGTGAAGGGATGTTCTCCATAGGCCCAGCATCCTGGGGCCTCCTCACCTCTTAGAGAGGCTACCTGGCAATATTATTTCCCACCTTTCAGAATAAAGAAGAGTGCCCAGTTTGTACCTGACTGTACCCAAAAAGGTGCTAGACTGTCTGCACTAACTTTGTAGCTTTCAGTTTAAGTGCGAGGGAGGCTGTGTTAAAATGCAGGAAGGATTTTTAGCTTATGGGAATAATTATATATGTCAAGCTGAAAACAGCAAAATTCAAACCAGTATGGGAACCACAGGGAAAAAAGCCCAGGTCATGTAGCAGGTAGTGGAAAGATTATCACATTGAAAGTATTTGGGGAGGCACCATTTACACTGGGATTTGCTGAACACCACAAAGTAAACAAGTCCTTCTCTGCAGCTTTTGGCAAGGTGACTGGTGAAGCTGGGACTGGACCTGCCCCAGCAGAACAGGAGGCAGCAGGGAGGGCTGGCTTCTGTCTTCGTGGGGAGGTGTGGGGGCTCTTATTTCTTCTGTGAGTCTGCCTTACTAATATAAACAAACTTTGGCTTCCCTCCCCCTTTGTAAATAAATATTCCATAGGAATAAACCACTGTCTGGTTGCATCAGTGACAATATAGCCTGACTGTTGATGGGCTAGAAAACAGATGAAACCCTGCCACACGTCTATCTTTTTATTGAGACAAAATGTTCATTTTGATGTAGCAGTTTTGTGCTGTTGCCAGATGCTGAAGGTACTTGAGGGAGATGTTGACAAGTGGATAATTGTCAACAGAACTAAAACAGACACTTTGTTTACAGTTGAGCATGATTAATTGAGAGTAAATAAAACAACAGCTCTGTTCATAAAGCCTCTCAGCATCTCAAGTTCAAAAGCAGGCAGCATACTCCAGAAAGGAAGGCACTGAACCTGCTCGTACGCAGAGGTCAGTAACTGAGCTCGATAATGAGAACAGCCTGTGGAGCTTGGGTATCACCCTCTAGGTTTCAAGCCAAGTAGTTTCCTGCTTACTTTTTCTCTCTGTTGGGTTCTTTTCTTTTTTTTTTCTTTTCCTTTAATTTTGGCTTACATGGTTGGATCCACAAAGGGTTATGGATCACACGCTAATTCAAAGGAAAGTTGTGCATCTGAATGCTGGATATAGTTGACTTAGGTAAAATGATGGGACAAAAGTGGTCTAGAATACTTCATCAACAGTAAAATAGGAAGTGATGCAGCAGTCTTTCTTCCCACATTGTAACTTAAAGGTTGTTACAGAATATTTCATGCCAGTAGTGAGGGGCACAAATTAGTGATGGTCAGTATAATCCAGGAATACTCCACGCTTTTGTGGGTTTTTGGTTTTGTTTGTTTGGTTTTTTTAAAATTAAAATATATTTCTATTTCTATCTCATGTAGCAGTGCATATTTATCCAGAGCTGTACAGAAGGTGGCATGGTTAGTATCTAAGTGGTATTCATGCTGCTCAGACAAGACAGATGCTGCAGCTCAATTGGAGGGTGGAGAGGAAATAGAGTTTACCAATCCACAGTTGCCCAAATATGTTTTTTGTGCATATCTTTTTTAAAATTATAATTTTCTCTCTTTGTGCTTTGATCCACTCTGAAGCCAATTCCTGTGAATTATTCTTTCTTTAATGGACAGGAGCCCTACTAAGAAACTGCTGTAGCAGCTAGTTCAGCCTCTCCCATGTGAAGCACACTTGTAAGTAAAGTTATGAGCCTGTTAATCCATATTCAAACTTCCAGCCTTGGTCCTGTCCTCGGATGACTGGTGGTTTAAGAACAGCCTGTCTGTGTCTGTACGTGCTGTCAGTGGGCATTCAAACAGCTGGAAGTGCACTGCAGCCTGTGAACGAGACATGCTCCCTCCATCGCTGCTGAAGGAAGGGCAAGCTCTCTTACTGATGGCTCTTGTGTATTTCTTCTCGAGTCAGTTTGTTGCAGCTTGCAGCTTTGGGGGTGTTTTTGTCTTTTGTACTAATGCTGTCCTGCTGTCATTGACTTCAACAGCTTCCAAGGCATATCCATATGAGAATATCCCTCAGTCTCGCGCCCACTGTTCAAAGATGCAATTCTTGGTGGCTGTGTTCCAAACGGTCCTTGAGAAGTGGTTGGGTGCTACTCATCTATTACAGCTGTATCTGCTTAGAGGGAGGGGAAGACAGTCAGGATTTGATAAGAGTTTGCATAATAATACACATTTATCTGTCTTTTCAACATACAAGTAACCTTAAGTTATTGTTTTGCACTCTGAAGGCCAGTCATGTCATCAGCCTCCTATCTAGAGGTGTCATTAGCCCCGAGGGTGCTGCCAGGACTGTGTGTGGTGATGTGGCTCCATTACCCTCGCTCAATGGATGGGATGTTTGTGGCACTGCATTGGCTGCTCACTGGCTGCTGGGCTCCTGTCCATGTGGGACCGTGGGTCTTGGAGCCATGCCTAAGGGTATTTATTCTGATTGTCAATAGGTTGTCAGTTGGATTATTGATTAGTTTATACTTAGTTTACACTATTGCAGCCAAGATGATTGCAGTTTTTTGCCTTGAAGCCTCCTGTATCCTTAGTATTTCTCCAGTTCCTTTGAAAACCTTTCTCCTTCCTTTATCTGTGATCAAAACTCTGCTCATCCCTCATCTAGAATGTGCCTCTTCCTCTGGAGCATATGCTTGTCTAAGCTGCAGCAGTTGTTGCTTGCCTATGCAGCTCAGAAGTGCCCTAGGATGCTCCCCAAAGGCTGCTGCACTTCAAAGGAGAAGCTGCAGGCTCCGAGCAGCCAGAAAACAGGCGCTTGCAGGCCTCAGAGCCCCAAAGGTGGCTCTTGGCATGGATGTAAGCGGAAAAGCTCCTTTCAAGGAGCAGCTTTGGAGTTTCCTTCTGTAGGGGAGCACTGGGCACTTCAGGGACAAGGCAACAAGCCAGGATCCTCTATGCAGACTGTGAAGATCTTCCCAGAAGCTACAGCAGCTGTGTGGGGAACTCCTGTGTGAATCAAAGCATCGAGGGGGAGCGTGGCGGGGAGGAGAATTGTTTCCCTGGCGGAGAGGTGAGAACATGGTCTGTTCAGCTGCTGGTGAGCTCTCAGCCCCCAGGTTACGGCTGTCTTGTACCAATCTGAAGTCCACAGTGTTACTTGTTGGGATGGTGGTAAGTGTCAGCTCTCCAAAGCAGAAGACCCTAATTATTTGCAAGACAGAAGGGAAAAAATTGCATCCATACTTACATTAACTTTGTGTTTTCATTTGAACGACTGTCAGATGGTAAAGGCTTTTGAGATGACATCCTTTTGGGCCTAACTTACCTAGCACCTTTGGAGGGCAAGTTTTCCAAAGGAGTTATATAGCTTTAAAAATAGGCCCAAGGACAGGAGGTTCTGCTACATTTGACATCAGTGGAATTGGTGTATTTTGCAAATGGTAATGAACGCATGAAGTGTACGTGACTTCTGAATGAGAATATGTTCTATTTCTTTATGATCCAGACATAAGAGCTATGATGGATGGGCCTATAGGAATATCTGTCAAAAATCACCATAAATACTATTGACTCTGAAGTCTAGAGCAAATCCAGGGAATGCTTCTGTCTAACTGGCTCAGGGACATGTGCCTGGATTTCTTGCTGCCCTGTCAATATAATGCCCTGGGGCATTAAGGGCTTAGGCTGCAGATGAATGTAGATATACTTTTCTCATGGTCAAAAGCTACTAGTGGAGTCTGAAGCAAGACCTGCTCTGGGCACAAACCTTGAGCCAGCCAATCACTTGCTGCTTCATTATCTTGAAAGACCTTGAGCTGGAGTCAAAACTGAAATAATGAGCCAGACTGATGAAGGTGAATGAGTTTGCAGGTGACAAGAGTGGACACATGCTGGTAACCATCTGCTGGGATCCCTTTTAGGTAGCTGTTGAAGTGCACTTTCACGTTTAGGCCATGAATGCCACATGTGTGATTTACTTTATGTGCATAACTAAATGTCCAACTAGATAGTTGCATGGGTATTAAAGTTATTTAAAGCTATATTTGTCCTATGATGTACTCTTTGGGAAAAGACTGTCTGATTATCCATTAGATATTTTCTTCTGAAAAAAGGAATGCCCCTTTTAGTGAGTTTTTGTACATGAAAATCCTGAGATGAGGAAGTTCTGTGCTGTGTACGTTAGGTTTGTATGCATTTGCAAAGTAGAACTTTGTTTAACTTGGTTGTCATTAATGGTCAGAGATGCCATGGCACTGGTACTTCAGAAGTCAATTAAACATAAAACATTGTAACAGGATTATTAAAAAGTACTGAATGCTGGAGAATAGATGTGATACAGGAAGGGACACAAAATTGCTGTGTACTTAGCGTGTATAATGCAGCTTGCTCAATTTGTTCCTGGCTATTCATAGGAGAGTACATTTTCTCTTTTTAATTGCACAAGATGACAAGACCTTTTAATTAAGGTGCCATCTATAGTATTCATATACTGCAAAACCCACAAATGACTAAAACTTAATAGCATCGTAAAAACTATGGTTAAAGCTTTTACCAACACTGCCATCACAGCAAAGGGTCTTAAATCAACTACATCAGCAATGAACTTATGCTTACACTGAGCCTCCTGACTCAGAGGGCAGGAACGGATTTCTTTTCATGCAGAAATAGTGCCTTTGTGGGGTTTTTACAGCTGTAGTAAACTGGTAAATGGCCCTTTTTTCTCTTCATGTGTACCTGCCCTCCCATGTCTAATTTCTGCAACCTCTGAAATACTCTGTGTCCAGTCAGAAGACACTTTTGGGGAAAAAAGATAAAACTTTTCTTCACTCATGTTTCCTGCAGGCTTCAGTGGGACAGAAGGGCAGAGAATGAGAATATTGCATATGGAGAATGTGGGGAAGCAGGCAGACAGTGCTGGATGCCACAGGAACAGAGCAGGAAATCCTTGGTGCTGCTCAGCTTTGATTCTGACTCGAGGTCTCACTTGGAGAAGCACATCCTCCAGCTCAGGGATCACAGGATTGCAGCAGGGTCTGCTACAATATGGGATGTTAATCATTTGTGGGCAAAGTCCTGGCAAGGATTTATGCACAGGCAGATTATTTTCTGTCTTCCCCTTTTCCTTCGAATGACAGTCTTACACTCGTTGGGCTGGTGTTTGTGGGGGGATGGTCCCTCACCACAGGATGCTATCCTGTGGCATCCCAGGAACCTCTAGAGGCTCATCCCACTCAGAGGTGAGCGAGCTATGTGGCAGCTGAGCAGTGGCAACACTGGTTTGTCTTGGTAACACTGGTAAAAATGGGAATGGTTCTTGGTCACTATTGTAAGGGGTTAGGCTTTTTTCTTCCTTTATCTGCAGAATGTAAAGGAATATTATGCAGCTGCTTAAGGTACAGTCTTATTTTTGGCAAGAGCTTTCTGCGTTTCTCATCAACTTTGTGTGTGTGTAATAGTTACTGCAGGGGGCTTTTGTAGGCATTTCTTTTCTCCTAGAATTAGAAATTTAACAGTTTGGTTTTAATCATAATGTTCTGATGCTCAGAGTTCCTTAAGCACACCTTCTATCAACTAAAGAATAAACCAGTTTGTATAATCCAGCATTTCCCTTGGGATTGGTTCAGAAAGCAACATGATTTTTACTTTATTGCTAAAAATACTGTGTTGTTTACCAGATGAGTATTTAAATAATTTAAGGATGCTATTCTAAAGAGAGACCTTGTTAGAGTGAAAAGTGCTTTATCATGAGAACCTCTAGCAAAAGAGAGGAGGGCAGAGTACACAGGCAGAGAAGAAGGGACCTTGGGATGTATTAACATTTAGCAACACTAAAATTAATTGTCTTAATCATGTCTGGTCTGTTAATCAAGTGTATTTTCTCTATGGTCAGGTTTAGAGTGAGGATTATTAATTTGTGGGTGTGGAATCAGTCATTTGGGGCTTGCTCTCCGCTAAGTTTTGTGACCACTGGGGTTGTTCAGTGCCCAGAATCCTTGATTCTTCAATCTTCTCTGTATCTCCATTTCAGTCCCAAGGCCCTGAACAGCAGGAGTTAATCAGCTGAGTAGGTTGAAGAGTCTACAGTCTTTCCAGTGCCATTTTCTGGACTGGCACGTTTGGTGTGGATTTCATGGCACATGAAAATCTGTATATCCTTCTCTTCCAGCCCTTGACCCCAACCATCCACCTTCTGTTCTGCCTCCTGTTACCTGGGAAGCTGCGAGGCCTTTCTTCAGCATGTGGCTGGTTCATCCAGCAAAGGGGCTAGAGCTGGGACCACCATCATATTCTGACAGAAGTTAATGTAGCTCTGAAAAATCAAGGGATCAAGAGTGATGTAGAGCTGCTAAAGCCTATCTTACTTGAGTCCCAAGTCTCTAAAGCAACTTGGATTGGGCTTATCCAGTTCATCTCTTCAATGACTGGCAAATACATGCTTGAATTTAATCCTGGAGATGAAAACATTTGGTAAATACTGTCCTAAATGGAGTTAAGTTTTCAAATGTCCTTTGTGCATTTTCACGTTGCTTAGGAGTTTCCTTTTTCTGCAGTAAGAGAAAAACAATACAAATACAGTCAGAAACAGAAGTTTGACTGTAACTGTGAAGATCTGAGAACTGTGGTAAGACAAGATTTGTAGGTGGAGGTTGTAATTTAATTGTGCTCTGTGGTATCAATGGAAAATGTAGCTAAGTTTTTAGTCCCACGATAATTCCCCTGTAAACGATGTGCTCTTTTTACATTTCTATACTTGGCACATTAGTGTGTCAACACTTGGAAAATCATATTGCTCACATTATAGGAGCTTTGGAAAGTTGTCATGTTGAGGAAGAGTCAGTTTCTCTAAACCAGTCCAGTGCCAAGTGATCCAAAGAGTTTGAAAACATGAGAAAAGTTATATTGTTTTCTAATTCCAGCTGATCCTGCATGCTTTAAGCAATGAAACTTGCCACCCTAATGCTGCTTTTAGGCTTGTCAATATTTGTGGGTGTAGTCAGACTTGGTGAGTGTCTGGTCCTGTTCAGGATCCAGCGACGCTCGCTGGGTGCTGTGTGCCTGGGTTTGTGCCCGGGTTTGTGTGGAGGTTTTGCACTGGTAGGAGGAGGGTTTGGTTCTGCTCAATGCTCCCAAGCACTGTGGTAGCAGAGAGCTCTGCTGGCTGTCACTCCTTTATTGAAAGGAGGCTGGGGACAAGGTGGTTGCAGTGAGGAAGAAGATGCTTGGCTCTGGGATTGATTCCCTGACTATTTGTCTCATGGAGCTTGGAGATCAGCTTCAGGGCACACTTCAGGGGGAGGCTTGTGCTCGGGGCCAGGTCTGCCAGCACTGCTCCTGACCTCACTGAGAGCCCCTTGCACAAAGCCAGTCCCAAATGGCCTGGAAGTTTGTGACACAGAGCGTGGCCCGAGGACGTGTGTGCATGTTCTGTGCTCTGGGTGTGTTGCAGTGAATGTGCTGCCGATCTAGACCCTGATCCTGCTGTGCAGATCCCATAGCAACACACATGCACATTGAACATTAACTTATGGGAATTTTGTAAGCAAACTTTACGAATGTAGCAGTTGTAAAAAGCATGATTTACAAAAAAATAAGAAAGCATATTTGGAGGTTTGCTGATTTGTTTTGGGCTTTTTTAAATGATTACTGCAGACATTACTGTTGTGAGGCATTTTCTTAATAGAAAGAGAAGAAAGAATGAAATAGGAGTGTTCAGTAAAGTCAACACCCTCTGAAGCTGAAAGAATTAGCAGTATACAAGTCCTTATATGTCCACAGTGTTTAAAGGAGGGGAAAAAAGTTAAATTTGTGTATTTCCCCTTCCCAAAGAGCAGATATGGATCCAAATATAAAAATAATTTCCAGATATTTCCTGCGGAGTTCTAATGAAGCAAAGAATGAGATCAAAGGAAAACTGAAAATACAGGCTACTTCTGATGCTTGGTTCATGTATCTAAAATCAGATGATTGGACAGAACCTGTCAAAGACTCAGTTTTAATTATCTGCTTCTGATCACAGGCTGTGGAAACAAGGAACTGAAAGTGATGTGTAGTGTGACCCTGTACATTGGTGTTCATGTTTAACCTCTGTGACCATGGATGTTTCTCTTTTCTGTCCTGATGTCGGCTGTTCTGTCCCCTCACTGCCTGTGAGACACCACTGGAGACACCAGAGTGGGAGCAGTGAGAACAACCAGCTCTGCACATGGCACAGGGACTGAGCCCGGGTGCCAGGAAAATACCCAAAGGAAATCTGATCTCAAGGCGGGACCTTGAGCTATCTGTGATATCCGGGAGCAAGCAAGAGTCCTGGTGTGTGTTCAGCACGGAGGGAAGAGCACAAAAGCTCAAGAGAGGCTGCTCTGCTCAGCCTGAAAACCGGAGAGTTGTGTCACAGGGCTTCTTTGAGCGGCTTTGCTGTGGGGAAACTTCGCATTCCAGGAGACAGGATCACCTCCCATCTATGCCAGAATCCTGATGATGCTGAAACAGGCAGCACTGAAAAATATCTCTTATGTAACTCCTATGCAGCTACTTTGTTACTTTTTTTTTTAAAAAAAAATATATATAATTATTTTTTATTTTAAATAAAGGGTCACCTTAAACTCGACAAACTTTCACAGCCTGAACAAGCAGGGGGACCATGTGGAGAGCAATGTCTCTGGGGATGTACTTTTCAGTGAGTAAGTTCACTTGAGGCAGCAGTCTTAGGTAGACTTGATTGCATTTACTAATACAAAATCTGTCAACAGTAAAGACACCTTCACTGTTTAATCTTCCACCAAAGGGGAAAAAAAAGAAAATCAAAATACTTTTTTCTTTCCCAGAATAGCTATCTGGCAGAAAACTTGAAAAATGTGAATCCCTTTTCTTGATACCAAGTCACTTTGTTTATGAACAGTGCTCCCAGCAAAAACTGGGAATGATACCAGACAAAGGATGCCCAGCATCATTATCTGCATTATATATCAATAGTTGTGCTTCCTTGCTTATGAAGTGTATAACCTTGTGTGTCCTTAAAGTGTAAAAACAAAACACCCACCACCCTAAGGACACCTGGGACTGCACTTCTAAGAAGCCAAGAGAAAGAAAAAGATTTTATTAAAATATTATGAATTATTGTTAACATATATTTACATAATTTAATTCATCCCAGGAAACATCTAAAAGAATTAAATTTTATACATATATGGTCATGAAGCCATCCTTTAATGTCATCAATTTACTCTACAACCCATCAGTACACTAGATCCATATTTGAGGGGATTTGTTTATTTTCTCTAATAATACAACAATTTATGGGGCTATTATCCCTTAGATGGGACACTTGCCTGGCTGTCTTAGCCTAATCCTGAACTGGAAAGACAGTATCTCAAAGATCCTGGTTTTTTGAGTGAACCGTTTAAAATGCTACAGCTTGTGGGCTAAGCAAACTGGGTCAATGGTGTTAGTCAAAAATTACTGCAGTTAGTAACTGACATTTAAGGCTTTGATATTTTTATTACAGGCTTTTCTTCTTTTCTTGGGAGTGCTTACCTGGTAATCAATTTTGTTAGGTTGTATGTCATTAGGAAAGAAAATAAAAGCATCTTTAGGCTTCTTGTCTATAGGAGAAATTTCTGTTAAAGGTCTTGTCTTTCGGATCTGTTCCTTTTTTAGTCTGAGACAGTTTTGTAGTATTTTTGCAATTAACAGTTACCAATTCAATAATGACTTCTGACATTCTTGGTCAAGGGTTCACACAATCACAATTTTGAATAGAAAACTGATAAGAATCTGATTATACTGATGGAAGCGAAGGGGGAAACAAGGCTGAGCAAAGCAATGTGCTGTTAACAGTATCTTCTAGAAAAATGAACTTATTGCAGGACCCATTATTAGAAGTAAAATCTTAGTGAATGCTGGGGTAAATCAGAAGGCAGAGAGACACCATTTAGGGACACCAGCCTTGTGTGTACTGTGTACAAGTGATGAGGCTTCCAGTAAAATGTCTGCATTTAATCACAGAATAACCTTACTTGCAAAACCACGTGTATAAACAAAATCTTCTGTTTCAGAGCAAAAATAGGGCTAATTGTGTGGCCACCGAACAAATCTGTGTGACAGCATGTCCATTAACAGGGTATTATGCTGGTGAGGAAATGCACTGAGCGATCCTGGAAACTGTTTGTCAGGAAGCTGAGCATGCTTGGGGTGACGAGATGCCTGTGAACCACAGGTGCATTGTTTCCACTTCTTGTGCTTTTAATCTCTGCATTTTGAAATCCAGGAACACCTGCATTTCCCGACCATATCTGCTGCTTTGCCATCTCTATTTCCCTCTCTGTCAGCAGTTGGCTACCAGACAAGCTTTAGATGAATAGCATTCACCTTACTTCAGAGTTGTTTTATGATGCTGGTTAGATGAAATAGTTCCAGCAGATACCCTCAATAAGCAAAGGCCTGTACTCTCTGCAGTTCATTGAACCCATATGGATGAGAACAGCTGCAAAGATGGGTTTGCTACCTGAGGCCAATGTTTGTGTTGCCAACCGCGACTCCAGCTTGCTGACCCTTGTATAATTCATTGCAGTTGAGGAAATGTTGCTCACACTACTCCATTTTGTGATGAATGGCATTACTTAAAACTGATAGTCTTGTAAAGCAGTGGTGACTTCCCATGTCTGACAGATGTGAACAAAGAATACAGTCAATAAATATTGCCATGTTCTAAAGGAAGATTCACTGCTCACAGTTGAGGGGGAGGAATTTCAGTGCAAAGAGAAAACAGGTGGAAAAGAGGCTGGTATAAATTTACAATTTACAGGTTATGCTTAAGGCTGGATGTTTGTGGAGAATCATGCATTTGCAAGTCTCTAAATCATCCAGGTGTGGTGGTGCAGGCACATATTTCAATCTAGCATCATGGAACAGTTACTGCTTCACTGACCCTCTTACAGGAGCCAGGCAAATCATTTCAATGACCTTGCTGAGCTTAGGCTTCCATGGAATTTGCCCAGAAAGGGAAGGATGCCTTGGGAAGGCTATATCTGGATAATAACATTTTCTACTTATAGTACTATTGCTTTTGGGAATGTTTTTGATCTAGACATTTCCTGGTGCATTTTTTATTGACATTTTTTTTCAAATCTGAGGTTGAGTGTTTTCTTGTTGGTGTGAGAGAGCACCTGACCTCCTAACCAGTGTCTCTGAACTCCGTGAGAAATCCTTGCTGGATTTCTGTGAGAGGCTTTGCTGTTGGCCTCTGCAGGCAACAGCCCCAAGTTCTGATGAGACAGAGATTAGAGCCTGCTGATTGTATCAATTCCTAAGAAGAGCAAAAAGGCAGATTCTTTGAAAGGTCAGGAATATCCACTGCTAGCCACTAAGAAAAGGGAAAGAGGAACTGAAAAGAGAGACATACAAGTGTTTTAGCAGGTTTCTGTGAGAGACCTGGGCAGAAGTTACTATGGTCTGAGAGATGAGGATGGAGGCCGGGGAGGTGGAGCTAAGCTGATCTCTGAATAGGTTGGAGGTACTACAAGGGCAACAGGATATGAGTTTCAATGGGGAGCAAATTGAGGTGAGTGGTGGAAACAGGGTGAGCAGGGAGCAGATTCCTTTAATGTGAATCCTTCTTTCACAGAGCTGGTGTCCCTATGCTTCTAAGGTTTATGAGCAAGAATAACATCATTGATCATATTTATGTAAGAATACACAGGGAACAAAATCACCTGGTATTTGCCCACATTCACTTTGTGTTAGGTGTGCAATTGTTTCACAGTCTTCAGCTTAATTTCTTGCCACTTCATGGAGTGTGAAAATACATGAGTAGTGTTTCTATAGAATGTTATGGACAACTGCCCAATTCAAAGTCCTTTTGAAGTTGAGATATGGATTAATATTTGTTTCCTATTCTTCGTGGTGTTAACAGTGCAGCAGCTGCAATATCGTGGATATTTCCCTAAAAATGTTTCATAACATTAACTGTAACTTTTTTTCATGAGGGAAAATAATTTTTCTCCAAGGGCCCCATTCAAAAACCACAAAAATCTCTGCTACAAGGCTGTTAAGAAGGTGCCAGAAGTTAAGTCCACGGAGTCAAATAAGAAGAGAAGTTTAAGTATCTGTGTAGGCAGTGGCTGAAATAAGATGAAACTGAGTTAATAAGCTACAGTTTTTCATCCTCAGTCACTAAAGCTTGCTACAGTACAGAAATCAGACCATAAAGGTGTGTGCAATAATGTTAAAAATGAGTGATGTTCATCTTGCTTGTGATAGAAGGAAAGTCAAAGGCCTCTGACCTATGGGCTGAGTACCACAGCAGTGTGACCCTCTGCACCCAGTTCTGAGGCTGTGCTGTTCCTCAGCCCTGACTCAGCCCCGGGTAGGCCAGCAGGGATGCTCCTGAAGTTGCAGGTCTGATTGAAATAGCTCTGACAAAGTAGATCAGACATTTGTGGGCACAGGTGTGTTTGCAGTTGGATTGAGAAAAGGATTTTTGCTTTGCTTTGTTGTCACTAATGTTACATCTACTGAAATCAAAGCTTCAGCACTGAAATGCAGTTGTAGTGATTTCTGCAGTTGCCTTTTGTTTCTTTACATTGTGGTGTATAGCCACAAGGGACCAAATTAGAGATGTTGAGGCAGCTTTTCTGGGCTTAACTTTGCAATTAAGCTGCTTTAAAAGAGTTCCCAAATAAAATGCAAGTAAATAAGCCACACTAAAAGGTAAAATCATTTGAAACTAAATTGATGTTCATTTGGACAGTAGCAATTCTTTAAAATTTATTGTATAGATCTGCACACCTTGAATTTTTAGACTAGGAAAAGAATGGTTGTCTTTCACATTCCATGTGAACCGGCCAACACAGTAGAAAGAGAAACTTTATTATTATTCCTGTCTTGGAGTTTCACAGTTGTTTGCGGCAAAGGAACATGGAACTGAGGACTCCTGACCTGCAGGTGCTGCAGAGGAGCTCTCCAAGGATGCCCATCCAGCAGTGGTGTGCCTCTGAGATATAGGCCTTTCTTGCCTATATCACCACTTTCTGTTTGACTTCCTTGAGGTGACCTTTTTGTTTTTGTTTGCTTTCTGGAACTGGCAGCCTAGCTGGAATTCCTGCACAATAAATCTGCAAGCAATCTGGAAATCTTGGTCATTTTCCAGAGAGCGCAATGAGCATGGGGCTGAACAGAACTTGCCCTGCCTTTGGTGGCCTCACTAAGAGCTTGTGATTGAGACACAGCAAACCCTTCCTCCTGTGGGCAGCTGAGCCCAGAGAAGGGAGAAAAGAGAACGCAGAGGTGGCAAAGACGAGTGAGTGGCAGAGTGAGGATACCTGGGGAGGTGAATTGGTGGGGCCAGGAATTTCTCTGCTTATCTTCCTCCCTCTTCCCAAACAAGCTGAGGATCCTGCTGCCTTTATCTGCAGCCTAGGGTAAGAGAGTGGTAGATGCCAGAAGTCCCTGTGTTGAGTAGGGAGTGATGTTTTCTCCTTGCTTTATGGGTCAGGGGTACATTCAGTTGCAGCATCAGCTGCTGCAGCTCCTTCTGTGGTGACAGGAAGCCGGTGTTGGGAGCTTCAGGAGTTCGGGCAAGCTGCCAAACTGTCTTTGCAGAGGCAGCGAGGAAGGGGGAACTGTGATGCTCCACCACTTTATCTCTCTGCCAAAACTGAATGGGATTTCATGAGACAAAGGAAGGGCACTTCACCACCTGCAGGGCTGCTTATCAAAGGCCTTCTACACACAATGGAGGTGTGAGAACTTTTGAAAAGTGAGGTCACAGATGTCCTCTAAAACCGAAAGTATTGAGCAATCTAGATAGAAAAGCAATTTACCAGATTCTCTGTAAATATCATTATATGCACTTGTGTGTATATAAATGTGTACATAGGTGTGTACAAGTACCTATGCACTTAAATATAATGTCCACAGATCGACTGATGTAACATCAAAGGTTACATCAGCTCCTCACCATGTTATCTAGGCAGAAGCAACAGCAGAAATGGATGTGAAAACCAGACCAACATAACGCCTTTAAGATAACTGAAAATCTTGTATTTAAATCTTACATTTTGCACTTCACTTCTTCTGTCTGTTTTGTGTTTTGTCATTTTGTTATGTCTCTATTCAGATGCCAAAGTCTTTAGGGAAGGCTGCATTTTCTTGGCAGCGTGACACAGTGCACTTTTGAAAGCTAATGACTACTATGAGAAACAAATATTCAGTGAAATGGCATTTTCATGATTGGAGCTTCTGTTACCAGTGATACCCATTACCAAGCAGAAGGATATCTTACCATTCTGGATGTGGGCTCACAAGCCTTAGAAATGCACCCACAGAACCTGTGGGGAGAACCTTACTCTGCAAGGTAATCAGTCCTTTAAAAAATAAAAAGAGGGAACTCTTCAGGGACACACCTCTATTGTTTGTGTGTATACAGACCTGACACCTCAACTGAGTCTCTGTATTTGACTTGTTTCATGTACTTAAGAGCATTTAAAGTGTAATACTCATAATTTGGAAACTCTATTCAGTAACATGTTTTCAGTGGTTATTCCTGGTATGTGATACTGAAACATAGGAGATCAAGTACAGATACTGATTCTACTACATAATAACAGATATAGACTAATTGATTTATATGTTGCAAAGCAATGCAGTTGCATGGTTCTGTGGAACAAAACATGAGCTGGGACAGTGTATCTGGTAGCATTGTATCTAACACCAAGTAAATGCAGGAATCTCTCAGCAGCCATAAGAAAAAATTTTCATTTGGAAATACAAAATAATACTTGACACCTAGCAGAGGTCACCACAGCTGGAGCTGAGCAAAGGAATGTCCTTTAATATAAAATAATAAACTTCTAATTCATTTGAAGTGCAATCTTTTTCCATAGATCAATAAAATGACTTATCTTGCTGTCAATGCTGATAGAATATCTGTGTAAATGGCCATGGATCACTGAGTGTCATTTATAACCATTCTTAGATCACTATTCAGTGGCTTTTAGGGTTTATTTTTTGGTGAGTCTTAAAAACAGCAGGAAGAGAAACAGTGCCTCCAGACAATTAATAGATCATCTGCTATTCCTGAGATGGAAACAACTTTCAATGCTATGCACTGATAGTTTCTGGCATTGTTGATTATTTGTTGAATTGGTTGAAATGGCATTTTTTGTCATAACTTTTCTAATATTTTGGGTTTTTTTCATGGGCAAGAGAAAAATATTTTCATTTTTTCCAGCAATGGGATTTCAGATCTAATCTGTAAGTGGGTAGGGTAATAAATACTGACTTGTGATGGTGATGCTGTGGCTGTGATCCCAACACTTGCAGTGCTTCACTGGATGTGACTTTCTCCCACAATGTGTAGCAGATTCTCTCTTTTGTCTGGCTCATAACAGAGCTCTGAGAAGTTCAGAGCTCTCAGTTAGTGGGGGGTGACTGACACCAGATTAAATGCTCAGAAAGCAGCCTGTGGTTGGACCAGGAGATGGCTGAATTGTAACTCCCATGAAACTCCAAGATGCTGTTTGGTATCAGATGGGAGGAAGGTTGAGGAAAGGACTGCAAAAGGGAATTTGGAATACAAAGTGAACAAAGGAAAACCCCCTGACTTGTGTGAGAAGAAAAGAAAGAATGTGGAAAAGGGATAATTTGAAGAGTGAAAAAGTGGATAAGCAGTGTAAGTAAATTTCCAAAGCAGATGAATAAGGATGACCATGAAAAATGATAAGGAATAAATACAGTGCATAGAAGTAAAAAAGGAAAATGAGGAGGGAGTGGATGGAAGGACAAAACTGAAAATTGTGAAGACACAACATGCAGGAGGGTTACAAAGAAGAAAGGATACATTCAGCTTGTGGGTTAGAGGATTTGTGGTTGGGTTGTTTTTTTCTACTGAAGCTTTTTCATACATTTATGAAAAAATAATGGTGCACTAATGGTGATGGACTGCCGTGGATTGGCACAAAAGTTGCTCTGGCATACAGACTCCTTAAGAGGCCTGATATGCAGTCTGTAGACAAACTGCTCCTGACAAAAGTGTCCCTTAGTGTTTTTCCCAAGCGTTACAACAAAAACCTCATGCCAGCTCAGACTTGGGTTACTGGAACTCATGGATGCTCCAAAGTTCAAGTTTATTAATCATCTGGATCCTCCCTCAAGATGTAGGACATGGTCTGTACTTTGAAATCTATTCATATGTTTAAAACTATCACTGTTTGAGATCAGCCTACTGTGCACAGAAGAATACCTACAAGCAAATGAGTGTTGACAATGACAACAGAAATCAGGACTAAAAGTGTGACACACCTGTGCTGCTGTTCAGAGAAATCATTAGTAAATCATAACTTTTCAGGGGAGAAGTGGAACTGGTAATTGAAAAATTATTCCCAGTGCAGATGTTTTCAAGAGTCAGAATTGTGGGTGTATCTCCCACATGCTGAATATTGTTCAGATTTGCTTTGCTTCTCATCCCCTTCTGCCCTACCTTCACCAGGAGATGAAGTGCAGTTTTCCAAGAGCAGCTGTGTATATATCTGAAAGAATGAATTTGGGCAATTCAATTCATACCAGAGTTGCAAGGAGAACTTTTGATTTTGCATGTTAATCTCTAGAGCCAGGTACTGACTCAAGGTAGTTTCAGTGCTAATCTCAGTGTCTTCCTGTTTTTGACATCAAATCAGCGTTGTCCATTTTCTGTCTGATAGAAACTGAGGGGATTTGAGAAATAAGCAGCTTCCACTTATTTGAAAAATATCGGTGAAATTCTCCCTGAGTACTTAGAGCCTCTGAAGACTTCAAAATGACACATCTCAAGGAAAGTAGAGTTAATCCCATAAGAGCAGAACTAGATTTGAAATAACCTGCATTTGGTTATTGGACATTTAAATGTAGTAATTTGCTGAACCTCTGTTAAGCTTACTCGGACATCCTTATTCTTCCCAGGCCATGCGTTAGCCAACAGCCTGATGTAATGAACTACTTACTAAAGCCAGTATTGTCATTTCCTTGGTTATCTGGGCTTGTCCTAGAAATGTGCAGCCATAATTGTGTTCAGTTACTGTTCCCAGGGTATAAATGGTTACTATACATTGGATAATCATTGGATTAGATATGGTGCCTGAGTTTTTCATATTGCAGTAGGAAGCCCAAGCCTTTCAGCACATGCATCTTGTAGTATTTAGGAAAAACAACAGTAGGTGAGTATCCCAAGGTTGTGCCGCACTGGGTTCCCATTCGGCAGCTGTTGATCACTACTATGAGGTTGACAGTGGTTTGAGATGGGCTGTTCTTTTCTGGAATAGGGGACCTGTAGTCCCAAAGAGCCATAGGAAACAGTTCCAGGAAACAGACAAGTGGGACAGGTGACAGCAATGGAAGAACTCAGAAATAAATGGTAAAATGAAGTGAGAACTGCCCTCACCTTCAGCAGCCCTTAACCTGGAGCTCAGCATGTATGACTGCATAAATCTTAGTCCAGGTTTAGAGCTGAAATTGGGATCAGGCTTTCCAGAAGGCATAAACTGAGAAATGGGTAAGAATGACACTGAGAGGAGCTGCCAAAGTAGCCTGAGAACAGCTGGTGGGATGTTGTTCTTGGCATTAAATAATCCAGGCACGTGGCCACATTCCTGATGTAGTCTTCAGTCAAGAGTTAAAGACAAGATTAGGGTGGAAGCTCTGAGAATGAAATGTCCTAATCATTAAGTAATACTCAGAAGGAGCTACCAAAGAAAAGTGAGGGATGCTCTTAGTCTTTTTCCCCTGTGCACTCCTTAGTCTGGATGCCAGGAGCATCCTATGGCATAAGTCTCAGCCCAAGTTTAGAATTCCAGGAGACAGAGTGGAGTGATGGGCTGCAGTCAGCAGGGACAGGGCACCTGCTGGGAGGTGTGCATGGCCCTCAGGGAGTGGGATCCCCACCACCTAAAAGGCAGAGTTGCCTCTGCAAAACAGTAAATAAAAAAATGCGTTGTTCCAGCCTGTGTTCTGTTTCATGTGTTGAGAAGGCTGTGCCGATGCAGGAAAGGGGAGTTCCCAATCTGTGTCTATTTGTCATTGAAATGTAGGAATGGCCACATACAAAGGATTGGAATCATTGTGGTTTAAACAGCAACTAATAGCTGAGAATAATCTAAGCAAGTGAGGTTAGGGGAAAGGTATTGATTTTGTGTCACACAAATGTAGGTAGAACATCTAAGCATTAAATAATGTTCCCAGGGCACTTTTCAGTGTGCCTGGCTCAAAGAGCACAACATATTTAATGATCTGTAGAACACAGCGTCCTTGAGGTCAATAATGTGTACTTAACCTTTAGGTTTCCCATGTTGTCTGCGTGTCCAGTTGGTTTATGAAGTGTATGCTAACATGATTGGGGATTTAAGGCAGTGATAACTTGATCTCTCAAACATTCACTGCTATTGCATGTGGATGTTGGACAAATCCATTGTGAATTCTGCTGAGCTTTCCCTGGCACCGCCTGCAGCCACTGCTGCTACTCAGTCGCAGCCTTGTGCTCTGAATGCAAGTCAATCGTGTTTAAATTGTGAACACTAAGATTGCTATCTTAATCCAGTTTTATTTTGTTTCCAAAATTTAAAATGAAAATAACCTCTTCTAGCTTTCAGCTCTTATCAAGGCACTTGTGCTTATTTGGTGGCACAAATAATGATTAATTTATTTTAAAGAAGAAATCAGATAAGAAATAAAGGCAGCAGCATACTTCAGTTAAGAGGACACTAAAGATTTTTACAAAGTGATCCTGATTAGACACTAAAGTCTAATGCCACAATGAGAGTAAATTCTGTAGAATATTACTTTCCTGGGAAAGCTTTAGATCATTCTTACAGGAGAGTCACAGTTAAAATATTGAGCTGGCAATCAATAGACTGTGAGTTCTGTTTCCATCTCTGCAAGAAGGTTCTCTGTGTGGGGCAAAAACTCAGTCTATGATTCAGCAGAGCACTGAAGGATGTGCCTTCACTGAAGCAGCTGACAGTAACCTCCATTTGCACAGAATTACTGCATTGTTTGGGAAATGCTAGAGTTCTTGGCTGGCTAAGGGCTCATCAGTGGCATGGAACTACAATTTTCACATATGTATTTGCGTCTGAAGTAAACTAAAAAGGATAATTTTGTATTTCCAGCAAAATGTCTTCTTTTCCCAGCTCCAAATGGTGGTGCACAACAGGCAGTAATGACAATGTAATCGAAATTCATCCTGATATCTAAAATATTCTATACAAGTATTGCGCTGCCCCTCATTTCTTAATCAGAGCATTGTCCCCCTGGATTGCTTTCTGGAAAGTTTGGATCAAAGTAATTAAAATTTTAAGGGTATTTCAGAACACAGTTCAAATTAGTATGATCTCACTTTTCTATTAATTTTCCTTTTTATTTTCTTTATATTTGTGAGTCATCTATTATTTATGTTTATTAGTAGCTGACTATTAGATATTTTTTCAAACAAAATCTGCAGTGTAATCTGAGTGTTTGATAACTTGTTGGAAATGAGGTTATGATTCTATGAAAACTTTTTCCTGAAGCAATGACTGTTTCCATATGAGTAGTTCTATCAATTTATTCTTGTATGCAAACATATGAAGGATAGATCTGCAAAGTTATATTGCATGTACATGATGCTGACTCTTTCAGGGGGATTTCTCTCACAAGAAGACAATACTTTCCCTCAGTGACCTTTCCCCCTACAAGAAATCTGTCACTGTATAATTAAATGAGAAAGTAAATAATGTTATTATTTCTGAGCATGGACACAGTGCACACAGTAACAAATCAGATTCAAAGAATACCTGATGAGGGGATTTGTGGAGATCCTTGATGCAAAGTTTTAAGTGTAGTACAACCAGACACCTACTCTAAATTGGCTGCCACTGTAATTAAAAGTATAAATGTTTCAAGCTGGATACATCCTATTAGTAAGATTTTAGGAAACAAAAATTTAATTTATTCACATTCGATATGGTCTGTAAATGCCACCATTATATGCTTTCGTCTGGCCTTTGATTAGCTATGGATTAATAAAACTTTTATACCTTCTTTGTCAGCCTCATTTTGAACTCTGTTTTTGCATACTGTTACTATTAAATAAATGAATTAGTGTCCAGAAATGTGTCATGCATATTACCTAGCAGCAGGAAGCATAACACAGTGGTCAGCTGCCCAGGAGTATTATAAATCCTAACATGCTCGGTAACCTGCTTATGTGGACCTATTAAAAGCTTGATGATTTAGTGAAGCAGTATTTGTGCTTAACAATGGAATTTTAGTTAATTCAAAACAAAGTAAATCATTTCCAATTACAGTATTTGAATATTCACGGTAGCTGCATGAGGATGTGCAATGCTGCCAAGAAAAAAAAAAAAAGGTTTTATAAAGGTTGACTGGAGTTTAGCATTTCGAGTGGTTGTGGTACCTCGGCATCAAATGAACACCACTGTTAGTAAAACATATTTATTTGACATAGCTGCTTCACTGGAGAGATTACGAAGCTATATCTTAGAATGGGCAAAACTTCCCAGAGACTGTGAAGACTTCAGTGACCAGAAAGGCTCCTGAAGGTGAGGCAGCAGCAGGAACAGGAGAGTCACCCAGCCGAGGGAGTATTCAAATGGAGCAGGGTTGTCAGCAGAGATCTGGGATCATTTCAATGGCACTTTTTGTATCTGTGCCTACACACACCTCAGCAGGGCTTGCAGGGATCTAGAGCTGCAGCTCTTGGGGGAAGTGGGTGAGAGCATCTGCCAAATTATTCTGGGACTCTGTTGCAGGAAGATGAGGGATTGATGGGAAGGGTCAAATTCCATGAAATGTCTTAGCAGCTTCTGCCCCATGTAGCCGATGTGCTGCGTGTGTGTGTGTGCACACAGATGCACGCAATGTTATTTATAGTGTGTGGAAGATTAGGCTGTTCCTTTTGAAAATAGGTCAGTGTTTTCCAAATCTGTGTTTTTAAGCCAGGCTTAGAGGTGTGGCTATACCTTAAAATCCTGATATGCTTCAAGAAAGGCACTGGGTTATGTTTATGGAAACATAATTTCTTAAGGCTGGTAGAATATAGCCAAATGAACCTCATACGAAAGCACAGAACTGCATGAAGAGGACTTATTAACTCTGTCTCTGCTCAGCTGACTTGCACTGTATGGTGCAGACAGAAGGTGGGGTAATAGGTGAAGTGCCAACCTCCAGGCAGCTTTTCTCTCTTAATTTATTCTCATTACTTTAAAAAAAATTATTCTGACAGCATTTTCCTTCATGAGTGACATTTGCTATCTTAAGATATAGTTATATAAACCTGTTGCTGTTAATTGGGATGACATTATTCCTACAAGTGTCTGTCTGACTCTTGCAATTTTCAGGCCTCGATTCCATTAATAATCTATAAAATATCAGTATTTGCTCCTTGTGGCTTATTGGTCTCACCATAATGACTTCTATTTGAAGATGGTGGGAGTCATGTGATATCACCTACTTATTAAAAAGTCCTGAGGGGAGAGGCTCGGGAATAGAGTCATCATTAAAACCAATGTGTTCCTGCTGAAGTCTGAAATACAAAGTAGCACGCAGTATCCTCAGAAGTGTTTCTTTGTTCATTTTGGCTGTTACAGTACGGGATACAGCCACGTGCTGCAGGGCAAATTAACAATCCTAGAGCTGCAGAAATAGATCCGTGGAAGATGATCTATGATTTAGAGGAATAAATCAGGACAATAAGGCATGACTAAAGGGATGCTATAGATTATAAAAACTAGGTGATATTCATTCGTATAAAAACCTGTTTCTATGCTATGGAAAAGTTCTGTGCAGGTTCCTGCTGTGTTGTTGGTATCTCAAAGATAAGGACCGGCACCTGATGCTCAGGATGCTCAAGGGACTGCTGATTGCATTTGCAAGTAATTGTCAGCATTTGTGAAAATTGCTGTGGGGGTGTGACCTCACAGGCATTCAGAAGAGTAAGGTGGTCTTAATTAGCATTCAAAACAAATTCCAGGAGGTTTATAAAAGTCTTTTTCCTCTATTCTTGCCCCCCATTTTAGTTTTGTTTGTTTTTTTTTTTTTTTAAACTTTTCTCTACCCTGAAGCCATCCACTTAAGCAGCGCAATGACTTGGAACAGGCTCTGTTTAGAGATGGTGATAAGGGAAAGGAGAGAGTACTCATGTGCTATCACTTTTATGGGATACACCTGGTGGGACATTCCTGGGTTTGCGTGGCGGGTGTGGGTCTTGGGGGCAGCCTGGAGTCAAGCGCTGAAAACAGGAGCTTGCCAGCCCCCCTGGGGCCGGCATCTGTCTGCCACCGAGGAAGGGCGTGCGCCGGGAGGAGACTGCCCTCGGCTCAGGGGCAAGCGCTTAACAACTAGAAGGGAATATTTACATGGATACGGTCCTCATGGCCAAGGAGACATTTTGTCTGTGAGAACTTTGAGTCCTTGATCGGAGGCAGAGGGTGAGTAACTTTGTTTTGGAATTAAGACTGAAACTCGGGTGTGTATCTGAGACTGAGCCTATGCCTGGATGGTCATTAAGCAATTATCTGGGACCATGTTGTGCTCAAAGTCGCCTAAAATCTGCGGCAGGAAATTCTGAGAGCTCCTGGAACGTTTATGACATAACTGTCTTTTATTCCTTGATACATGTGGCCCGTAATGCTGTATGTTTTCTGCAGTGTGTTCTCATTTCCTCTGATTACAAGCCACTGACCATAAGGAAAGGGAGGAAAAGGGTAACCAATATTGGCGTGGTGAGGCGAAGTCTTTGTTGTGACTAACAAGAATTGGTTCCTGTGTATAGCTCTGTTTTTCCTTTTTAAGTGTTATATTTATAGACCAGTCTTAATCAGTCCTCAGCATTCGTGATCAGTAACATAAGTTGATGTGAATGTTAAAATTCAAATAAGTTTTTGCTCCTTCAAAACAGGAGATGAACTGGCCTGAAAGCTGCTGAAGAATATGCAGGAGGCTTTGCAAGAATGATCCTTTTTCATTTTAATGAAACTTTACTAACATATGGTTGAAGGAAACAATCACAAATAGTTTCACTCTGGCCAAAAGCATTAAATCAAATATAGCAAGTGTGGTCATTATCCATTCATTGTTGTTTCAGAGATACTCTTGATTGCCTAAGAAATCTTACAAATAAGAAAATCCATCAGTTGCTGCAAAACATGAATAACACATATAAATAAGAATACAGAATGTATTTCAATACCTTAATTTCTGGCTCTTGTGAGAGCAAAGCTAAAAGGACTTGCTATACAAATACAGTAAATTGCAGTTCAGTTAAAATATGGTCTATGTGGTCAGGGTATACAGGATTTTAAAGCCCAAGTTCAGTGATAAAGTTCAATGACAAAGGCTCTTAGGGTTTCTAACTACTAAAGCAACAACTTTGTCTCTATGTAGTAGCTGTTATTAAGCCAATATTAAGTTTATTCTACTGAACTGAATTTTTAAAGAATGCTGATGACAGGGCTTTGCACTAGCAGTGTTTATTCTGGACACCCCTCCAGGCATATGCAGTGTCTTTCCACAAAAAGCACAAAACTAATAACAAGAATCTGGTCTAAACATCCCATATATTCTGGCAACTTTGACAGAACTGTGGAGATGGAGATCCTCCCAAAATGCCAAGGCAGAGATCCAGCCCTGGTGATTGTGGAGATTGGACTCTGAAATTAAATAGATTCCCATCCTCTAAACTTTTAGAAGTGTTCTTTTTATAGATATGTAAAAGCTAAAATATTTTTTCAAGTCTCACAAGCTAATAAGCTGTCCTACTTGCAGGGTTCTTTGATGTCAGATCATTGTGCACTCTGTACTTCTTGTCCAGCTCATTCATCAAACAGCTCTTTCCATATCTGAACAATCTGGGGACACCTTTCACTTCTCAGAAAAAGCAAATGTGCTGTATCTTCAGCAGAAATTGGCTTCAGACACTCTGGGAATTTCCCAGTGTTTGTAGCCATATGACAGATCATTCAATAGGATGCAAAGGGACAAATGGGAGTTTATTTGTAAAACTGGTTAATGAGTTGTTTATATATGTCAACAAAGCTAATAAGCTTCAATTCTGCTTTGCATTTGGTTAAACCCAGTGATGCACGTTTCTACACCCATGTGTGAAATTTGTGTGGTTTTTACCTCTGACTTGTGTTTAAGAAAATGGGAGCTGTCCACACCTTAGTGCTCTCCAAACTGAGTTTGTTTAAACCCAATTTTCACTGAATATGTAAACATACTTTTTTTCTTCGTAGTACCTATCGTGTATCTAGGTATGTCTTTATGCATGTGGATGAGCAATTTGTTCCCAATAGTATAAGAAACATCTGTAAAAAGGACATATTTCACTGACAGTGGCAGCATGCCAGGAATAAGCCCCAACTCCTGCTCTCAAGGACACGAATTTGTGCCTCAGCTCAGACACAGTGTGCAAGGAGGGAAAATGTAACCCCAGTTTAATGCATATTTACAAGATCCCTGCTCTCTCCAGTGTGGTGTAATGAGTACCCAATGTGCAGTTTGTCTCCCTGTTAAAGGAGCACTGGTGGAAACACCAAATGAAATGAACATGCTAAAATATTGTAATCTATCCCACAGGGTGCTGTTGTTCAAGGGCTTGGTGATTAGAGGTTTTGTTTTCATGCAGCAAATGTTACTTATTCACATAAAAGTCCTGCAGAGAGACTGAGGGACTTACACAGGCTATGTTTGCTCAGGAGATGGGGCTGGGGCAGGGGGAGGGTTGTGTCTTCCATGAAGAGACTCATCACTGAAGAGCACTGGGAACCTCTTCAGGCTTTGTACCACGGCTCTGCTTTTGATCATATGCATAAATAGGTGTTCTGCAGAGTGGTTGACTTAATTCAGCCAATTTGATTGATAATTAGAACTGACAAATAAGACATCAGTGCAAATCATGAGGATAAAAACATACGGGTCTTGGTTTACATGAATCACCTCAGTGGTAACCACACCACATGTACAACACAGAATTCACAGCTGGTTTCTTAGTTATGACCTTGTGGGTTTTCAGTGTCTTTCCATGGTGGAATGTGGGCTGAGCAGTGGTGCAGTGGGTGGAATGAAGTCTGGCACTGAGCTTAGGCATGGGCTGGGTGCAAGCCCTGCAGCTTTCTTGGCTGGCTTCTGCTCCTGTCCAGAACTGGACAAATGCTTTTCTAAAGTTTGAAGGGTTCCAATGAGTTGCTCTTGGATTTGTTGTTGCTGGTTTTTTTTTCCCCTGAGTGACTAATCAAAGAAGCAAAAAATTAAATACTTTGAAAAAAACATTTGATGTGAAGTTGCAGGGATTTTGTGAGAGAGAAATTCATACTGCAATGAACAGAAACTTGTTTTCACTGTTGATTCTTTTCCTCAAATATATCTTTTGTCAGGTGTGTTCCATTTCATATAGTGAAAAGAACTGAAAAAAATGGTAGTTGGTTTTTTTGTAGGTTTTTTTTTTCCTTCTTCCCTCTTTCCTTTTTCTTCTTTGAAAGTGTAATGTCTCTGCAGTTAGGAAAATGGACTGCTGCCAGGAGATAATTTATGAGAGTGAAGAAAATCCTGATAGGATTTAGGATAGTTGTTAATTCTCTTCAATTTCAAAATATTTTGAAAGGCTTCAGCTGGGAAAAGAGGGTGGGGGAAATGGGAGGAAAAGAAGTTCCATACATAATTTTATGTTTAGGCACAAGATTGAGATAAGTGGTAAAGCTTGGTACAAAAGGAGAGAGGAAAATCTTTAAACTCAAATAGAATAGAAAACTAATTTAAAACAAACTGAAATAGAAATACTTTTTAATAGGGAAAAATAATCTGAGAACTTTTTGAAGTTTTGTCCACAGAGTCTGGTTTTTCAATAGAAGGAGTTTTTATTTTCCCATTTTTGGTAATAAATTGATGCAGTTTCTTTTTGAGTTAGGAATGAACACTATTTACATGTACTGTTTGAACTGGTATTCAGGACATCTAGATGACTTGACAGTGATGTCAAAGGCAGCTCAGCAGAGCTAAGAGCAGATCCCTTATCTGCAACCTGGATTTCTGCATTCCTGCCATTCCTCGCTTGTACTCCTTGGCAAAATCTTTCATGGTCCTAGTTGGTAAATCCCAGTCACTCCCTTTCTCTGCATGAGCGGGGGTGGAAGGCTGGGCTGTGTGTGACAGTGACACGCTGTGCTGTGTGACAGCATTTGTCACCTCCCAGGGATGTGCCAGCCTGCCTGTCCTGAGCATCTTCCCTTGGTTTGAGCAAATGCTTGGCATCCTCTGGGGTGACCTTAAAGAGCTTCAGGTGTACGTGGTGAATTCAGGTATCTGTCAGGAAACACACAGCATTTCTCAGAGGGATCCACTGTACTTTTAGGATGGTCAGTATCAGCAACTGACGGAGCTGTGCAAGAATGCCAAACCTTTGATTCCAGAGCTATTTTAAATTTTGTTCAACTTCTAATTTCAGGGCATTATTTTTGTTTAGACATTCCCTCTGCCTGGTATGTTGGCAGCTTGGCTTGCTTCTTTTACACTTGTGCTTTCTTAAATGTTTGGAAATAATGTTTGTTTAGGAGTAACTGCAGTTCTCCTTATATATAATTTTTCCTTTGGTTTAGCTTATTAATAGATGCCTTTTATCACCTTTTGAAATCAAAAACAATGTTAAAAAGGAAAATTTTTTTCTCTTAATCTAGAGAAAATAAGAATGCTCTTCTAGTGTCAATTGCCAGAGTGTAAAAATCAATAGTCAGGAATAAAATTCTGAGAGACAATGTCCTCAGTTTTATCACTACTATAAAATCATATTATCTATTAAAAGTGTAAATTTGTGTCTTGCAGACTTAAAACTGCTGGATACTGCAACAAAAATCGTGTGTGTTGGTTTTTATTATTAACTCTAGCTTTGAATTAGAATTCCCTGTATTACAGCTTGGAGCTAAACTCTGTTTACAAAACAGTATTTACACTTGACTAATTTTGCAGATCAAACTAATTAAATCAATTAAACTGGTGATTAACCAAATGAAGGCTGATTGCAAAAATTAGTGGGTTTATTTTGGAGGACTGGAAGTAAGCTAATTACTGCAGTGATTACTTGAACCTGGAGTACTCTAAATGTGGTATAAATTGAAACCTCATAGTGAATTAGACTGGGAATTCATTACAGTTTAAAGCACTGTTAATACTATTCAGGCTGCTACTCCTGTGGGAAAATTTCACTCAGTATTTTGTATACTGATAAACAATCATTTAGTCTGTGTCCTTTTAAATAACACCAAGCAATTTCACATAGGATTTTTTTTCTTGTAGCCTAGTCACAAGTCTGTTTTTATGAAAATGAAGTTACTAAAACTGTCAGTCATATTCCTACACTGTGCATGATGGGAAATGTAGTCCAACCAAGTCTGTTTCCTTCACCATGAAACCAAGTGTTCTATTCTGGCTTCACGTGGTAGCCACAGCATTTTGGGGTTGATGTCTTACCCTGTGTTTGCCACCTCCAGCTATCAGCTTGGTGCACAGAAGAAAAGGGGATTTGGTTCTCTTGCCCTGCTCATCGCTTAACTGTTGGCACGGCACAAAATGGCTTGTACTAATCCTAATTTGTTGCATTTCATGCTCATACTTGGAAATGTGGTGCTGTAGAAGGATTTTAGAAAATGAAACAAGTCTGCGAGATTACTCGCTCATTTTGTTTGCCAATGCAAGCTATTCCCTGTAGGATACTTCCTAGGCTATTTCATTCCTCCTTGCTTTGCCAATTAACAATGGAATATAAATGTCTACTAAAAATGACCTATATTATGGAGTTCCTTCAAGCACATCTCCTTGCAAGGGGGTTAATGAAATTGCCCAGAATTAAAATAGAAAGACCTCAAAGAACTGGAATATTACGTAGTTTGTGGTTATTGCCTATTACACTTATGACTATTGTAAACATGCTTTGTTTTAAGCTTGTTTTGTAGGATCTTTTATTATACCCCCTCATCCAGGGATGGGTTCAGTTTCAGTCCTCATTGCTCTGGTGACCTGAGAGTTACGCTGCATAAGAGGTTTTTATTCTGTATGTTTTTGCAGGTTTGGATTATTTTCTCATGCACATGAACACAGGTCCCACTTGTTTAAAAACAAATTTCTGTAGACCAAAATGTAGAACTCACTCCTTCATTTTGTTGTCCTCTAAGATATGTCTTCATTTCGTTGTCCTCTAAGATATGTCCCACTCTAAGCAAAGCCATATGCAGGCCTTTTGCAGCATTCCCTTCAGAAACTGTTTGCTGGGGATAAGGAAATAGCTACTTAAAACAAAAAAAATTAATTAAAATTATAACCATTTTCCCTCGTAGTTGCTTAATTGGGAATTGTTCATTTTATTGCTTACATTGCCAGGTGCATTTTATCAAGGGGAACTTCAGACAGAAAGAAAAGTATCTAAATCTAAAGGTGTTAGAAAACATAGAAGGTTCCAATGGAACCATTTTGCCGGGCAAGTTAATCTGAACTGAGATTACTTAAGGGAATGGCTGAGCAAAAGGTGATGATCAGCGGCGGGATGGGACAGAAAATTTGGTGGGCCATTGCAAAGGCTCAGCATGAGCCAGTAGTAATGGAAGGCAGCAGTGGGAAGGATTTCGGCTATTTTTTAGTAGATCGGGAGTGTGAGAGGTGCCCATGTTGCCCCTTGTGTGCACAAGCACCAGAGGAGGTTTCCCCGAGAGAAGGCAGGGCCTGTCTCTACGAGGAGTGCAGTGCTCAGCACTTGGTTAGCAGCCAGCGCTGGGAAATGAGGGAGCAGTGAAGGGATGAGAACTGCGACCTGCCAGGAAAGGGGTGAGGTGCGTCAACTCTGACACGAGGCCGCTGCTCTGTGAGGACTGAAGCTGAGCTGTGCTTACAGGAATTCAGCAGCTCTTAGCATGGGGAAAGAACAGCGTGTGCTCAGTTTTGTGCTTGAGCAGAGTGCGACAGCAGAGCTCATCTAACCAAAGAAAAGGGAATACCCAGGGACGCTCCCTCAGCCTGGAGCCTCCAGGGCAGTGGGCAGGCAGCTCCAGCCTTTCTGCCGCTGGGCAGAGGGACTTTGGGGCCTCTGGTGCTCTTCTCAAGTGGTGGAAAGCACCTGGTAGCAAAACGACTGAAAGGACATGGGAAGGTGGGGTTTTCACTAGACATATTGGTTTTAGGGTTTTATCTGAGTGGGCCCAAGTAAGCTTTTTTTTAAAAAAGATGTGGGAATATCAAGATGATCTATATCACTATATATAGATAGTTTAAAAAGAAAATTATCTTCTGTTGCCCTTGTTGAGCAGATTTCTACTCTCATAGAAATCACCTTCTCCAAAAACAGTCAGATATTCAAGTTTGTACGTGAAAGTCCCATGAAAAATAAGCCTGTTGTTTTTTTTCTTATTTTTTAGCAAATATATAATCTTCTATAACTGCTTTTGCAAGATACAAATTTTCTTTCTTATAAAAAGGAGTTCTGTTTGTTTGTAATGGAATTAAAATATATAAATGCAGAATAGTAGCTGAATGCTTTAAGGGAAGAAGCCATATGTGTGAAGTACAAGGAAATGCCAATGCTTGCTTGAACACTGTACCAAAACAAAGCACTTTCTCATACTCTGTGCTCATTTAAACTCCTTATAAATCTCCTTAAAGCAAAGCAATCTAAATAGTAGTTTGGTTTTATAAACTAAGTGAATGGAACTTGTCATTATTTGAACAGATTCAAGCAACTCTCAACTTTTTATTTTCTAATGCAGTTTTTTAGAAGTTAAATTCCGCAGCATCAATCTGAAGCAAGTTTGCTAGCCTTGGGTAGGTTAGACTGCAGTAAGTTTTCCCCATAATGTCCATTTTCAACTATTCTCCATTATTTAATGCTAGAGCAGAAAGAACATCTTTCTGGCAGCTTCAAATGGTTATTATTCATTTATATTGTGTTACCACCTGGAGTGCTCATCTAGTGGGTATATGTATGTGGGATTTCCACGAGAGCTTAGGAGACAAGTATGTGAAAAGAGAGGAAGGTGAAAAAAAGCATTCATTAACCAACATGACAAAGGTCTATGAAGTAGCTCCAGTAACCCTGTCTAGAGTAAAATTGGTTAAGAAAGAGGTGTGTGCACTCTTAATAAATTCATCATGTAAAAAATGCATTATTTTTCTCAAGGAGATAGCAATATTATTCAAAACGTGCTAAAGTGGGTAGGATATCCCAGGAGTAATTGTGAATTATTAGGTCATAGGGACCTCATTGCAAACTATTTGCAAAACTTAATTGGTGTAATAAATAAAATATGCATGCAAATTAGACTACTTTCTGAATTAAAGGAATCTGTTATCCAGCATTGCAAAGATTCATCCTAATTTAATAGGTTTTATATACAGTTTGAGATAGCCATGTTTTATATTTGTCCTAAAAAAACCGGATGGTATTTAACTAAGCCTGAACCAGCCAACTAGTGGCATCTGATAAATGTCAGTGTGTAATGCAGGGTATCACTGGCAGGGTGACACTGGACTCCAGTGGAAGTGTAACAGTATTTCATTTAATTTAGTATACAGAACAAAGTGGCTAAGCAAGGTGACAAAATTAACAGTCCTATTTGCTTTATTCTGTCTAAAAAGACTCCTTCAGTACTGAAGCTAAAAATATTAGTAGCTTTGAAAGTTCTGTTTGAAGCCCTGTTATTTATTGATTTATTTTCTATTCATCTGAAAATTCTCGTAGTGGAAAGAAGAGCACTAATGAGTGTAGCTGATTTCATTACCCTAGATATGAAAAAGGGAGTATGTAGTCATGTAATGACTTTGTATCCTAAAGCAAAATCTGAAAGAATCAAAGTGAAGAATCTCTTAGAATAAACACAAATAGATGGATATGAAGAAGCAGTTAACATTCTCTGTTTAATATCATTGCTAGACTCAATAACACTGTCTCGTCATCAACCCCAAATCAAGTATTGCATCTGCTTTTTTAAAGCAGTTGATTGAATGAATACAAATGTCTTGCTGTTGTCACTTGGGATAGCACTTCATATATCCCATTTTCTAGCCTCTAATTATTCCATTTGTAGACATGAATGCCATTTAGATGTAAGCTAATTCAGCATGGTAACTCAATTAGATTTGTACTGACTAGGATTTATGAAACATCAATGGATTCTTGGTGAGACCAATGGGACTACCAGTTATTTATCCCTAAGTCTTACTGATACTGCCTCTCAGGAGCTCAATTAAACAAGCTAGTGATGAGAATATTTTGTAACAGTAGTCTTTCACAATTAGGCTAAGATTTTTGTAAAGCATATCACATGTAAGGCAGGGCATCATGTATTATGCAATACAAAGTTCTCATCTGACTACTTCATGATGTTGAAGGGTAAAAGAAATTCCCATCATTGTGTTGTTGCAGTAATTATAAAAAACAAAACTCAAATAGAGTTCATAGAAGTATGATGAAAATTCTGCTTTGAGGATTGAAAAAGTGAAAATCAAACTATATTTATGAAATAGTATCTGCATCTTGCAGGCTACAAACAGGTTTCTCTACTAATGTAAGTCCCCTTGGAAACCATGGGTTCCGTGTGTGGATTTAGAGCTCTCATTGCACTTGATCCTGGGATCATTTTTTGGCTCCAGTTTTGAGAAATAAATTCAGTGTTGGGAACATGCACTAAAATTGTAGATTTTAAACAATGGGAAAACACTGCATGAGTAAATCTGCATTTATTGTCATGAGGTGTTTAAACTATTAGATATTAACAATAAAATACTGTGGAATTAGTCATTAGTAGAAACTGAATTATCGTTATCATACAGTATCAGAGTCTGCAGTGAGCAAAGACACTGTTGGAGAGTATTATTTTATTCTTGCTAAGGACTCAAATTCTGGCAGAAAAGGTGTTTGGGACACACTGTGTTTTCCACACTGTTCTGTAGGGTGAGAAAGTGAACTGCTGCAAGATTGGGATTTTATGTCAGTAAGTGGGAGGAATGGGCAGTGGCATCTGAAATTGGCATAATGGGGGTTAAAAGTCTTGGTAGTTTTGTATAGAGGGATGAACTGCAGTTCTTGTAAATGCAGACTGAAAAACTTGATCAGCCAGCTGTGCTGCACAGCTATGGACACCAGCAAGCTGAAGGCAGGTTTGTACATGGCCAAAATACAGATTTGTGCTGACTGGTGTCAAGGCTTAGCCCCAGCAGCAGGCTGGCACCCACAGTCACTGCACTCCCAGTAGGGTGAGGAGTCAGTTGGAAAGACAAAAGTAAGAGAATTTGTGGGTTGAGGTAAAGACAATTTAATAGGTCAAGCAAAAGCTACCTGAGCAAGCTACACAAAGAAAAGAATCCATTCACTGCTTCCTGTCAGAGGCACATGTTTAGCTGTTTCCAGGGAAGCAAGGTGTCCTCACATGTAGCTGTTACTTGGGAACACAGGTGCCATCACTCTGCAAGTCCCCTCTGCCTCCTTCTTTGCCCCAGTTTTCTGCTGAGTATGATGTACAGTATGGAACATCCCTTTGGTCAGCTGGGGTCAGCTGTCCTGGCTGTGTCCCCTCCCAGCCTCTTGCCCACCCCAGCCCCCTCACTGCAGGGGCAGAGTGAGAAATGCAGAAAGCCTGGACACTGTCTAAGCTCTGCTCAGCAGTAGCTAAACCATCTGTGTGATATCAGCACTGTTTGGTGACAAATCCAAAGCACAGCACTGCACAGCTGCTGTGAAGTAAATTAACTCTATTGCAGGCAAACCCAGTCCAGCTGGGATTTGGGGATATGGGTGGTGCTGCCTGGCATCGTTAGAGCCCATTTCCTTTGCCTCTTATTTATGCTGGATAGTGTGATGGAGGAAATGCCTGGCAGTGCTGCTGCTCAGCTTACCTTAGAAATATTCTCCCACTTGACTCCTGCCTAAAAGTAGAACAGTGTTAACTTCAAATCTATCTTAAAGCCTCTGTACCTCTACCAAATGCACTCAACTTTTGCTGAACAGTGCAGGAAAACCAACACAGGGGTTTTTGCCTCAACATTTTCTTTCTAGTAGGTAAATGACATATTCTTCCTGCAGATTAGACATTGACTAATCGATGGGCCAAGTATCTCCAAAATCTTAAAACACTAAACCACTGGGCAGCATGCTCAGTCTGGTGGCCTGTAGGCTTTTGCAGGTGTAGTGTCAAGGGTAATGAAGCAATATTCAGGCATTGCAGTATGCATCACATCAGGAATGGATAGGTCATGTTAACCTATTAGCTATGAAATCATATTGAATTCTATGTGCTAAAATGCTGTCTCATTTCTTCAGACGCTTTTGTCCATATGATAAATTTGAGTCTGTATATTCCTAAAAGAGCTGTGCACAAATTTTCAAGTATGGTTGTTCCCTCACATCTTCTTCTGCTTTTTATGGTACTACCAAAATTGAGAATTTGTAGAAGGGAAATGTATTAAGGGACACTCAGATTCAAGCTGATTTCCTGTGCCAGGCACTCTTAGGCTCCCTGACTTGGAGCCCTTGCTCCCCCATTGGTCAGAATGCTGTAGCTGTTGATGGTTTGCAAGGCGACTGAGGCCACTTTCCTCTAGGAAATATTGGCAGCCTGCAGGACTGAATGTTAACGTCAGCTTATCTGACATGGTGGCTGCTGAAAAATGAACATATAAAAAACTTCTTCTACATGGAATTACTTCATGGGAGGCAGGTGTTTGAAGGGGCTGATTGCTCAAGTGGCATTGTATGGATACTGGTTTTTTGTACCATGTGCCATTTATTTAATCAGATTTACAATAACGTGATTATCCTACTCTGCCACTCTGCAGTTCATACTGTTAACACTCCACTTGTGCTCCTCAGTGCTAGTAGGATTCTGTTTTTTCTACTTTTTCTGAAAGCTATGCAGGTTTGTGCGTAAAACCAGCTGGTTAGAGATTATTTTTCAATTTAAAAACCATCCTGCTACTCAAATATTTTCAGCCTATCATTCTTGGTGAATTGTTGTTTAAAAGCAATATAGTAAAATAATTATTCACTTGCCAAATAGTTTTCAGAGGATCCTATCTGTTGTCTTAATTCTTGTTGTTGCTTTCACATAGGATCAGGCCAGTATCTTCTCACACTGGGAGAATTCATCATGGTTCCACATCTAAGAATTAATTCATTATGAAATTAATAATAGATTTCTGCTACAGTAATTTTTGTGTAAAATAAAGTATTACCAATCTTAGTACAGGGTAGTAAAAATCTTCTAGTAAATGTTTGGTGTGTTGGAAGATATTTTTGTGGAAATGTTTTTCCAAATACTGTGCTCTTTTTAATGGAGGTATGCTTGGGAGAAGAGAGGTCTAATAAAAAACCAAATGTCACAAAACCAAACAAAACAAACCTTGTCAAGATTGAATATTTGCATCTTCTTATTTTAAAATATTTCCTTTCCTATAAATAGAATTAGCTGGAGAAAAAAAGAGTCAGTTGAAACATTCTTTATAACACTTTAACCCAAAGCTGTTTCAAATACATCCCAAGAATATTTGAAAACATATGAATTTTGAGTAGAGGAGGGAAGTGCTGGTGAGTCTCCACAAAATCACCTCAGTCACTTTTTTTGTTGGCAAACTCAGCAAAGAGGCCAGGCTCGGGCTTGGAACCTGAGCTGTGGTGCACAAATCAACTCTGGGTTTACAGCTGCAGTAATGTACCTGTGCAGTAATGCTTTCTGACCCAGGGAGCACTGAGCATCTGCAATCCAGGCAGGGCAAGATGGGAGCTGCTTGGAATTTTACTTTGTCTTCAACTCAAGAGGTCCACTTTCTGAGGCAAACAGCACAAAAAGAAGAGAGAAGGAACAGAGACACCAAGCACTCCTTGGCCCTCTTTGTGCCCTGTTCACAAGGAACCTTTTGCTTCCTAGCCCGTCCTCAGTCCCTCCTGTTGATTCCAACTCACTCCTCATCCTTTTTGCTTCCATGTCTAATGGGAATGATCCATATTCTTCTATTCAGCACCTATAATTTTATCTTCCTATGGAGCCGAGGGCCTCATTTAAACACTGTAATTCCTCTGAATCCTCTCAAGTTGCTGTTAGTAGCTATTTAGTCATGCTGATGGATTTGTAAGTGTAGTGCACAGGCACATGCACAACCACAGCTTTTGCATTAAATGGAACTCATTCTAGAATCAGGTCTGGGATACCCAAAGAAGATATGTAGTTTGTCTTCTCTCCTAAGTCTGGATCAGCCCTACAGAAGTAATTCCTGACTGATTTTTGTCTACACTGTTCTTAAATCTAGGTAATTAAGATGCACAACATATTTCAGTGCTAGTGCTAATATTTAATTTTACTGCTGAAGTACATGACTAGTTTTTCTTATTACCATTATTATGGATGTGGGAAAGAATAATTTCCTTAGCAGCAGCAGCAGCCTTTAGTTCTCTCCTGTGAGAAACCTCTTCTATGGGACAAGCAGAACCCCAGTTGTTTAAGTTTTCCCCAATGGGATTTGCTTGCTCTAATGTTATGTTATATCTGGTTGTCATCCTCTGGGCTTATCTCCATTTAGTCTATAAGTTTTCTATCTGGTAAGATTAATTTGAATTCTATTCCGTGAGAACATTCACAATCCTTCCCACCTTGCAGTAGATTTGTAGGCATGCTCTCTTGTCATCCAAGTCCGTAGTGGAAGTATGGATTGATACTAATGCAGGAGGGAGGCATGGAGAGCCCAACCCGACAGTGGAGTTTGACACTGGAACACCAGGAATTGCTCTCAAGGGTGACTTTCTACCTGTTTTGGAGTTCACTCTTGCCCTGGTTTTGGCTCATATAGAGTGAATTTTCTTCGTGGTAGCTGGTACAGTGCTGAGCTCTGGATTCAGTGCAAGAGTAATGTTGATAACACACCGATGTTTTAGTTGTTGCTGAGTAACGCCTACACTAAATCAAGGACTTTCCAGTGCCTCATGCTCTGCCAGTGAGCAGGTACACAAGATGTTGGGTGCGGGGCACAGCTGAGAGAGCTGACCCGAACTGGCCAAAGGTATGCTCCAAGGTGTGGAATGTCACACACAAACTGGGGACAGTCGACTGGAGAGTGTCAATTGCTGCTCAGAGACAGGTTGGGTGTCAGTGAGCAACTGGTCTGTACATCAGCTCTTTCTCTTGGGTTTTATTTCTCTCTAGTCTTCCTTTTTGTTATGATTATTATATTCTATTATGTTTTAGTTGGTAAACCATTCTCAACCCACGAAGTTTGCCTTTTCTTTTTGATTCTCCCTCTCACAGGGTTATCCTGTAGATTTGTGAAAGCAAATCTTGTCAAATTTTACACATGGCTTGTGTGTGTAAAACTGCTGATGATGTTCAGAGAAGCACAGCTGCAGTTGTATTTTCTCACTGCTACCATTAAATCCTAGTTCAGAATGCACAGAATTCTATTGAAGTTGCTCAGTATGAGTCCTGTATCCTTGGCCCTTAAACTGGGGCTTTGACCTGAGGAGGTCAAAAAGGCATCTTCAGATGCCTTTTGCCCTGTGTACCAGATATTGCACTCTTGGGAGCAGAGGTAGCATTGAAATGGTGCTGCTTGTAGAGACAAGGAATGGGGAGAAAGACCCAATAGGAATTCTCCTCACCTGCTGCATAAAATGGCACCAAATTACCTGAAAAAGTTTCTTCAGTTGCTATTTCTCCTGCAAGCTGGGCCCTCATATTGCAGCACTCCAGCAGTTTCAGGTGATTGTTGCTCCAATGAGGTGTTTCATGCCTGGAATTATTTCTTTGATGGAAGAAATAGAGAGCAGGACCAGGAACAGATGGTTTCTAATGACATCTTAATTCTAGAGAGAATGAAAGTGCTATTTCATTATGGAGTGGTATATTTAAATTGCCTTCAGGTGTTAGTTTAAGAGAGTAGAGGAAGAAAGAAAAGTTAAAAAGATTTTTAAGATTTAGTAAAAGGGATAGATTGGTACAAATCAGAGCTAGTAATAATGCCCTACAAACCTGTCAGATTGTAGTAATGTGACAAGTGCTTGCTAAAGGGAAACATTGCCCCATGTATGGTGATGGACTTGTTTCACTTTGATGAATCAACTGGTTTGAATTATTAGAAAAATGAAATGTTTGCCCTGGTTCAGAATTTCCAAGTGCTCCTTTAGGATAAAAGGACATGCTTTATGTCTTTTTAATAATTTGAGAATCAATTTTATGCTATGCAAAATACTCTCTCTTTAAAGCACTAAGATACACTTTAAAATAAATTTGTAGTCCAACTGAGTTTGGTGACTAATCAGCTTCATTTAAGGAATTCCTTTCCTCCTGCTTAACTTTCTTACAAACTGGGCTTCTTTCAGTAAACATGTAATCCTAAAGGTTTATTATGACACTTTCAGTAAGCAGAATCTTGGCTGATAGAAATGTTGACGTAAATTAGGATTAATCAGAGTAATTCCTACGTGAATTTGCAGTATCAATGTATGAGAGATTGGGAAACTATCGATTCAAGACCTGTGTGATAGAAAGCCACACACTGACATTTCTTTCTGTGAACGATGTCATTGAAGGGCATATATGACATATATGTTATATATGTCATCTAAAATGTGTGAAAGATTAACAGAGATCCATACACAAACACTTTCAATCTGTTTGTATGCATTTGAGGAGAAGCTCTCATAGATTTCTTAAAAATACACAAATTAATATTGCTTACATTTCAGCAGGGGTAAATTAGGGTCTTTGGGACCTTCTCAGAACAGTCTGGAGTTAAATAATATGCATGTTTTTCATTTTACTATGATGAATGCAAAGCTATTAAACAACCTTTTAAAGAGTTGGTGTAATTATCTGTAAACAGTAATGTTACAAAAAAAGGTCAAGTTGTCCTGCCATTAGAAGTTTATGGATATAAACTGGATTTATGTTGCCATAAAATGGGCACCGACTAACTAGATTAATTCTACACAACTAAACCAACTGTAGTAATATTTAGAAACAATAAAGTGATACCAATTAAAGCAATTTTATTTTTTGTGTCATATTGATTAATGGTGCACTAAAATTAACCAAAGACCTTAAAATCAGAATGGTTGCAGGAGGCATCCACATCTCAGCATTATTACCAACAAGAAGGAGCAGTTAAGGGAGATGGCCCTGCAATAGTATGAATATTTAATTAATAATTAGTCATGTAATTTCTCCTCAGGAATTATTATCCCTCAAACTGGTTTGTGAATTTAATTATTAGCAGCCTTTTTGTTTCCATGTCCCCTCATTACTGTCAGGATTGATGTAACATAAACTTCATTAAAAATTAAAGCAAGAGTCTTAATTACAAGGCTACCCTGACTGAAGTCAGAATTAGCCAAGTCAGTGATGTGCAAATGAGTGCATTATTTAAGAAACATGCTGGAAGTAGTTATGCTAATGTGGAAGGTTCACAGTAGCAGACCTTTTCACTTGCAGTTGCATATTCATTAAATGCACTATGCAAATTTAATGTAGCAGCCTTAGTAATGCGTTGTTAATTTATTCAGATTTATTGAGTAGGACTTAAAAAAAATGTACAAATTTAATTACTCTATCTGCTAGAATGATATTAGGAGAGATAGTGGAAGTTTAAAATGTGTTGATCTGGATTACTGCAGTTTGATGGAGGATGTAGTATCAAAGGACACAATTTTGATAACCAGGCTTGAAAGAATATTTGATTTACTTATAGAATGATCTAAGAAATCACTAAAATTGCACATGTTACTTCCCAATAGGAAAGTAAAAAAAAAGTCTCAGTTGTATTAACTTAAGAGCTAAAGCAGTGCTGAGTCCACAGTCTAATGGATGTAATGATCCTACTGAGACCAGTAAAGGTTATGTATGGAGATCTATGGGAAGCAAAGTGTCTTTGTGGAAAGTTCACTGGTTGTTATGTGTTCCTCAGCAATGCTGCTGCTCATCAAGTTTAACAACAGGAATCCTGTCACTTTGCAACATTACTGGCAGAACACAGTCATTTGTTAGCAGTGCCTGATATGAAGTTTAAATTTCTGGGTTTTTTTTAGTTTACAATCTGCAAAAAAACCCAACACAAAGACTGCAAACTTACCATTGTGGAATAATTCTCTCTTGGTACATTTTTTCCCTATGAAAGCAATACATATGGGAAAAACCTATATGATTGCACTGTAGTATTCACTTTGAAACCTACCCAAAATTATTTGGTCTCTTGTGGAAAGAAAGACTCATGCCAGCAAGTGTGACCCTATTACCACTGAGGAACAGAAAAGCTGAGCTAGAACAATTTGTTTTCAAATATCTTTGATTCTCCCCCATGTAACAGTTTCCATATTTTTATTTCCCACCTGATGTGTGGTTTCAGAAAAGTAATTGCTGCAAGTGTCTTGTGCTTTTTCAGTAATCGACTTCATAGCTGGGTATCTGTAAAAGTTCAGTTTTCAGACACTGGTAAGGGCTAAAGCCTGGGCTGTTTGTCTGGGCAATAGGAGTATAAAGGCCTCCCTCCTGACAGGTGTGGTAAATCCTTGCACATTCTCCTTGGTGTGGGGTTGCCTGCTTTGCTCGCTACTGGGTTGTTGAGACATCCAGGCTGTGTCAGGCCACTGGCCTGATACTATAAATGACTTCTGTTCCCTTGAAAAGGTCTAATCCTGCCTCGCCTGTAAGGAAGCAGTGAACAATCCACATGTTTATCTCATTGTTAACACTTAAGAGTTTTCCTGGCTGCGAGTACCTGAGTCTTCAGGTCAAGGTGCTAGTGCTGGGAACAGGCAGGTCTGAATTATGAAGCCTTTGGCTAAAGCTCATCTGAGAAGTTGTTTTTCTTCTGCTCTTGCCTCTTGTTCCTGCTATGGTGAGACTGCTGTCTCCTCTGTCCTCTGAACAACACTGCAGAAACTGACTGTTCACTTTTAAATCATTAAAAATTAGCTGCCATTTGAAATAATGATAACAATAAAAATAATCTGATGGACCTTTTGAAGTTTGCATGGATTTGTTTTACAAAACTAACCCAATCGCAAACACCTTCCTCATCTTTTCACTTTCCCTCTGCTTTACTGGTCTAGACCAGTGACTTTTATTTTCAGCCAAACCTGATCCAGCTGAGAAATGCTCTTTTGCTGGGGTATGAGCTGGCGCCACAGGTTTGACATTGAAATCACTAAATGAGGGAGACAGGGGCTATTCTTTCTGTCACACTG